>OY804595.1:63056906-63636906 GCA_963680895.1 Fragum sueziense
AGATGACTTGTTTCCCTAGAAAAATGCTATTATACTTCTCGTTTTCGTTTATTCTTCACCAGCATACCTCCATTCGTAGAATTGTGACGATGCATACTTTTTCATTCGACCTTGGAATACCCAATCCATCAGTCGAGAGGCCTTTTCTATACTTGGCTAATTAGACAGACAGGTGGTGCAATATGACATTCGGCTGCTTAAAATAAGTAGCATATTTTTTAGACTGGTCGTATGAAGTGACAGATCTAGACAAGAATACATCTCTGTAAATTGCTGTTCATCTAAAATACAATTCGGTTGTAAATAAAAACATGTATACATTTTTATCCTTATCTTTAATGATTACAAGAAATTATAATCTACAAGAATACAAATCTACTTAAACTATTCTTACACAAATATAAATGTTTGGCCTTGGGAGTCAACCTTTATCATTGTTTAAAAGAAAGCACACAATAACTAACCCAAAGAGAGTTAAAGCAGAAGAGCGTTGGCTCTTAAAGCTGGACGCATGTCCGAAATGTAGATGTAGTTTTAAAGGATGGACGATGTCACGAAAATAGCTGGGCGGTGCCCGAAATAGAGTTGAGCGTATGCTCTGAGGGTTGGACGATGTCCGAGAAGAAGCGCGCATCAAGAACAGAGCTGTTCTCTGAGAACTAAGAAGTATTGATAGAAAAGGGTTAGTTATTATGGTTGTTTTATTAATTTCGTACGTTGAAAGTTCGAAATATTTGAATACTGATAGGCATAACAAGTGTATGAAAATATTCGGAAGGTGCATAAACCAGTGTATGAAATCAGCGGAAGGTGCCAAATGTATAATTACTATAATAAAGGTTGACTCCGCTGAAAAGAGAGTATATGCACAACAGCAACAAGATAAACTAAGCACATAATTATATCAGTGTCTTTGAGAGAAAAACAACATAACCGATGACAGAAGTACATATAATCAATGACAGAAATAATCTATCAAGGTATGGAGGTGGCGGGGAAGGTAGGTGGTTAGCTTAATCACCCAACAGACTTCTAGCGAATTATGATAGCACATGCTGATTCCAGGTGTATGTATTCTACTAGGCTCCTCCCACTTTGTACGTGATTGGATACTCGCTTATCTTCGAATCGCGTGGCTTTCAATAGATTTGCTGTAGCCGTTAAATAAATTCAACGATATAAACAATATTATATTTATTTTATTTTTATTAAATAATTATAATACAATATTTATATCATTAAACGAGCAGTCACATAACTTGAGCAGATGACTTGTTTCCCTAGAAAAATGCTATTATACTTCTCGTTTTCGTTTATTCTTCACCAGCATACCTCCATTCGTAGAATTGTGACGATGCATACTTTTTCATTCGACCTTGGAATACCCAATCCATCAGTCGAGAGGCCTTTTCTATACTTGGCTAATTAGACAGACAGGTGGTGCAATATGACATTCGGCTGCTTAAAATAAGTAGCATATTTTTTAGACTGGTCGTATGAAGTGACAGATCTAGACAAGAATACATCTCTGTAAATTGCTGTTCATCTAAAATACAATTCGGTTGTAAATAAAAACATGTATACATTTTTATCCTTATCTTTAATGATTACAAGAAATTATAATCTACAAGAATACAAATCTACTTAAACTATTCTTACACAAATATAAATGTTTGGCCTTGGGAGTCAACCTTTATCATTGTTTAAAAGAAAGCACACAATAACTAACCCAAAGAGAGTTAAAGCAGAAGAGCGTTGGCTCTTAAAGCTGGACGCATGTCCGAAATGTAGATGTAGTTTTAAAGGATGGACGATGTCACGAAAATAGCTGGGCGGTGCCCGAAATAGAGTTGAGCGTATGCTCTGAGGGTTGGACGATGTCCGAGAAGAAGCGCGCGTCAAGAACAGAGCTGTTCTCTGAGAACTAAGAAGTATTGATAGAAAAGGGTTAGTTATTATGGTTGTTTTATTAATTTCGTACGTTGAAAGTTCTAAATATTTGAATACTGATAGGCATAACAAGTGTATGAAAATATTCGGAAGGTGCCAAAAGAAACACAGCGATGAAATTAAGCATTGATGTGTTGACGCCCAAGGTACGAAATTAAAAAGGAAGATGGAAAGGGAAAGTGGGTTCGAAAGATGTACATGTTTATTTTCAAAACAAATGCAGACTGGTCATGAAGTCGTTGTCCTGACGTGACCGATAAATAAAACATTAACGCGGAACATAGGATGATAAGGTTCAACATGGTCCGGTCGAATGTCTCATTTATCACATTTTAATTAGGCGCTGTGATTGGCCTTGTCAAATCCATCATAGTGCCAGATTTTAAGCACGGCGTGTGAGCTATTAATTGTTTATAAACGTCACTCTGGACGATGTCAATAAGCATATGTCAGGAACGTTAGCAAGCAAATAACAGTGTTACAGGACATGAATAAATGGGGTCGAAAGTTACTACATGTACGTTGCAAAACGCCAGGAATCAGATTGCTGATATCATAGGGGATTTTATTATTTGTTGTTGTTGCTTGTTTGCTTTTCGAATGGTTTTTGAAAACATTGAAGAAATAAAACAGGAATGTTCACTGACAGCATTTTCTAACCGATTCATGCGCTAAGTACCATTTGAGCCTCACGAATGCTACCATTGGAAATTCGAATGTAACGACAATAACTTTCAGAACTCCACCGACCTAAAGTCTTTATCATATGATCCTCGATCCCCTTTTGGCCTGCAGTTGTCGCTGCGCCAATGCGGAAAGAGTGACCATTATAGTTGTTTGAATTATACCCACAAACACTTAAAATGTGCTTCAAGTTTCCAATGAAGGTTTGTCTGTCAAGTGGTCGACCATCGCAAGTAATAAAGAGTGGGTTCCTTGTCCTAAACGTGCCTGATTCCTTTCGTTTTGCAATGTACTTATGCATGATAGTAAAGGGGCACAAAAACGAATTCGTGCAATGCAACTGAATATGCAAGCCTTTTCTGAAAGGGTCTGTCTTTGATTCCTTCAGATGTAGACTTAAATGTTTTTCATAAAAAGTAACATCCTCACAGCATAAGTGGCGACTCGGGTCAAAATGTTCTTTCGAGCGTACGGTAAATTCCCCACACCGTAAAAATCCAAAGAAGGCAATTACACATACACATTCCATTACCAAATCTGAGGCTGAGAAAAACACACCTTTTCTCAGGGCACTTGTGATATCATAAAGAACATCCTTTGTTATTGGTAGCCTGGGGCGAGGTTTGTTACACTGAACCCTTTTCACTGCTTTAAGTATCAACGCGAGCCTAGGTTGTGGGTTAGTGTGTAAATTATCTAAAGGCGAAGACACATTGGCTCGTAGATATGAAAATCGAATACCAGCTAAATAGAGTTTAATTGTCGTGTAGCTAAGGTTTAAATTTTTGAAACAGTGAGCTACGAAATACGCTAGAATATCTTCCGAGATAGGGGGCATCGTATCGGGTGTCCATTTACATCCGTTCAGCAGCATATATCGTTGGAAATGTTCGTAGCCCGTATCATAGAGTGTCCTAGTTCCTGCGGACAAAGCATGTTTCCACAAATCACTTACTGTATTGTCTAATTCCAAATTACTTCCTTGTGTTCGGGGCATTTGTGTGGGTACCTTTCGGCGTTCGGTGCTAGCTTCCTGAAGCGAGCAATCTGCAAACGAGACAAAGAGTCGCTAATATCATTTAATTTGCCAGGCACATGTTTGCTTTTGAAGTTAAAGTTGTGTACACAAGCTAGCCAAGTGAGTTTCCTCATTAACTGCATAATATAAAGGCATTTTGACCGACCTTTATTTATGATCGCGACCGTAGCTTCATTGTCACACCTAAACACAATTTGTCGTTTAGACCACTCTTTCCCCCAGAGGATAGCAGCTACTACAATTGGATATAACTCTTTATATGCAATAGACAAACTTTTGTCGTCCATCGAAGGTAGTCCGCTAGACCAAGTGGAGAAAAACCACTTTCCCTGAAAGTATCCTCCGTAACCTAGAGACGCCGATGCATCGGTGAAAAGTTCGAAATTGTCACTTAATATGAAATCTTTATAGTGAAATAAAGCCACACCATTCCACTGTTTAAGAAATGTTTGCCAAAATTGTAAGTCAGTCCTACACTCCGTACTTATATAAACGGTGTCGTGCAAGTCTTTCACGGTAGTTGACAAATGTATCAGGAAGGAGACAAACGAGCGACCGGGAAGGATAACGCGCGTGGCAAAATTCAGGTGACCTAACAACTGTAAGAGTTCTCGTTTTGTACAAAATCGTTTCACCAGAAACGATTGTATAAATTGACTTATCCTTTTCACTTTATCAATAGGAAGACGAGCTTCCATGCGTGCTGAGTCGAGTATAATTCCCAAAAATTCAAGACAAGTGGTGGGGCCCGTTGTTTTATTCACAGATAAGGGCACATTCAATTTTTTGAAAATCATTTTCATAATAGCCATATTTCGTTCCCCTTCGTTTGTTGGATAGTCAATGGTAAGGAAGTCATCGAGCAGGTGCAGAATGTGCTGTACATTATAATTATGCATAGCAATGTGGCATATTGCTTTTGAAAGTGTATCAAAAATTACAGGACTTGACCGACAGCCAAAACATAGTCTTATCCAGAAATAATACAGATTCCGCCATTTCGCACAAAACAAAGGCCATTGACTCGGTTTCATCGGACAGAGTTTGAAGGCATCGGCAATATCGAACTTACACAACCAAGCTCCTCGTCCCACTTGCATTATCGTGTTGATAGCATCATCAATTCTTACATATGACATAGAACAAGAATCTTTGTCGATGAGGTCATTCACACTAATATTTTCATCGTTGTTGGGGGCGGATAGGTCAAGTATTAACCTTTCCTTTCCGGAATATTTGCCGATGGCGATACCTAACGGGCTTACTCTGTAATTGCTGAAAGGTAAAGTTGTAAAAGGGCCGTACATGAAACCTTTCGTACATTCTTCCTGTAAAAGATGGTCTACGCTGTACGGTCTTTTCCGAGCAGAAAAATTATTTTTGCACTCTAAAATGGTTATGTGACGACTGATTACCCCAGTATCGAAACCATCTTTAAGCCCAGAACATAAATAATTTACAAAATTCTTACCCGGATGAGACGATAACTCTTGTCTTAAGATCCCAATATTAACTGGCGTCGTTGCTTTCCAGATGTGCGAATTTTCTGTGGTTAGTCATTTATCTGTCTTTTTTTCGTCTTTCGTGTTCTTTGTCGGTATATGTGTAACAGGCACCGGCACGTGATTACCTTTCCCAGATTTACAGAATTGAGCAGTATGAGACCCGTGACATTTTGAACAAATATGTCTATACATACAATTTAGTTTGTAACAACCATTTTCTGAGTTGTAGTTGTTACAAATTTCTTTGCCATTATAGATAATGCGGGTCCGGCCATGTCTATCTACATCGGGGGAGACCTGAGATTTACCATCGGAGAATGGGCGTCTAGTAGATTGTAAAGGACAAAATTGCGTGGCGTGGTCAATCATGTGGCAATTTTGGCAAGAGCGAACTTCGGCTCCGGCACTGACTAAAGCAAGGAGATCCCTATCGCGTTGGCCCCAATCTACCTTGACCCGTTTTTCTCTCAACAACGCTGCCGCTTTAGCGCTAAACATTTTGTGGTAGTCATAAAACTTAGACCCAAAATAATTGTGGATTTCGATTATGTCTTCCTGATACATGTCAAGTTCATTTTGTCGTGCAGGGAACGCTGCGCACATCACCCGTTTATATTTTCCGAAGGCGCGAATAAATTCTTGGATAGACAGTTGTCGGTTAAGGCGCGGATCGGGTCGGCCAAGAACACTCAGTTCTATATTGTCGGCAACTAATGTGTGAGACTGAGGACAGTCGAATTTTGGAATAAGTAAAGATGCCAAATTAATGTCCCTACCTTCGATGATTTGCTTTTGCAAGGTGGGCGACACGATATCAACAGTGGAAATGGAGTCCGATCTTATTCCCTGGTTTGTGTCACTAGCACTGCTTGTGGATTCACTTGGTCGGTTTTGATCATTGCTATACCATGTACCTAAGTTAAAGGATTGAGGAACAATAGCCGCCTCTGATCTCTGAGACATCAGTTGAGATACGGTGTTTTGGAGCAGTTGAAAGCATTGGTTGACACTGGTTAATGTTGATAACATTGTCGTTTCAAAAGCCCTTCCCGGTTCTGAAACGACAGCTGGGTTGACTGAAGTGTCATCGTGGTTTGTAGTTGTTACGTTGCCCGAACCGGGTTCCAATCGTGATGACAACGTCGAGTTTTTGTTGTCTTCATATAATTCTAATAAAAACGATTTTGTGACATTTTTCGTGGGTGCTTTTATACCCAAATCCGTCCATAGTTTCTGACGAATGGTACTTATTGTCCATTTCCTTGGATCGTCACTGTCTAAGACTGGGTATGGTTCATTCCTCGAACTTGTCACAGATTCTTTTTGTGAGTCCTTAGCAGAAGTCCGACTTCGGTTTTTTCTTTTAACGCCACTCATCTTGCACTGTATTAATCCAACCGTTCAAATATGTAATTAGATGTTTAGCACTCACAGTTTATGTAATGAAATTCCTAATTGTAGTAAAGAGGTATCACAGCGTATCATTTATCACGTACATTGCATTATATTATAATTTAGTTTACATGTATTAGCTTAATCACCCAACAGACTTCTAGCGAATTATGATAGCACATGCTGATTCCAGGTGTATGTATTCTACTAGGCTCCTCCCACTTTGTACGTGATTGGATACTCGCTTATCTTCGAATCGCGTGGCTTTCAATAGATTTGCTGTAGCCGTTAAATAAATTCAACGATATAAACAATATTATATTTATTTTATTTTTATTAAGTAATTATAATACAATATTATATCTGTTTCAATTTTTAAACGGTTTAATGCATACATTCCGCCTTACTGTGCTATAAGAAGATAAAAAGTAGCAGGAATTTGCTGGATGCGGAATTTTTTTTTTAGAAATCAACTAAAAAAATATTGACGACCATTTTACTTTATTGTCAAGTTTATTGAAAAGTTTTAAACCAGTGTGAGAAACACATTAACAGGAAAGGATATTTACCTTTTACATAACTTTATATAACTTTACAATTTTATGACTTTAAATTAACTTTTTTATCGGCTGATTTTTAAAAGATCTGCCACATTCATCTAATCCTTGACGTATTTCACTCTTTTCTGCTATAAGCCATTTTCAAATAATAATGGTTACATAATTTACAATACTACTTGAAGGGTTACTGCTATTTTGTTACGTGATTCCCCACGGAGTTATTTATTGACACACCCTAGTATGATACTTTGTTCTCATTAGACTCTACTTTGATTGAGAAATATAAACAAGAGCTTCGCAGCCGGCGCATATACGCCCGAGAGGGGCTTGTCAGTAAAATTGGCATTTTTTTCAATTCAAGGGCCGATAATTCAAGAACGAAAAGAGTTATCTAAATTCCGTAAGTGTGTGCACAACAAGACACCATGGAGAGTCATTGTGGCAAGTTTGATCAAATTCTGATCAAAACTGTAACATAATACGACCCTTCGGGCGTATGAAATATCAACCCTCTTCCAGACAACAAAAATTTAGACTGTTCCAATTTGAAAGCTATTGTAGACAACAAAGTATATGATTGATAAATTAATGTGTAAAAAAAGTAAAGAAAATATTGAGACAAAAAAGATCAGAATTTCTTCTTCTGTCTCAATGTTTCAAATTCCTTTTCCTCCAGGGACGTCAAATTCAAGTCTTGTTTGGGAAAGGATAAGACTTGAACTGTCACGTAGTACAGCTAACCCACCGCAGCGCCTTTTTTGAACTAGTATTTTTCGAGGTTTGTCAGACAGGTGTTAAAACAAGGACTTTATATAACTGAGATTAATGAAAAGAAACTCTGTGACTGTTCGTCGTGTCTAGATTTACAATACACAAGAAGAAACTGTGAAATTTAGTCACGAATTTGACTCTCGAACATTTTCCAAAACAATAAGGGGTTTCCACATTCCAGATATTAAGGATTTGGAAAAAAATGATTCAAAGTAAGATAATTCTGATAATCAGCATTTTCTCATTTTGTCTAAATATTTCTGTGTTATAATGTACAGAGAGATCTTATCTTAAACAATACCAATTTTATCGTCTGTCTGCAGCAGCTACAAAATCGGACAAAAATAAAAATTCAACGTTTTGGAAAGGGTGTAGTGAAGTCTTAAAGGGACATTTCATTCCAATTTCAATTTTTTAAAGTATGTTTTGATGCCAAGATTGGTTATTCTAATGAGTATAAATACTATTAGTTTTTTGAAGTTGTTGCCAATAAGCGAGAAACACGCATATAAAGTTGAGACATAATCGATAAATTGCATATAAATCCGAGCTGTTGTCCACAACAATTTGTTCAATTTTAACACAAAAATATAAATTTCTCGTAAACGGCGCAATGTTTTGGCTTGAAATTTTCAGAATTTTCATAAGGAAATATGCTCTTTCAGATAAAATAAAAGTAAAATTTATGACAAAAAATTCTGAAATGTCACTTTAAATCAGTGTGAGAAACAAATTAACAGGAAACGATTTTATACTTTATGTAACTTTATATAACTTGACACTTTATATAACTTAAAAATACATGTATTTCTAATCATTTAAAGCAAGTCGCACAGTAATAATTAATCAAAGTGCTGTAAGCACCGTAGATTTGGCATCATCCAATTATTGAACAGACCGAACAGATTTCAGTGTGTTTTCTTTGAATAAGGTTCCTCGGATTAGTAAATTTCATATAATTTAAAATTTCTTGATCAATGTAGTTTCAACTTGTTTTGATATTGAACTTCAAAATGTTTTTATTGAATCAGGCCTATGATGCTAGTGGTGTGTCTGAAGCACATACCCATTCCCAGATTTGATCGTCAGTAGTACTCGCTTAGCCCATTACCAAACGGCAAAAATTGAGACTACATGTACTACAAATTAAAAAGTGTTGCAGACGACAATTTCAAATACACGGAAGTGAACATTTTTTGCTCTTTCTTGGTAGAAAACCTTGTGGGAAATGCAGAATTTGCTTGTCACAAGCAATTTCTTCATTTTCCACAATGTTTTCCATAGCCTTAATCTTGTGGGGTGTCAAAAGGTGTCACTGTGTGGTAATTTAGACACCCGCAATATGTCTGATTTAAATACATTTTCCAACAATTTTTCCTCAAACACGGTCACATACAATTCCGCGTCAAAATAACGTCCACTTCACGTCCAAATCTATGCAGCATGAATGACCATTTTTTTGGACTTGCTCCGCCCGTGATATGAACGAGGAAATATGTGTTGGACTAGGCCAAAAGGTACAAGCAGGCCAGTTTATCATCAGCGGGACCCCTATCGGACTTACAGGAATTGGTTTAGCATAATTACCTTATATACCTATAAGGATAGAGCTGGCCTTGTGTCCCACTTCTCACTATTTAACCCTAGTCATGCTAACCTTAAATTTTGTTTCAAGCACATTGTCAATTTAAGATACATTTCAATGAGTTTATAGGAAGGAATGTTTAATTTTACCAGTCTGCGGGCACTTTAAGCCCTTTCCACAATAATGGAGTAGAAAGCAGTTAGTATATGTTAAGATCAGCCTGCACGTCGTCTATACTGCCCGCCAAAGCTTTGGTCAAAACTGGTATAAGACATGAACAACACGAGAATGGTTTATTAAACCCTTTCCCAAACGACAAAATTTTGGACTGTTCCAATTTGAAAGGTGTTGCAGACGACAATTTTGAAGTAAAAAAAGAAAGAATTTGTGTACAACATAGCACAGAAAATATTGAGACAAAAGGAGAAACTGCTGGTGATCAGCAGTTTCTTCTTTTGCCTCAATGTTTTCCCAAGTCATATCTATTAGAGACGTCAAAAGCAGGTCTTGTTAGGGAAGTGGTTAAAATGTACTATTTCAGATAATCACTACCAATGCACACTCGGACACCAGTAACATGACCGATGCTTTCTCCATCTATATAGAACTGTTGAAGCCGGGGAGTCGAGGCAAGGTTCGGTTACAAAACGACAACCCCTTCACCCCACCCCTCATCGATCCCAATTATCTATCACTGCCAAAAGATGTACAAATGCTCATTAAAGGTAGGTCTTCGTTCCTAAAAAATAAGAAGATAATTTCCATGCATTTCTGAAAAGTAGTTGTGACAAAAGCTTTAAACAAGCTGTTTTACGAGGTTTTTGATAAAAAGTGACACCATTATCCTAATTCATATGATACAAAGGGCTTATGTACAGCCGTTTGCGATTTAGGCCGGTAGAGCTCTTCTAGAAGAGTCTGGTTCCAGCCTCTGATACACTAAGTTGTAGAAAAAATACAACGTAGTGTATCAGAGGCGGGAACCAGACTAGCTTTACCACTTCTTGAAGAGCTCTACCGGCCTAAATCGCACGCGGCTTATGCCTTCGGTTAAAATTCACATCACTAACTGATCTTAACTTAAGTCGGGTCACGCTTCTGGTTTTTGTTGACAAAGTTTTGAAATTAGCTTGAAGAACATTGTGGAAAAGGAAAATAAATGTTTTATAAGAATGTTATACAAGAAAGGATTGTCGTTTCGTAACTGTATTTACATAAAGAAACAGTTCAATACCCCCAAAATGCCAATGCTCGCAATGTCTGTAACAAACTTGTGAACGAGCATTGATGCACGTAGTCTAAAGTTTATCTGTAAATATCATTGATCTTTTATATAAGTGATACGTACTAATGAACAATTCTTTTTTTTTTATCAAAAAGCTTTCTTTCTTCTTGGATTCGAACGCAACTTTTGCTTGGAGAATACTAAAAAACAAAAGTGATATAACGCCGGGGACATTTGAGGAGGCAACAATGCCAATTACGTTTTGTCATATATATCGATGCTTTTCGAGATTTCGTTGCAAACGATGGTTCGTTTATCAATCTGTACAAAAAAAAACAATTTAAAAGGACTTACATTGTGTTCAAGATTTATCTAAGAAATGTGGAGATTAAATAGACTTTACCAAATGTCGTAATATTGTCTTACAGCTTTTCAATTTTCTTGATGACTACGACTAAACAATAATTATAAGCAGAAAAATATTGCGACAGAGAAAATGCTAATTATCAGCATTGTCTTCTCTTGTCTTAATATTTCCCAAGGTCTTTTCTGATACGAAAGTTAACATCAGGTTTACCGAGAATCTTTCAAATGGTACATAAGCCTACTTTATGTTTATGTAACATAATTATGTTATCCCCCAAATATTTGGAATTGGGATTGTTTCTTATTTTCAGGAATAAAATTTGCAACATCATTACTTAATACGGACCCATTCAAAGAATTACAAGCCAAATTGTACGATAAGCCTTATTCGCCCTGCATTCAACATAGAATTCGAAGCGACGGTTACTGGGAGTGTGTTGTGCGTCACCTAGCAACAGGCAACAGCCAATCATCGTCGACGTGTCCACTCGGAACACCTTCAGACAAAATGACGGTCGTTGACACAAAATTGAAGTAAGTCAAAACATGTTTACAAGTAATGTAAATCGTATGCCCCTGGTAAACATTTTGTTATGCTCAGAATAATTTTTCAGAAATGTTTTGCGCAAAAGTATAATGACCTCTTTCAAAGGGGGTCTCTACCGGATAGGGAACATAACATGGAAGTAAGCAAATGCACAGAATTAAACGAAATTTAGTGTGAAGTTTTTACACAATTATGCAATGCTTTAATGAAATGAAAAAAAAAAATTCAATTGCCTATTCCAGAGAACAATTTTCTTAGAAATTTAGTTTTTATGTAAAGTTTAAAGGGTCATCAATACGCAACGAGCGCGCAAGCATATGTGACATTGGTTTTCATGTATGAACCAGAAATGCATTTGAACAAAGAATTTGTTTATATCAAGTAATGTTAGGAAACCAAATAATGAAAAAAGCATAGTTTTAAAATATTTTAGTTAGATACATTTTACCACGTCCTGCAAATATTCAGACCACAACAGAACAATATCAGAATAAACAAGAGGGCCATGATGGCCCTGTAACGCTCCACTGGCTTTTAGATTTTACACTCTAAGACTATGAAATTCTTCAAGGAATACAAAAGAGGTCTAGTTTTTCACCCAATCTAAAGAAAATTCACAGAATCTAATGAAGAACTGTACATTGAACATTTAGGCTGAATTAAAATGAAATCAAATCAGGCATTTTGGAGAACATTTTTAAAGTTTTTTTTTAAATTAAATTCAATTCATTTAATTAAAATTTCAGTTCCGCACAGAACTTATTTCTTTGAAGGAATTTGAAAATGTTTTATGCAAGGAAGATTCCTGTGAAGTATGGTTATAATTGGTCCAGTAGTTTTGGAGGGGAAGATTTTTAAGATTTTTTTCAAAAATTTAATTCCATTAATTTATTCAAAATTTCAGTTCCATAAGTAATTTATTTATTTGAAGGAATTTGGAAGAGATGCATGCAAGGAAAATTCCTGTGAAATTTGGTCGAAATTGGTCCAATAGTTTTGGAGAAGAAAACTTTTAAAATATTTTCGAAAATTTAATTCATTTAATTAAAATTTAAGTTCTGCGCCGAGTTTAATTTCTTTCAGGAATTTGGAAAAGGTACATGTAAGGAAGATTCCTGTGTAGTTTGGTTGTAATTGGTTTAGTAGTTTTGGATAAAATGGATTTTTAAAGATTTTCGAAAATTTAATTTAATTTATTTAACTAAAATTCAAGTTCTGCACAGAATTTATTTCTTTGAAGGAATTTAGAAGAGGTTCATGTAAGGAAGATTCCTGTGTAGTTTGGTTGAAACTGGTCCAACAGTTTTGGAGAAGATTTCTAAAGCTTTTTCGAAAATTTGATTTAATTTGATTAATTAAAATTCAAGTTCTGCACGGAATTTATTTTTTTTTTTAAGGAATTTGGAAGAGGTTCATACAAGGAAGATTCCTGTGAAGTTTGGTTGAAATTGGTCGAGTAGTTTGGAGAAGAAGATTTTTAAAGCTTTTTCGAAAAATTGATTTAATAAAATTAATTAAAATTCAAGTTCTGTACGGAATTTATTTTTTTTTTGAAAGAATTAAAAAGGGGTTCATAAAAGGAAGATTCCTGTGAAGTTTGGTTGAAATTGGTCCAGTAGTATTGGAGAAGATGTTTAAAGAAAAAGTTTATGCACGCACGCACGCACGGACGGACGCACGGACGACGGACACAGGGCCATGACGTAAGCCCCGCTGGCCTTCGGCCAGTGGAGCTAAAAACAAAGACGGAAATAAGCTAGAAAGACCTGAAGGTCTTGAGTCGCTCCACAGGCTTAAATTTCTTGTAGTATTCAATCCAAGTTTTGATTCGATTGTTCAATACTTGTGTTTCACAGTGCCACAAGAAAGTTACAAAACTAGATCTAGATAGTTTAGAATATGGGATTCTTGAAGCAAAGAAAGTAAATCTATATGTTTGTCATTTGACAAGGGGTAAAAAGAAATGAGAGAATTGACCGGACAATTCTTTGCTACGACCATTCTGCGTCTTTTAGAACGCCAGGAGCACGCAAGACAGAAGTACGGAGCACGTACGACAGGCGTGCGTGTGACGCAGGGAACGATACACTGAAATTCCAGAAAATTCACAAAGAATGCGTACTTTTCTCGAAAGAGATTCATACTTTTGACATGCTTTGAATGTACATATTTTGAGGCGCTCTTACAACCCGTCGTGCGTCTTCATAAACGTGCGATTTTGCAGAGTTTTAAAACGTATGATTTAGAAAGACGCACGACGGGTTGTAAGAGAAGCTAAATTAAAATATGTTCGCACCGGTCACATTTGGACTTGTCCCGCATGTAACCGTTATCTTTTGTCTGGGAGAAGAGTATTTTTTTTTTATATAAATAGATGGCTTTCCAGGTTACACGCGTACTGAAAACTGAGGCTTGTTTTCACATTGAACCCAGATCCCCGGAAAAACGTGGTTTCACAATCCTCAAATAAGAAGACATTGGCCAAAATTTGAACCCCTTGTTTGTGTTCGTCACTAACCAATGCTTCGGAAAAGCACAAGCTCCTCTTTTGTTTTTTTTGTTGTCTTGTCTTTCACACAAATTAATTTTCAACAAGGTAAAAAAGAGTTCTTAATTTTCAGTACAATTTTGCATGCGGTGGTTCGAATCTTGCAGGTGTGAGACACCTGCAAGATTCGGACCACCACATGCAAAATTACAGTATCTGGAGAATCAGTACAGTGCGTCTGTATCTGGAGTTCGACATTGTGTTGTTTAGATGAGGGAAATGTTGTAAACATGAGCTTATCATGTCGTGACCAGGCTATCAGTCATTGCCCTTTATAAATGCCAATGGTCTAGGACCTACAGGTAGGAGACCTCGATAATACAGGTAGGGGATCCGGTATTTGTGTATTTCGTGTTGCACAAAATTAATAAATCCATCCAAAATAAGACCTGGCCTGACGATGGCCTACAATGTGTTAATTCAGAAACTATCGAGGAAGGAGGAATTGCTAATTATAAGAATTTGATCCTACCCCCGTAAGATCTACATGTAGCTTCTATGCTTTGAATAGTTGTCTTATTATCATTTTTAAATTGAAACTCGTTTTCTCTGACTTCTATAAATATAGACCCGCCTAAAATCTTGTTGTTGTTTGTGAAAGGGGTCGATTGGGTTGAAATTGAATGATATCCGTACCGATAATTTCAGGGTGAAAGGTATAGAAAACCTACGAGTGGCCGACGCCAGTGTTCTCCCAACAAGCGTCTCCGCGGACATCTCCATTACAACAATCATGGTCGCGGAGAAGGCCGCAGATATTATACGAGGCCGCGACAGTGTCCGGTGGTTTAGGAGAATTGCAGAGAGGGTGACGAAATCAAAACAGAAATGATTCAAAATCAACATTAGGACAAGATTACGCTATTTTACTTCCAAAGAGAATTGCTGAGAGGGTGAAAAAATCAAAACAGAAATGATTCAAAATCAAAATTAATGCAAGGAATGGCTACATTTCTACCAAAACCTTTTATAGTCTGGTCAAGTCATTATGGCACATATTTACAATTTTTACCTTTCTAAACAAAGGGAAAAATCCTTTATTTTTCAATACAAGTTTGCATGCGTTGGTTTGAATCTTGCAGGTGTGAGACACCTGCAAGATTCGAACCATCGCATGTAAAATTGCATTGGTTTTCGGTTTGAAATTGTGTTGTTTACATTTGTAAATTTTGTAAACATGTGCCATAATATCTTGGCCGTACTATAGAAAGTTGAAATTTTTACGGCGTCTTTGAAGAAAAGCTACTATATCATGCTTAGCACAAACGAAAGTTTAAAGATTGCCTTTTGCTGGGACTTCCGAGGATCGTCTTCGGTGGTAAAGTAGAAGAACTATCAACCCTTTCCCAAACGACAAAATTTTCGGGTGGTCCAATTTGAAAGCTGCTGCAGGCAACAAAATAGATGTTCAAAGACAAACGATTTCTGTACAAATGTAGCCAAGAAAATATTTGGGCAAAAGGAGAAAACGCTGGTTATCAGCATTTTTTTCTATTGTCTCAATGTTTTCTCAAACCTTGTCTCTTAGGGGCGTCAAAACCAGGTCTTGTTTGGGAAATGGTTAAGAAGGCTGCAAACTAAAAGAAGGGAAATGTGGTTATCAGTATGGTCTTCACTTTCGACCAAAATGCTAGTGAAATATTTTATATGTTGAGTGTAAAAATACAACACTGGTCCAAATGGGGGGGGGTGGTATATAAAATTCATGAAAATTAAGTATTTAATAATAGAAATCTTTCATATTATTTGCTCAAATATGTTAATTTGATAATGAAGAGATAAATTAACCAATAAAATGTAAACAATGTTTTATGTTTCATATTCATTTTATAATGAATTGGCCAAAAAATGACGTTTCTTCAGCCAACAAAACGTTACATGAAAATAGGAGCTTTCCAAGATTTATTATAGTATTTTGCAATTTTTGAAATCCAAACAATTTTTCTTTAAAAACTGGTTAAGTAATAATTAAATTTTCCAAATATACCGCTTTGGTAATTTTATCTTTTAATGTACGAAAAATATTTCGTTTGAAATAAACCCATGATGTAAGTTACATTTGGTGTCCAATAGGAAAGGTGAAAACAAGGCTAAAAATAGATTATACGATAAACCAACAATTTTCAAAAAATGTATACTTATGCTGTCAAAACACTCGAGAAGTCGATTTTATTAGCAACTTGTTGGATATAAATGTGTAATGGGCAACATTTTGATGAATATTTGAAACACCCAGTTTCGTGTCCAAATGTAACTTACGCTTTCAACCCAGCGACTTGCATATACTATGAACTGGATTCATCCCGAATAAATATTTACCTAGAAGGGGTTATGACCTTTCCACATAAACATACTTTTTATGACATCATTCAGTCAGGAGCTCAAACATTATCCTATGTGTCTTTTTCAACCTTGTAACTTACGCATTTTGTGTCTTTGTAACTTACAAATTTATTATTTCTTATGTCATTACTTCACTTAAATGGTCATAAATTGAAAAAAGAACATAAAGAGGTTATCAATATATACAAAATGAATCTTCTTGTGTTTTGGACATGTCTACAGTTTTTATCAATTCTGTGTGGGAAAGACAATTCAGTCAAAATTTGTGTAAGTTATGGTGTCCATGTGACTTTGTCAATTTAGATTTTTTCAAAAATGTGTCTCAAGTTGTACTCTGACATAAAAAGCAAGTGTTTGTATAACACAATTTGACATTGATGTCAAATGTCTGTTGTTTTGTGCAAAACATTCTAAAAAATCAACCATGAGACACTATGTAAATTACAAAATTGGTTAGGTGTCTTTGTAACTTACAAATTTATTATTTCTTTAGTCATTATTTCACTTCAAAGGTAATAAATTAGAAAATAGAACATAAAAATGTTATCAATATATAAAACTTGATTCTATTTATGTTTTTGGACACGTCTACAGTTTATATTTATTCTGTGCGGGAAAAACAATTGAGTTTAAAATTTTGTAAGATACGGTGTCCATATTGTTTTGTCAATTTAGATTTTTTCAAAAATGTTTGCCAGGCTGTATTCATGCATAGAAAGCAAGTGCTGGTATGACACGATTAGATATTGATTTCAAACATTTGTTTTGTTGGGAAACATGTTTATTAAATGCAGTCAAGAGACGCTATGAAACTTACAAAATTAGTTTGGTGTCTTATGAACTTACAAATTTATTATTTCTTTGGTCATTATTTCACTTCAAAGGTCATAAACTAGAAAAAAGAACATAAAAAGGTTATCAATATATAAAATTTGATTCTACTTATGTTTTTGGACATGTCTACAGTTTATATCAATGCTGTCAGGGAAACACAATTGAGTCAAAGTTTTTGTAAGTTACGGTGTCCACATGGTTTTGTCAATTTAGATTTTTTCAACAATGTGTCTCAGGTTTTATTTATGCATTGATAGCAAGTGTTTGTATGACACAATAAGACATTGATTTCGAATGTTTGTTGTGTTTGGAAAAATATTCATTAAATGCAGTCAAAGGACACCATGTAACTTACATTTTTTTAATTACATCACATTCACCGTGTACTGGACACGAAACGGTTGGACCGATTATCTTCCCCATTTGGAACCATAGAAAACACTATTTTGTCTCTTCAAAAAAGACTATAAATAGTGTTCAAAATGATTTTGAAAATTTGGGTTTCATGTAACACTTTTGTTCCCAGTTTTGTATTTTTACACTACAATAGAAGAAGAAGAAGAAGAAGAAGAAGAAGAAGAAGAAGAAGAAGAAGAAGAAGAAGAAGAAGAAGAAGAAGAAGAAGAAGAAGAAGAAGAAGAAGAAGAAGAAGAAGAAGAAGAAGAAGAAGAAGAAGAAGAAGTGTTGTAAAATTTAATGTAGTATTTAATACTATGTATATTTGAAGATTTTGTAGAATCAATGCAGGTACAAAATACGTATACGTAATCTGTTAACTTATTCTGCTTTTACAATAATTATTGGTGTCCATACATGTAATATTTATATGAACATGTTCACGAAGTTACTTATAGTTCGCTAAAATATCTTAATTTGACTATATTCGTACATTATGGATTTCCTGTATATCTATGCTTGCGAGATTATATATTATAATCAAACGTACCAAGAATGAATAAATATCTTTTGCATGGAATGTTTTGAAGTTTTGTTGAAATATTTGTTATTTAACGTAAATGTTAAATGTTGGCCTTCTAACCCTTTTACAAAATAGCACAAATTTGAAATTCTCCAACGTAAAAGGAGACCAAATAGGTGTAGATAAAATAAAATACCTGTGTACAATATATAACAGAAAATATTGACGCAAAAAGCAGAAAATGCTGGTTATCAGCATTTTCTTCTTTTGCATCAATGTTTTCAATTATTTTTTTTCTTTTCGGTACGTCAACAACAGCTGGTCTTGTTTGGAAAAGGATAAACGAGTTTTTGTGAGAATTTATTAACCTAATTATTTTTTGTTTTATGTTATTCAAAATTTATATTGTTAATAAAATAGAGTATTGTGAATATCTTTGTATATTATTTACTGTTTTCCAGGATCATGATAAGTACGGACCATTCATTTCAATGTCGAATGTCTTTTAACCATTATTGTATATATATAAGTTTAGGTCTTTTGGAAAAAAAGGAGAAAGAAGGAAACGTTTTCTCCTTTTCATCTCAATAATTTCCTATCAACAGCCTTTCTATCCTTTGAAGCAGCATCGATATATGAACAATGTTACTTTTCTGTCATTTTGGAAAGTATGGATATCTATAGATAAAAAAAAACATTTTAACGAACAATACCCGTAATGTGACCATTTTGAGATAACTTAAACATCGGATTTTTTTTCGAGCGGCGTCGTTACGTATCCGAACCTATTCGGGCGCGGTTGTTAAACGTTCGGCGGTTGAAAGTTCCACCGCCAAATGTTTTCGACTTCGTCCAAATAATTCCGACGTCGCGTGAATCTCATTAGGGATATACTACCTTAATAGCAAATGAATGACAATTGTGATAACAAGCATCAACTTTTCCATCCATATTCTAAGTGCGTCAATAAGAAGGTCTGCTTACGGTTAAAATTGATTTGTAATATGCATGTCGTCGCTTTTCAACGTAAACCACGTAACTGCAGCTTGTTTAAGCTGCAATTACGATGTTTTCGTTGAAAAGCAGTGATGTGTTTTGGATAGGGATCAGTATATTACAATGTAGTTTGCATTTCGGGGAAAGGGTTTTAGAATAGCATCAAGGAAGGGTAAATGGTTTGAAAGTCAATGCGTAGATAATTAACGAATATCATTTTCAATGTCAGGTTGTTAATAAACAGTTCACGTGTGCCTGAAGAAAGTTCAAGACCAAGAAAGTGAGAGAAATAATGTGCTTATGAAACAAAAATGTCCTCAACAATCCCGACCTGACCTTTAACCCTTTCCCGGCTTTCTAGTGAAACCTTTAAAGTGACATTTCACATTTGTTTCATTTTTTAAAAGTATGTCTTGATGCAAAGATTGTTTTTTCTAATGCGTAGAAATGCTATCACTTTTTTGAAGTTGTTATTCATAAACGAAAAATACGCCTTTAAAGTTGAGACAGAAATGACAAATTCTTTATAAATCTGAACTGTTGTCCACAACAATTTGCTTAATTATAGCTCAAAAGTATGTATTTCTCGTTAACGGTTTGATATTTTGGCTTGAAATTTTCAGAATTTTCATAAGAAAACATGCTCTTTCAGATAGAATAAAAGTAAAATTTATGTGAAAATGATTGTGGAACGTCACTTTAAAACCCATTAATTCTCTCAAACTCAAAACCTTTATATTTGTTTGCTCGTATTGGTTAAAGTGCAAGCTTAATATATAAAGCAAGTAATGGATAATGTTCTGGATTTTCTATCCCTTTATGAGTAGTTTAACAAGGCAGATATCACCAGATGCCACCAAATCTTACCTATCTTTTTTTAAAAACAAGAGGGCCATGATGGCCCTAGATCGCTCACCTGAAATTTTTTGCCTTGTTGAAATAAACATTTTGACCTGAATAGCAGCAAATTAAGAATTTTGCAATAAAGCCCCTTTTCCTTAATTTTTCAAAAGAATGAAACAAAATTCAGCCTTTTCAAAAGTATTTGCTCTTTTGCCCTTTTTCTGATGCCCCTGCACTAAGAGCTTTGATATTAATCAAATTCTTATAACAACTTTGAAAGCCCTTCACCCAAAGATCATTGATGTGAAGTTTTAAGAATATTGGCCAACTACATGTAGTAAGCCAGAAGATTTTTAAAAGATTTGGCTATATTCCCCTTTTCTCATGCCGCGGCAATCAAAGGCTTTGATGGAATCAAAGTCTCTCAAAAACTTTGAAAGCCCTTTACCTAAGGATCATTCATGGGACGTTTCAAGAATATTGGCCAACTAGTTGAAGGCAGAAGATTTTTTACAAAATTTGGCTATTTTCCCCTTTTCTCATGCCACGGCAGCCAGAGCCTTTGATGGAATCAAATTCTTTTAACAACTTTGAAAGCCCTTTACCCAAGGATCATTCATGTTAAGTTACTAGAACATTGGCCTACTAGTTGGGCAGAAGAAGATTTTTCAAAGATTTGGCTATTTTCCCCTTTTCTTATGCCGCGGCAGCCAGAGTCTTTGATGGAATCAAATTCTTTTAACAACTTTGAAAGCCCTTCACCCAAGGATCATTCATGTGAAGTTTCAAGAATATTGGCCAACTGGTTAGGCAGAAGAAGATTTTTAAAAGAGTTGGCTATTTTCCGCTTTTCTCATGCCGCGGCAGCCAAAATCTTTGATGGAATCAAATTCTTTTAACAACTTTGAAAGCCCTTCACTAAAGGATCATTCCTGTGAAGTTTCAAGAATATTGGCCTACTGGTTAGGCAGAAGAAGATTTTTTAAAAGATTTTGCTATTTTCCGCTTTTCTCATGCCGCGGCAGCCAAAATATTTGATTTAATCAAATTCTTAAATAACAACTTGAAAGCCCTTCACTCAAGGATCATTCATGTGAAGTTCCAAGAATATTGGCCAACTGGTTAGGTAGAAGATTTTTAAAAGAGTTGGCTATTTTTCGCTTTTCTCATGCCGCGGCAGCCAGAGTCTTAGATGGAACCAAATTCTTTTAACAACTTTGAAAGCCCTTCATCCGAGGATCATTCCTGCCAAGTTTCAAAAAGATTTGTCCACTGGTTTGGGAGGAGAAGATCTTCAAAGAAATTTTGGACGGACGGACGGACGGACGGACGACGGACAACGACCGATCACAATACCTCACCTTGAGCACTTTGTGCTCAGGTGAGCTAAAAATTCTTATGGATGGCCCCATAGCCCCTTACGAGAGGGATGCATAAAATGACTTGGTTAACGACCGTGTATTTCCGACGAAAATGGCCTTTATGTTCTCGTTATTTTTCTTTACATTTTACGCTAAAATGCCTTTATTTTCATACTTTGGAAGTTTTATAAAAACCTTTTAAACTATTTCTGTTTTGGTCTGCTAGAGACCAGCCTTTTCCGACCAAGTCTGATTTCCCGTTTAAAAACTTTGAAAAAAGCATTGAGACAAAAGAAGAAACTGCGACACATCTGTTTGTCTACTTTGTGTAACAATTTACATAAATCCTATCATCATCAACATCCATTTTTTGGTGTGCAACATTTTTTAAATTTATTATTTTGTCGTTTGAGAAAGGTTGTATTGACTTTGGAAAGAAAGTCTTGCCACAGAAAATTCTTGAGTGAAAGATAAAGGGTGCAATCACATATATAGAAATCGGAATTATGGTTACTATAGATCTATACTAAACTATGCTATTCTTTAGTTTCTCATGTTGACATACATGTGTAAGACTTTAAATAGGTCTAGAACACGTTGGATAAATTTGAATTCGGTTTGAAGCAGAGAAGGTGGGCATACGTCACGCATTAGATGGACGTGGTATTTTGTTTTGAAAAATCAGCGGATAAAAAGTTATTGATGATCTTCAATCACTTTTTTATCAGCCGTTTAAAAAAAATCCACCACGTCAAGCCTATTCATTGCATTTTACCACCTCCTCTGCTTCAAACTGAATTCAAATTTTGGTCAAGTATTAACAAAAATATTGATGATTTTCTGAAATTCTGAGTCACGTGATTACCAACCGTGTAGAAACTGTAAATAATCACATCAACAGATAAGAGTGAGTAAATGTTATGTTATTTCAAATATAAACTATGTTGTAGGTACTCAACTGAATCGCCTCGATCAGACAATTCCATTGAGTACACAGAACATAGGTTTTTGATATTAAGGTTTACAGACCCTGAAAAAATCTACATTTTCTAGCCGTACGAAATGCATCAAATTTCACACACTTGTAAATACACTTCACATAAGTTGATCCACTGTGCCGGATTTCAAGATTATGCTTCAAGAAGAAAATAATTTACAAATATTATTTTACTCTATATTTTTTATGCAACGGAGGTAATTTTTAACATTTTAACCAACTATTTCAATAAGTATGCATTAATTCAAGATTCTAAACCGTGCAAAATGCTTATGTTTGTATTTGGAATGAAAATGTAACGCAGTTTAGGAATTATCTGGACTTTTCAAATTTCGCCTCTGGCTCTTTGGTGCTTTTGAGGGTTTGGATACCTTAATGAATGAAGTATTGCATTTTTAAAAGTCATAATCATTTCTTAACTCTGACAAAATGTAGAGAAGAGATAGATATATCTATATGACAAGGAATATCATTTTGTAAATCAAACCATCGGCCCAGTTCGCAAGATAAGAATCCAAAGATTCTACTATGGTCTGTGGTCTAATGGTAGCGCGCGGGCTAAACTTAGGTAGTCCACCCCTATTGGGATTCGTGCGATGTCGGAATTATTCGGGCGACGTCGTAAACATTCGGCGGTGGAACGTTCCACCGCCGAATGTTTACGACGTTGCCCGAATATGTTCGGATACGCAACGAATGTTTAACGACATTGCACGAAAGATTCCGACGTCTACTGAATCGCATTAGGGGTGAAATACATTAAAGTGAAAACCTTTGATTCCACTGCGACTGTGCAGTTCGCGCAGTCTGACTAGCGTCGAAAATTTTCATTCTATTCCAAGATTATCCAATTAAGGCAAGATGGGTCACGCGTTCAAGCTCATTGTACATAACATATCGATACTTTTGCCAAAGCTTGAAATCGTGCAATCCTGGTTTGGTAAAATATCTAAAACACAAAATCATTTATTCCAAAAATATCTATTTTGAAAATAATCTGTGTGATATGAAAATTGAATAATGATATGTAGTTATGGACTTCGACAGAACATCGATGGTTTTCAACAAAACCCTCGTAACTGCAGCATAAAATAAGCTGCAGTTACTAGTTTTCTTCAAGCGACAATGTGTGTTTGGGAAGTACAAATGCCTCGAGTAAATTAAATATCGCATGAAGTTTACACGTGAAACTTTTGACATTCAGACAGACGGACAGCTGTGAAACAATATTTCCAAAATACGTAGAAACGGGGACATAATAAAAGTCGCAAAAATTACCTACGAAACGAACTTCAAGTTTCAAAGTTATAGCTAATGTTAAGAATCACACACATTCGAGAGAATAAAGCCATGTGCTAAAAGGTTTATGCGTGCCTTTGTTTTATAAATAAAATCATTATCAGCAAATTGGGATTTAAATTGTTCAAAAGAGAAAAGGAAGTATATAAAATATTCGTTTAAAAAATTGTTTCTTATCAAAATATATCTATTAGTAAAAAAAAAATATACAAAATACATGGATGTTGCATTATGTGCTCAGTAATACATCGGTCCCTGTTGCGGTAAATAAACCATGTTATTCGGTCTGTATTGGGAAGTGACGTAAACACGTTGTCCGTTGGATTGTGGGACACGTTGACCCGGAAGTTGACCCGGATATTGGGCTGGTACCCGTATTTCCTGAGTACGATATGGTACCCCTGCTCTCGAGTAGGAATTGGGTACCCCCGCTCTCGAGTAGGAATTGGGTACGCGTTTTTCTGGCGGAGGGAGAGCGGCTCGCACGGGGTAAATGGGCGGATGTTTACCATTAATGTCTGCCTCTACTGCGTCAATAGGATGTCCTGAAAAACCAGGTATTAAAAGTCTTTTTTTAAAAAAAAAATCTTCCCTTGTTTTGTTACGCTTGATCTGCACATTAGATTTCACTGAGCTTTACGGGGGACAAATGAAACTGATTATTTAGATTCTAATGTATGTTATTCTAGAATCACACCAACCTTTCAAAATACATCTTGACCATAACTGGTGCAACACCTTTGAATCAGCAATGATCTAAAGTTAGTGTTAGTTTTAAACTTGTGAGTGTAACAAAACAAGGGATGTTAGGAACAACATAGAGTGAACACAAATTTCTTCCATAGCATTACTTTAGGGGGAATGCTCCAGTTTTTCGGAACACTCGGTCTTTACTGTAGTAAATTAAATGTTTCGTACCAATATGTTTCGCTACCATATTTTCAATATTATAATACATCATTACAATTTACCATTTTCGACGGTAAAAATGTATTTATTATGCGAAAATGATTTCCTCAAGATGGAAATCGATTATTTAGAGCAAGACAGTCGTAAGTGTGTATGCAGTTACCACCGTTTTGCGTCATTTTATTCATGTGTAGCTGATAAAAAATCCTGTTATTCACTAATAAGTGTGCTGACCTATACATTTTCTTTTTGAATTATTACCAGGACATGTTGCTTAATACAATGAGGGAGTTTCATCAAATTCTATAATGTAGAACTTGAAATATTTCCAAAAATATGCAAATTTTTACATAAAACACTCCAGCTTAGTTGATCTAACCGAACACGTGAGCATGCTGTTCTATACATTTACGTTTTTATAGAAGCATATATTTTGGGTTTTCTGTTCTCATTAAATGTAAGACGTTACTTTAAATCCGTTTTCCGGACTAAATGATGAATATATAGCATTTTATTAGCAATTTAGTGACCATGGACAGGTGCAAGAAATTGTGCATTTTTATATGTAGGGGTATGTGATACGAATGCCTATGAAATTCAAACAAGATCGCTGACCATCCATTTTTATTTTATTTTTCAATTGGTAATATTATGTTATTTCAACATACAAAATATAAATAAATTCTATTATTGGGAAAACATTTAGGAAACTGGAGCATTCCCCCTTAAGACCGTTTTTGTCCACTCTATGTTGTTTTTCAAGAGGATTGGAACTCAAGTCGACATTCATTTACATGCATGTCAAAATTGACGTACTTTGCTGTCAAATCAACTTACATTCATGTCAAAATTTATTTATACTCCAATCATATGGACCACCTTAAAGGGTCACAGTGTACGTTCTGTTTGTACAGTATCCATGGCATTTTAACTTTTACCAGATAGCAAAACACCATATCAGACTGGCCAAATTCAAAGGTAGGCCTCCTGGGCGGATCTAGGGGTTGGGTCAGGAGGTAATGACCCCCCCCCCCTGGTATTGGCCGAAAATTGAATTTTGACTATATAAATTCTTATTAAATGCCATATTTTGGGCTTTGACCCCCAATGGAAAAAAAATCCTGGATCCGCCCTTGGGCCTACTACAAAAGACAATTTCGAGCGAATGAAATTTGGCATTTCATTGAAAATGATGAACGTAGAATGAATACAGGTTTCTTTAACAACACCCAGACTACATACATGTATTTCTGTCCGTACTAAGTTGTTTTTCATGACGACTGAACTACCGTGGACAAACATGTCACAATCAATTTGAATTTCTGGCAAATGGACCACCTTAAAGGGTCACCCTTCAACAAAATCATCGTAACTGCAGCTTGTTTTAAGCTGCAGTTGCGAGTTTTTTGTTGAAAAGCGACGGAATTTACTTTTCTGATTCTACAGTATCCAAGCCATTTAAGCCATTATCAGACGGCAACGCATTTTAGGCCAAAAATTTTGTCCAAATTCTTATTAGATACTGCAGACGACAATGTTTAGTGTATTCAATGTCAACTAGGTTTTCGAAAGTATCTAAAACCCAAATCTTGTGGAAATTGGTTTATTAGGGCCTACATCATTTTGTCTATACCCATTTGTCCATAAACCATTCATAATGTCGACAAGTGTCCAGTCTTAAACAGTAACATTTTCACGTGTACTCACCCCTTTCCAGGTGCATGCTAAGCCTTTCGAAAACTGAAATGTAGATTCAAAACACGTTTTTATTAAATGAGTCATATGATAAATTAGTTGTAGTACCAAAGGGGCTTATCTTTCGCACACCAGTAGGGATTTCTTCCCCAAAATGACCTGATACTAACATTTCAGAAAAGGTTTGAAATATGCAGTCATCAACTTCTTTTTATAATATGTTTACTACCTGTTACATCTATTTCTTTGGAGGTTGTTACTTAGTCATACTAAAATTGATAATCGCAACATTTGCTAAGCGAAACCATCATGTTCGTTCAAATCACATTTTAAGAGCGGTATGATATTATCAACTACATGTTTCCCGTTTTCCAAACCGTCATGCAAGCGTTTTCTTGTCTCTTAGCATGCCCAGAGAACAAATGTACAAAGCATCTTACACAAGG
This sequence comes from Fragum sueziense, assembly GCA_963680895.1. Classification (NCBI taxonomy): domain Eukaryota; kingdom Metazoa; phylum Mollusca; class Bivalvia; order Cardiida; family Cardiidae; genus Fragum; species Fragum sueziense. The sequence continues at coordinate 63,083,721 of OY804595.1, forward strand.
ACCATAATAGCACATGTACACGATAGATAATCACGTGATACAACAATTTCAGAAAAAAACTTCAATAACTTTGTTAATATTAGACCGATTTGAATTCGGTTTGAAACAGAGAAGGTGAACAGACGTCACAAAAATATATTGGCGTTGTGGATTTTGATAAATCAACTGATAAAAAAGTTATTGAAAATCAACCAAAATTTTGGTTGAACTTCAATAACTTTTTTATCTGTTATTTTTTCAAAAAATCCACCAAGTGCAGCTTATTCCTGACATTCGCCCACCTTCTTTGCTTTAAACCGAATTCAAATTGGTCAAATATTGACAAAAATATTGATGATTCTCTGAAATTCTTGATGATTCTCTGAAATTCTGAGTCACTTGACTGGCCATAGTTCTTGTATGTAACGTCATATAAGCTTACGAAGATCGTTTACAAGTCCGAGACATATACAAACCAAACCTCGTTTTTACGTTCCCAATATGAAACATTTGGTAAAACATTAAGACAAAAGAAAAAATACTGATAGCCAATAGTTTCTTCATTTGCCTCAATACCGGTAATTTATGGGCTATAATTTTCGCATTTTTGCTTTATAACTTTATAACACCAATTTTTTATCTGTAGCTGGTTTCAAATTAGAAGTGTAAATTGATAGTGCTGTTTCGTAAGTGGTTTACCAATTTATGGCGCGCGAAAGGGGTCTAAAGTCAATATAGCGCTGGACCTATAAATAAAATAGGGGTAGACCGCTAAAAATAGCGGTCTACCCTTATATTTTTAGCGGTCTACCGATAAAAATATCGGTTTACCGATAAAATAAGGGTAGACCGCTATTTCAATTAACGGTCTAGCGATAAAATTACCGGTAGACCGCTATTTTTATCGGTAGACCCCTTTTTTTCGATAGCCAATCACAGAGCTTGTACTATACTGTCGTTGATATTCCCGGTGTGTTGAGTATGTAACGAACCATTTGATTGGCTAATGAGATTTCGAGCAGAAGTGTCAAAAATAATTATCGGTCTACCGGTAATTTATCGCTAGACCGTTGATTGAAATAGCGGTCTACCCTAATTTTATGGGTAAACCGATATTTTTTATCGGTAGACCGCTAAAAATATAAGGGTAGATCTAGACCGCTATTTTAGCGGTCTACCCCTATTTTGATTATAGGTCTAGCGCTATATTGACTTTAGACTCTATTCGCGCGCCATACAAATTACCAGACGGCACAATTTTAGACTGACCCAATATCAAAGGTGTTGCAGAAGACAACTTAAAAATGAATGTACTTCTACACTTTTTGTTTTTTCTGGGTAGAAAACACTGCGGGAAATGAAGAAATTGCTTGTCACAAGCAATTTCTTCACTTCCCACAATGCTTTCCCAAGCCTTTTCTTGTGAGGGAGCGGTAGCCGTCACTGTGCAGCAATGGGTTAACTTAGACAATGTGATTACATAGCATGATTACTAGAATGAATATATCCAAGTTTGTCATTTTTCACACCAACAAGAGCTGTCCGAAGACAGCGCGCTCGACTTTCTAAGTTGCTTAGTATAAAGGGGGCATAACTCCAAATATAGTGGAGCCAGGGTCATGGGCCCTAATAGTAAGGTAGAGGGTGTGATGGTGAATAAGTATTCCAAGTTTGGGTTGAATCCCTTTGATAGTATGGGAGTTATTGATGTTTAAAAAAAGAAAAAAACTTTAACCTTGGTTGCAACGCCGACGCCAACGCCGACGCCCGGGTGGCAGTATAAGCTCTCATTTTCCTCGAAAAGTCGAGCTAAAAACATACTTCAGAATTTGCTTGCTAATAGTGTACGGTAGTTCACAGTGTATTTCAAATAAGGCTTTGTAGTTCTTTTATTCAATTATTCGCATGCGATGACCTTATCATGTATGATCTAAATCTACTTTAAAACTCACCCATGACAATGCACATATTTCTACATGAAACCCAACACGAAAATAACTAGATCTAAGATAAGATAACTATGCATTAAACATGCATTCAAAACTAAGCCTTAACCTAAAACACTATGAATTTACCTTGCATTTGTAAAACAAACTTCAGCTAAATGAATACAAGAAACGTTTTAGAAATGTCACTAAACAGGATTTTAAATACCCGACAGCACTTTAATATTAAAGGCAATTTCGTGAATTTAAACAAGGTAAAAACTGAAAAGCTGAAATTTCTAATTTAGATTCAATTTGATAGATCTACTTTAGATCTTCAAATATATAAATAAAAAGATTCACATTTTGAAATGTGTATTATACATTGTATAAAATTTATTTATTGATAAACTCGATTTATTGTGATGTAAAATATATGTATATAAAACGGGAACGTATAAATGATACAAACAAAGGAATACAAAGAAGACCTTTTGGGGGAGAGGAATAGGCCGGTCAGAAAATTCCTTGGGAAGCACAAAGAATTTACACTATCAATGACAAACTTACATGCATTTTTTGTCCTGAAAAAACATTTCCAATTACATGGATTAAAATAACCCTTTCCCAAACATGACCTGGTCTTGACGTCCCTAAGAGAACAGGCTTGGGAAAACATTGAAACAAAAGAAGAAACTGCTGATAACCAGCAGTTTCTCCTTTTGTCTCAATATTTTCTGTGCTATATTGTACACAAATCCTGCGTTTATTAACGTCAATTTTGACATCTGCAATGGATTTTTAATTTGAAAAGTTAAAATTTTTGCTGTTTGGGAAATGGTTAAACGGGAAATAGATCCACATCTGTAATTTATATTCATGGAAAAAGTAACATTGAAAGTTACATGAGTATCATTGACATATCTATGGATAAACTGCCAAAGACTATTGTGTAATGGTGTGTTAAAGTTATAAATCATCAGAAATAATTTTTCAAAAATGCAAAATCCTGTTTTGATTTCACTTGCCGAAAATAAAAAGCATATTGCAGATTTAACTTATTGTGCTCTTTGCTTCACATCATCAAAAACTATACTGTTGGTACTTTTTTGAATCGTCTCACTGAATAGCCACAGCATAGAGTTTGGAATTGAAATAACAAAATTAGAATGCCTATAGTATACCCTTTCTTATCTATTGGTCCGTTTAGCTCCCGAGGGTATTACGAATTTTTAATTGTTCCTTTGTCAGGTTGGCAAAATAATCAGCTAAGGATTACAACCCATCACTAACTACAAAACACTTCGTGCATCTTCGGGCGTCATCCGTAGCAACGGAAATTGACGAGGGTATCCCTCGTCAGTTTCCGTTGCCACGGATGGCACCCGGACATCGGCGAGGGTATATTTCGTGAAATTCTGTTGTCACAGATGACGCCCGAAAATGCCCGAAGTGTTTGGTATATAATGACGGGTTATCATCCTCAACCCTTTCCCAAGCAAAACCTGGTTTTGATGTCCCTAATAAAAAAGGCTTGGGAAAACATTGAAACAAAAGAAGAAACTGCTGATAACCAGCAGTTTCTCCTTTTGTCTCAATATTTTCTGTGCCATATTTTACACAAATCCTATCTTTAATAACTCCATTTTGTCCTTGTTGCAGTTTTTGAAGTGGATCACCCTAAAATTTTGTTGTTTGGTAAAGGGTTAATCAAACTTGAAGACTTACATTGTGGGACGTGGGTGGGGTTGGACTCGAGCGCTTCTATAAGATCTTCTACATGTCCGTGTCCGTACGATTCTATAGGATATGCGGGTTCATTGTGTTTAGGTATATCTAGACCTGATGAACAGAAATGGTAAGATTTCAATAACAACAATCATTTGATGACATAAATAGTTAGACATATCAACAACTAGATTTAATCTGAGAGATTTTGTTGTACCTTTGTTAAAAGAAACCCGAAAGTAAAAGAAAGCTTCATTTTGCCATGTCTTACAAAAGTTAACAAGATTTAAAACAAAACAAACTGCCTTTTCAAGTGTCTTGCCTTTTCCAATGCGATTTCTTTAGTTTATACTAAAGACCATCATTCAGTAATACATGTATATCTTACCTTTTATTTCCATGTCCTCGGGTACCCTGAGTATTTTCAACAATTTAAGGATACCAAATAACAGTAAACTAGTGACGGTCGTCCAGGCTATAATAAGGGACACTCCCGCAAACTGCCAGGCTAAAATCTGAAGAAAACGTAAAAACAAAAAGTAGTTGTAAATAATTGTCCATCTTCTTAAATTCTTACTTGGCAAGTCGACAAATGATTGCCATTAGCCATTTACACTATATCGCTGCCTTTCGGCAAAAACACGCTGCAGTTACGAGTTTTTTTTTTAAATTTGACGATATTACATGAGAAGTATGGCTCAATATGCAAAGATATCGGTCCCGATAAATAACCTGGCAGAGCATCTCTAGCTAGAGATGCTCTGCATAGTCATTTACCAGGACCTACGAGTATAAAAGATGCGGACTAGAATATGTACTTTTCAGTTAAAAATAAAATTTTGAAATTCTAAGCCGATAGAATTTGCGATGACTGGCTAAAAACCAATCATTTTGCCATCGAGCGAGACTTTCCTAACTCCGAACAGGTTTAGTAAAACACATGCAGGAACAAAATTTGAACTAAAGGCCCGGTCACATTATACGATTCCGCGTCCATATCGCGCACACATCACGTCCAAATTCATACTACATGTGACTCTTGTTTTAGACGTGCTACGGCTGTGATGCAGACGTGAGATGGTGTATGGGACCAGGCCTTTAAATGAAAATCAACGAAAAAAGGGGTTTGTTAGTTCCTTAGTAAAATTGGGTGCTTACGAGTCCTGAGCGTCTGTTCCAATTAAAGAATATCCCTTCTTCCCGATGTAAGAATGCTACAGCAATAACACCCAATAAACCACCACTTAAATGTACTGAAAATGGAGAAAATATTGTATACAACAGTGTAATTGTAATATTGAGATGATATCATATCTTACAATAGTTGTCATTGGTTCCTAAAAAAGTTGTATGGTTTTCTAAGATCGGCGACATATCTTCGTCTATTTATATGTATGTCATTCAATTGCATAAACGTATATTAGCTCCAACCTAATCTATATTTGTCTATAGGCAACATGTCGACCCTTTCTAAAGATCCGACTTACAAAGGTGATGTAACGTGGTATGTGCAATACATAAATATTTAGTACACAATTTCTAAATTCAACAGCATTTACTATCGTCTGAAGCACCATTTAATCCTTTCCCAAACGACAAATTTTTAGGGTGCTCCAAATTCAAAGATGTTGCAGACGACAATTAAAACTGAATGAAAATTTACTGTTTTGGACTTTTTGTGTAGAAAATATTGTGGAAAATGAAGAAATTGCTTGTCACAAGCAATTTCTTCTTGTTCCACAATGTTTTCCCAAGCCTTTTCTAATGAGGGAGTCAAAAGGAGTCACTGTGCAGTAATGGGTTTTAACTAAACCCAAAAGGAGCAAATAGAGAATCTATTTGCAATTTGGGAAATGGTAAGTACCACTTACGTAAGCTATTCCATCCATCATAAGATACCCAAATTATTCGTGCATCATCGGCGTCATTTCGTAGCTACGGAGATGGACGAGGATATCCGGATTTTTAAAATACGGATACCCTCGTCAATTTCCGTAGTCACGGAAAAACGCTGAAAATGAAGGCGGACTTGCACGAAGTGATTGGTATCTAATGATGGTTGAACAATCACAGGTGGTGAACTCGGTCAGAGCGAGGGACGTTTTTCGCTACAACAAGGTACAGATATTTTGCGTTTAAATGTGAGTTTAAAGATCTGATTGGATAGATTTTCTAATAACAATGAATTTGTTCTAAAAATAGACCGGGTTTACCGATATGTATTGACAAACCGTCGGTGTTGTTATAAAATCTCGTAACTACGGCTTTATCGAAGCCGTAGTTACGATATTTTATAACAACACCGACGGAATACAATGATCGCGAAAAAACGTCCAACGCTTTGGCCGAGTTCACCACCAGTGTATTTAGCACAGTATTTCTAAATTCAACAGCATTCACTATCGTCTTAAGCACCATTTTACCCTTTCCCAAACGGCAAAATTTTTCGGATGATCCACTTCAAAAATTGCCACAAATGACAAAATTGATGTTATTAAAGATATGATTTGTGTAAAATATGGCACAGAAAATATTGATACAAAAGGAGAAACTGCTGGTTATCAGCAGTTTCTTCTTTTGTTTCAATGTTTTCCCACAGCCTTTTCTATAAGGGACGTCAAAACCAGGTCTTGTTTGGGAAAGAGTAAACTAAACCCAAAAGGAGCAAATATTTGCAATTTGGGAAATGGTAAGTACCACTTACGTAAGCTATTCCATCCATCATAAGATACCAAAATTATTCGTACATCATCGGCGTCATTTCGTTGCTACGGATATGGACGAGGATATCCGGATTTTTAAAATCGGGATACCCTCGTCAATTTCCGTAGTCACGGAAAAACGCTGAAAATGAAGGCGGACTTGCACGAACATTTGGAACACCAAGGACAATTTTGTCGAATCATACCTTGGATGTAAGTCGAGGATCTACTTTCAGATTATGAATAGAATAGAACAAAACAGAAAACGTTTGTCCGTAACTAATGTCAACAATAAAGCGACAATGATACTGAAATGCGCTGTATGTAATTGCAGTATCATCTCTTTTTAGAATGAATTCACCCTGCAAGTCCCGTAAGTTGCCATGTTTGTTCATTTGGATCACCTTGAAAACTACTTTATGAAGCGTAACAACTTCCGGCTAAGAAATGCGATTTTTTTAACATTTCTCCATACACACACTTCCGATTCGATGATTCAATCTTTGATCGACATTATCCGAGGATATCCGAACGTTGCACGAAGTGATTGGTATCTAGTTATGGTAGAACAATGAATACGTTAACCCATTACCAAACAACAAAATTTTAGCCTAGTCCAAACTCATAGTTGTTACAGACGACAATTTCCATTGAACAAAATTTAACATTTTTTTGGTCTTTCTTTGTAGAAAACATTGTGGGAAATGAAGAAATTGCTTGTCACAAGCAATTTCTTCATTTTCCACAATGTTTTCCAAAGCCTTCATTTTGTGGGGCGTCCAAAAGCGTCATTGGGCGCGCTTGATTCGCACGTTCCAGAGCGTTCTGGAACGTCACACTACACCGCTTTGAATCAAGTTGGGTGCAGTGGAATGGAGCGTTGCACCAGTTCATAAGCGAATCAAGTATGGAACAATTTGTTGGAAAATCTACAAATGGAAGGAAATCGTCATCTGAAGCTTGAATAATGCGGGATTCAGCATTTTCATATTAAATTAGTCCATGAGTTAGCAAAGGAATGGTCAACGCCATCTTTTTATTTTCGCACCATCCTTGATTTATAATAATAATAATAATAATAATAATAATAATAATAATAATAATAATAATAATAATAATAATAATAATAATAATAATAATAATAATAATAATAATAATAATAATAATAATAATAATAATAATAATAATAATAATAATAATAATAATTACTTTATTTTATGAAGGTAAAACATTAAGATAATTACATAATAATTAACATTACAATGCAAAATCTTTTTTCCAATGTTGCCTTCAAACAAAATCTATTTGTTAAAATGAAATGGTATGTAGCCTAACCCTCTCCCAAAGCAGACCTAGTTGATAAGTTCACAAAGGAACAGTACATTTTTTTTTATATTACGGCGAAAAATAAAAACTAAAATGTTGCTGTTTGGGAAAGGATTAAGAATGTGGTGAATATGAAAATCATGAATGATTGCACAAAAGCAAAACAACAATATGATGATAATAACAAAATATTTGTCCCAGTCCCAGATAATAGCTGGTTACATGATGTCCACTGCGGTGAAAACTTTTGAAAGCGATAATTGTCATGACTTAATTACTAATATTCTACGTTTAAAATCAAACGAGAACAGCTCTAGTTGTTTCGATAATCCAACACAACTATAGCGACTCTCGTTTAATTTTGAACCCACAATAACGCTAGCTATAGCGGACGAGAATTGACCTGTCAGAGCATTCCATTCTATTAGCATGGGCCGCTCTGTCAGGTCATTTATCGTGAGGTATAGCATGTTATTATTTCTTGTTTTGGTTTACAGATTTGTTAATTTATTTTCAATGTGGACCAGTGTTAAAATTCAATTGTCCGGGAAAGGTTGACGTTGAAATCTACGGACAGATACACACTTAATCTTTCTCAATTTGCTTGTTAAATAGATAATGTTTATATTTGTTTTTGAAGACTGGTAATGAATCAGAACATCTAGTAGAGGTTGGGATTTCATTCCATACATCCATACTAAAGTATGAAAATGCTCTTTTTTTATAACTTGTTTTAAATTTCGAGTTGACAATATCAGACCGGGCAGATGACCGTAAATTATAGATATCATTATTTGATGGTACATTAATACACCAGAATTTTGCATCTATTCCCAAAAGAGCAAATATTCCAGAACTGCGTCATTCATTCAAGAATATTTGTTCCGAGGTTTCTTTGTTTGGATATTTATGTATTTACATGCAGCTGCGCAACAGCTATGTTGCTTTAAAAAGGCAAGAGAAGTAAAAAATTGAACATTTGCGGCACTTCCTAGTAAGTGGAAGCCATCTTTGTTCTAACATCCGGGTTATCCACTCCTACCTGTCAGTTGGATCAAAAGGTGTATGCACCGAACATTGTTCTTGCTCACTTGATTCGAGAGAACACTGGAAGGTGTACACCGAACGGCAAATCAAGTACGCCCATTGTGTGGGAAAGGGTAAGTAAACTGACTACTATGAACTGACCTGTCACGGCATCCAATGGGTCGTCGATGTTTAATTTCTTCAATGCGTTCGATGAAGCATGGTACACGACGCCTGCTACACATCCGACAGCACATGCGCCCCATGGCTCCATCGCATTGACCCCAGAACATGTCGAAACCTGGAAATATATGGAGCAAAATGTATTATACCAGACAAAACATGCACACTCATGCAAACAGGCATTATGTTGCATGTCGCCAGCAATACATCCGACAGCACATGCGCCCCATGGCTCCATCGCATTGACCCCAGAACACGTCGATACCTGCCAATGTATCGTTAAAATAAATCATAATGTTACAGGAAATTTAATGGCCATGCACAAGGACATACAGAGGGCACAGGACGCCAGCAACACACCCAACAGCACATGCGCCTCATGGCTCCATCGCATTGACCCCAGAACACGTCGATACCTGCCAATGTATCGTTAAAATAAATCATAATGTTACAGGAAATTTAATGGCCTTGTCAAAGGACATACTGAGGGCACAGGACGCCAGCAACACATCCAACAGCACATGCGCCTCATGGCTCCATCGTATTGAAACATGTCGATACCTGCAAATATATGAAGCAAAATGTAATGACTATATCAGATAAACGCATTGACATACGTAAGGACACACAAATCGTAAATATCGACGGCAATACATCCAACAGCTCATGCGCCTCATGGCTCCATCGTATTGGTACCAGAACATGCCAATCAATGTATTGCAAAAAAGGATTTGCATTAGGAAAACGAATGGACATACACAAAGAACGACTAATGCCACATGACGCAAACAACACACTCCGATAGCACGAGCGGTTCGGGTCAAGAACATGTCGATACCCGCATATACGTCAGGTCCGTAGGAAGCAATTTCATATGGGGGGGGGGGCTAAAGCCCTTGTCCTGAATATTGGGGGGCTAATTTGGATTTTCCCAAAATTTTCAGTGTAAAATTAAGAAAATTTGGCATTGTTGGCCAACATTGGGGGGGCTTAGCCCCCCCCCCCCCCCTAGCCCCCCCCCCCCCCTGTTCCTACGGGCCTGTACGTTATACACGTTTTACGATATAATATACTATAAAAGCAAAAGGATTGGTTGTATGGTGTTAAATTAAGCCACATTTTACTTTTTTTCCCAGTATAACCCATTCCCTCACATGGACGCTTTTTGATAAGCATTTTTTTCATTCCCGCAATGCTTTTTACCAAGAAAGACCAAAAAACTGTAAAACTTCATACATCTAAAAGTGTCGTCTGCAACATCTTTAAGTTTCGGGACAGTCTAAAAATTTGCCGTCTGGTAATGAGTTAGTACGTATATAGCGGGTGGCTTTTGCAGCAGTACCAACAAAACATCTTATCCGTGCAACACGCTGCTCATCTCAATTATAACTCGCGATGAATGACCTGGAAGAGCATCCCTAGCTCATAGCTACTGCTAGGGATGCTCTGCCAGGTCATTTATCGTGAGCTATAGATAATTCCCAGACGCAAGAGAAAAATGACTTAGGTCAAATGTTAGAAAGAATATGGGTAAGACAAAAATACAAAAAATGTGATCAGTGATGTATGCAGGGACTTTATCAATGCTTTTCATCAACAATCTCGTAACTGCAGCTTGATTTAAGCTGCAGTTACGAGGTTTTTGTCGAAAAGGGACGAATATAAAAATGTAAAAAAGTAATAAAACTTAAAAGGTTGAAATGAATCTACCGATCTACCAATGACAACAGCCTTGATCTACTTTACTGTAAAAAATATTCATACTTCAATGAATGCACTTAAAATCCAACATAAAGAATAAACAACAATGACAAACGTGTCTTTTTCAACTTTTGTCAAAAGCTTTTTTTTTTTAAAAAAATTATTGAAGATGGTCACCAAGATAGGAGAGGGACTGTTGATAAACATAGGATGTTTAGTTAATATATCTAAAAAATATTGTGATAAAAGGAGACGAAAAAGGAGCGTTTTTTGTTCTTTCGTCAAAACAATGACTTATGTGTGAAAGGGTTAAGATATCATCGAATGACTTTTATTACCAATATTAGCATACGATTTGCTTCATTTACTAATATAGTCCCAGTTTTTATACTTCGTTCATTGGACACGAAATATCTCGATCAAGATCAATTGAGAAAGAAGTTGGAAAAGTTTGATGGTATATGAGATCGGCATGGAAACAGATCAGTCTGATCAGAATCAACGCTGCTCTCTTACGGATTTTACAGGTGACTGACAGAGAAGATATTCTATATGACAGAGAAAAACATAAAGATTGATCAAACTGTCCATATCCATGGGTTGATTTTAAACCATTACCGGACGACAGCATTTTGGACTGGTCAGAATTAAAACATGTTTCAGACAGCAATTTCATTGAATGGAATCTTTCTTTTTTCTGGTATTTCGCAGTAGAAAACATTTATTTGTAAGAAAGGAAAATTGTCACAAGCAATCGTTTCATTTTAAACAATTTTCTCCGCCACCATTATTATCATGTAAGGAGTCGAAACGAGTCATTGGGTGGTAATGGGTTTACCCTTTCCCAAACAAGACCTGGTTTTGACGTCCCTAAAAGAAAAGGCATGGGAAAACATCGAAACAAAAGAAGAAACTGCTGATAACCAGCAGTTTCTCCTTTTGTCTCAATATTTTCTGTGCCATATCCTATCTTTATTAGCATCACTCTTGTCATTTATGGCAGTTTTTGAAGTGGATCACCCTAAAATTTTGTTGTTTGGGAAAGGGTTAACCACAAACTTAGGTAGGGCTACATTATATACAGCTAGAGCTTGACAAACAGTGTAATTTAACACCCCCGCAAGCGCCTTCAAAGTAACGAGAATGTAAAAAGAATAAGCAGTTCGTGACACAAAATTACAGAAATATGGGCAAATCAAAGTGAAATTATGTGTAAGTTCAAGAGCAGATACTAGTAATTCCTGAACCAGGAGAAGTTGAGACATCAAAATTGTGTTTTGCAAAACATCAACACATGAAAAAATATTTTAGGAAGTTTCATTAGGCCTACAGTTGAATGAATACTAAATGCGATACAAAAGTGTTAGTGCTAACACCAACAGTAAATGTCGCTAGTAAAACATGGAAATGCCCTGAACAGTTTTTATGGAATTGCTTGTACTTTGTATAATATTTGAATAATTCGATTTTAAGAGCGTTTAACGCTACATTTAGCAGCATTTCAATCGTATCCTTGCGACTGGAACACCTAGAAGAATTGTCAATTACTACATTTATCGTCTGCAGAAGTTTCAAATTGGACAAAGTTACAAATTTGTCGTTTGGGAAATTGTTGAAAATTGGCGGTCAATTAAACTCGGGCATATCATTTACAAAACAAGAGTGGACCATGTCTTTATCTCAAAGGTCATCGGCTACATTGAGGATTTCGGCAGGTATTTATGTTATATCAATAATCGAATCGTACTTTCAAATTATTTATAAATATCACGTTTGAAACAATCTTTAGTAACCATAGCAACGGACGATTATCAACACTCAAGACTTGTTTTATAATTGAGCTTTAAAATACCCCAAAACTTCTCGCTGGTTGATCTTGAAACTATGTGGATATCGATTCGATGCGTGTCCGTAGGAAGCAATTTCATATTGGCTTGGCTAAAGTTCCTTTGTCTAAAAATTGGGGGGTGGGGGCTAATTTGGATTTTCCATAAATTTTCGGTGTAAAATAAGGAAAGTTCGGAATTTTTGGCCAACATTGGAAAGGGGGAGGGGGGGCTAAGTCCCGCCTAGCCCTCTGTTCTACGGGCCTGCGATGCATGTAACTTTCGTCTTTCTGAAAAGACTTTGAAGCCAAACTTAGTGTTACGACTCTAATTCATATCGTCACGTTTCTTCCAAAAACCGTGAAAGTACGGCTTTTTTTAATCAAAGCGCTGGGAGCACTGTAAGTTGACGTCTCTGATTAATTGAGCGGAGTTGTAAATTTGATTGTTTAAATCAAGAGGGTCGAGATAAGTTTCCCTAACGTTTGTGGAAATGGTAAATCAGTAGATAAAAAAGTCCTACCAAGAATCGAAACTGTAAACTTATGCACATTTGCCATGAAGTTGAGGTAATGAGCATTGGCATCTAAATCAGGCGACCGTTTTAACAAAACAGAATACTTAAACAAAATAATTGTGCCAGTTGTAAGCACCATGCAATGTTTTCTTACCATTCCGGTTAAAGCTCCATTGATCGTGACCAGCAAGCTCCATTTCGCCGTCCCAAATACTTTAATTCTGTTGACAGTTAGGGCCACAAAGGCTGCAAACGACCCGGCTATGATAGTGTTGACAATAGACCGGGCTACTATTGCACCGTCCCCAGGCTGTGAAATGTGGGTCAAGGAGCCGCCATTAAACGCGAGAAACCCGAAAAATAAGATGAATCCACCTAGAGATGTCAACTGTGGAATAAAATAAACAAACATATAACCAAATTTTCAGTTAAAAAAGTCATTATATTAAAGTAAAATGTGGACATTACTTTTACAGAAATTAGTGAATTTTCACCAAACATATGCCAGAAATAGATTCACCAACCACAAAATCCATTCACCTCGGACCTTAGGTTTTTTTGCAATTCTCTGAAACTGCAATATTTATTTGTCTCGACTACTTCGAGACAAATAAATATTGCAGTTTCAGAGAAAAATTGCAAAATCTTTGAGATGAAATATGTTTTTGATTAAAAAGATAGCCAAAGCCACAAAAGCAGTAAACGACCCAGCTATGATAGTGTTGACAATAGATCGGGCTACAATAGCCCCGTCTCCAGGCTGTGAAATGTGGGTCAAGGAGCCGCCATTAAACGCCAGAAACCCGAAAACTGTGAAAGAAAGATAAACGTATAGCCAAAATTAATGTTAAGAGAAAAAGTCGTAATATTTTAGTAAAAAGACATTTACAGATATTAATGATTTTCAAACATATCTCTAATACTAGATTCACCAACCACATCATTCATTCACCTCGGACCTGTAATTTTTCTCATGATTCTCTGAAACTGCCATATTTATTTGTCTCGACTAGTTCGAGACAAATAAATGTTGCAGTTTCAGAGAAAAATGATAAATTCATTGAGGTGAACATGGAAAGTGTTTTTTATTATAAATAGCCAAAGCAACAAAAGCCGCGAACGACCCGGCTATGATAGTGTTGACAATAGATCGCGCCACAATAGCTCCGTCTCCAGGCTGTGAAATGTGGGTCAAGGAACCGCCATTAAACGCCACAAACCCGAAAAATAGGATGAATCCGCCAAGAGATGTTAACTGTGGAAGAAAGATAAACAAAAGTATAACCAAATTATCAGAAAAGGCACTGATATTACCATAGAATTTGGACAAATAACGAATTTTCATCAAATATATGCCTAAAATAGATTCACCAATCACATAATTCATTCACCCCGGAACTATAATTTTTCTCGTGATTCTCTTAAACTGCAATATTTATTTGTCTCGACTAAACTAAATTATGTCGCAAAAAATTCGAGATTGACCAATAAGAAAATAGATTCACAGCGAATCTATAATCCCACTCACATAGTTTTGTTTGAAAAATGTCTGGAAGAGAAGAATGATTTTTTCCATGTTACGTCTTGTCTGTCGAATAAGCTCACAATAGGAGAGTATGCGTTTATAAAAGAAAGATACTTAACCAAAATGAACAAACGTATGACGTAGGTTTTTTTTATTTAAAAGGTTTGAAGACAAATATGTTTATATTTTTAAGTTTCACCCGGAGACACTGGGTCGATCAAGATAAAGTAGAGTAATCATCACTTAACATACAAAACCCACATAATTATGTCAATAAAACTTAATGAAAAAAAACTTTGTCATCTTATTTACCATTAAAGATGTTTGCAAAGGTTGAATAATTTAACGACGAGTAAACACAAAGAAGTGGATTACTCCTATACACGTACATGTATATAGCAATCAAAATTGTTCTTTTAGTTTATATAGCCTCAGTTTTTTTTCTAATTGAAATGCTTGTATCCCCCCTCCCCCAGCACGAATGGCCGATATGTTATATCAATTGACTTTATATCGACTAAAGTATCAAATACTCATTCATTAAATAAGATGTTGATCAATGAAATAAATGGTGAGCATTAATATGATTAACAACACGAGAATGTGTTGTCAAAATTCCTATTTGATCTCAATTTCGAACTGTTTATTCATTCGTTTTGAATTAAAAGAATATGCTGTACCTTTTTCGTTTCATTGTGATCGATACTGCGTTTTCACAGCCATGGCAAGCAATTTGTTGATCTTTAATGTTTCTACCCTTCCTACAATGTTTTCTAAGGTTGTCTTGTGCGTTAAAGGCAAGTCTTGTTTCAGAAAATTTTAAGAAATCGTGCAGGTAAAAATTAAGATGTAAGTTGTATACCAGATATAGTTTTTAAGTATTTTAAGTATGTTCTTAAGACATACTTTTCTCGGTCTCCTTAAAAAATAAATTGTGAAACAGTACACACATGTCGCAATCCTAACCAAACATGATTGGAAACATCGCAACAAAAGTGAAACGCTGAAAAGCAACATCTTTCAGACTTTCACTTACCCCCCCCCCCCCCCCCCCCAATATTTTCTTACGAGTACACGCAAGTTGTTGATACTGTGCCCAGTAAAGCATTTTTAAATTTGGACAAGTTCAAAATTTTGATGCATCGAAAAGGGTTAATTATGATTTTGTAACCTTGAAAATATGAAGAAAAAATACTTGTACTTTTATGGACCCTTTTAAATTAGTCATAGTCTACATACCACAGTTTATGCTTTCATAACTAAATAACTATGGCAGTATTAAGTCGAATTATAGTTTGAACAATATTGAACACACTTATTGTACATGTAGCCTGTTTTTTATCTGTTTTAATTCATTTTAAAAAAAAACATTACCTTTAAATCTGAAAATGTAGAGCCTGAAACCAACAGGTATCCAGACAGTGTTACATATAAAGGGGGGGGGGGCGTTAAAATATCATTAAACCTATATTGTGTGTACTCATTGGAATTGTTTCGTCGAGACAATTCCGATGAGTACACATAACACAGGGTATGCATTTGATATAAGACATAAAATGTTTTCAATCCCACCTAACCTGTTATCTTTTCTGTTGCACTTTTTGCATCTCCGACAACACCATCACCATCACCACCACCACCACAACCACCACCAACAACAACACCAGCAGCAGCAGCAACAACAACAACAACAAACTGCGAGAGGCTACAGAGCTGTCTGATAAGACGAAAACTTCCAATATGTGTTTACTGACTCTGTTCTATGGAAACAAATATTTCTTTCTTATGACCTATATATGACAAAATATCCCACTTCAAATATTAAGTAAGGTGTCAACTCACCGGTACAGAATGTCCCCTCATGGGTAGTGTTTTTCTTGTGACCTTGTCAAACCGTCCTATACGAGGTCCCAACATCCAGGCCCCGCATAATGCAGCAACGCCCCCTAGCACGTGCAATACACCGCTACCGGCAAAATCCTTGAATATGAACAAAATGCAATATGTGAAAAGGAAAAATAAACAGTCATCAATTATCATCAGTTATAATAAATGACAAAATTTGAGTTTTTACAAGTGCGAAAACTATCGCCTCTGATCAGTCTGCGCAGTGCGCGCAGACAGATCAGAGTCGAAATTTTTCGCGTTTGTCGATTGTTAACATATCATTGTAAGTGGATAATCATAGCTAGCAAATCGTCATATATAATGTGCGAGGACCTTGTATCAAATCCCAGCATAATAGAGCAACGCCTCCTATTAAGTGCAGTACACCGCTAACGGCAAAATCCTGAAATTAAAGAAATGTATATAACTTGCCATGTTAAAAGTAGCTCTTTAGAAAGTGTAACAAGTAAAAAAGTATCGACCTAATCAGTATGCGGGTACTGTGCAAACTGGCTAGGATCGACAATTTCCCTCTAAGATCCTCTAGGATGATATTCCGTACCGAGAATTTATAATGTCCATTTTCAACCAGAAACATCTAGTTGACTTCGAGCAGAGGATCCAGGATTTCTGTGAGGGGGTTCAAATATACAAATAGGGGGGTCGTTTTACCTAGTATTACACAATTTTGACTGAATTTCTGAATGAAAATGAAATAATCTTACATGAAAATGAAATAATCTGGCTACAGAGGGGTTTCGTTTGAACCCCATGAACCCCCTCTGGATCCGCTACTGACTTCTTCCGAATCTGATCTTCAGATCACGAACTTCTGATCTGCTTCTGATCACGAACCTCTGTATTAAAGATTTTTGTGGCACCCAGTAGGCTACCTTATCATTTCCCCCGTCCTGTTGATGATTTTTCTTTATTGTAATATCGAATTAAATTTCATGTTCTGTTACTTTAAATTATGAAAAGTGTAAAATCGAACTCGGGGAAAGGGTTTGTATTGCCTTGGTTAAATCTGATAAACCTACAATTATGACTGAATCTTAAAGAAAGTTTACATAATTTTACAATAAAAATAAATGCATTGAAACTTTGTACAAGGGGTACTTATTCACAAACTATAATTCTTCCCATATTTGAATTTTAAATGAGCTATGATCTGTGAAAAGGGCCTTTGCGACATTTGAGACCAACATGGATCCAGATCAGCCTGCGTATAAACGCAGTCTGATCAAAATCCATATTGCTCTCCAATATTTTCTATATGACCTGCTCCAGCATTAGCCCTTTCCAAAACGACAAGATTTTAGGGTGATCTACTTCAATAACTGCCACAAATGACAAAATGGAAGGTATCAGAGATAGGATATATGTAAAATATGGTACAGAAAATATTGAGACAAAAGGAGAAACTGCTGGTTATCAGCAGTTTCTTCTTTTGTCTCAATGTTTCCCAAAGGCTTTTCTATAAGGGACGTCAAAACAAGGTCTTGTTTGGGAAAGGGTTAATCTCCATAAAACTTCAATTGGACACATGATGCTCTTTAAACAACGTGGTTTCAAATAATTTAAAGGCCCATTTTAAAGATCCCGGCTCAAATACTTTTTGGTCACATCTGAAGATTCGTTGTCTGCGCATGCCACATGCTACGAAGCGTTGAAATTTCTACTTAGCCGCATCAATTTTATCCATATATTGACGATATCAGTACGCGTTTATAAGTACTGACGTATTGAAAGTAGTTCGACACAATACGATTCAATAAGGCCCATATCAGATAGGTTCGTTTTGTCATGTAACATAATATGAAAATAAATACTAACAGTATAACCGACTACCTAAACTTCACAGCCGTAGTCCATGACTTTAGCCAGGAAACCATCTGAATACCATTACCATCGAGGCTCCATAGGATATTTCACCACTTTACAAATCAACTTTATTAAACCATTGTCATGCTGAATGTATCGCTGCTTTTCAACGATAACCTCGTTACTGTAGCTTAAAACAAGCTGCAGTTACGAGGTTTTTGTTGAAAAGTGACCATATTTCGGATGAACCGATAAACTAACCGTATAACCGACTACCCCTACTTCGCCGCCATAGTCCATGCCTTTAGCCAGGAAACCATCTGAGTACCATTGCCATCGAGATACTATTGGGTATATAACTCCTGAAAATAATAAAACAAAAGTTTTAAACCCGAGCCTAAGCTGTGAAATATACGCCAGAGCATAAATAAGACGAATTCAAAACGAATAAAAACTTGAAATGATCATTCAAAAGAAGGTATACTATGAGGGAAAAATATAAAATGCTGTCCTCAGCAATTTTTTTTCTACTCTCATTATTTTGCGAATAACTTTTACCCTCGGGTCGTAAAAAGCAAAATTTATTTGGGCTCGAAAATGGTTGATATAGCATGTACATCTTCTTAACCACAAACGATGAAAATGCAGACCAACTTGAACTCGCTTATTGTGAGACTGAAACAATTCTAATCAGAACTGCTAAGAAATACACTTCAATCGAACGGATATATGGACAGACTTATTTCATTATACATGTACATGTACTTCAGGCGACCAGATTTGAGTTTGCGGGAGTATCAAAGGATTTACTATCTAATTAAAATTCTTCGTTGTCTTTGAGCACTCTTGAATATTTAATGCATTCCTTAAGTAATCGTAGTCATTAAATAACACTGCGATACTAAAAGGTTTCTCAGCTAAATGAAATCCATAGAATAATTGATGTGTCGCAGTTAAAGTAACTGGTTTTGGCTTTGTGTGGAAAGCACTGAGACGAAAGAAGATAATGACGAAAACCACGAACAATGTAATCTGATTCAATCACGGTGGATAATCACGTGATACAATATTTTCACAAAATCTTCAATAACTTTGTAAATACTGGACCGATTTGAATTCGATTTGAAGCAAAGAATGTGGACAAACGTCACGTACTAGATGGACGTGGTTGATTTTTGAAAAATCAACTGATAAAAAAGTTATTAAAGATAAACCAAAATTTTGGTTTATCTTCAATAACTTTTTTATCATTTGATTTTCAAAAATCCAACATATCCAGCCTATTCCTGTCATTTTCCCACATCCTCTGCTTCAAACCAAATTCAAATTGGTCAAGTATTAAAAAAGATATTGAAGATTATCGAAAATTCTGAGTCACGTGATTATACACCGTGTTAATGTATTGATTACAACAATAAAGTTTGCAACATTCAGACATACCTGTTATAAAGAAGCTGTAGATAAAGTAAGCAATAAGTTCACATCGTTCAGCCACAGCCCCGGACACAATAGTAGCTGCAGTAGCAGCAAACGTGTACTGGAAGAAAAATCCCGCATATTCCGTGGACGGAACGTCATGAATGGCGAAATGCGTCCATCCTATAAACGTGTTTCCTTCGCCGTATGCGAATGCATAGCCGAAGAGCCAGTAGGCGAAGCCGGACACAACTGCAATGGTAAAACAAGATCGATCACCAATGGTAAAACAAGATAGATCATCAATTTTTTAAATGACAAAGAACAGGTCTATCTGGAAATAGTAAGAAACGACAAAATTTAACTAGATTTATAGTGCGCTCTGATGTAAATGAGCGACATCAACATATCAAAGAGCGAATTTCATCAGAGTAAACTCGGATTAGATATATAAGTGATATAGAAGAACAACCCGGCATACTCCTTGGACGGACGTCATGTATGAAGAAATGCGTCCACCCTATAAACGTGTTGCCTTCACCATACGCGAACGCGTAGTCGATCAGCCAATAGGCGAACCCTGAAACAACTGAAATCATAAAGAATGGTGGGTAAACGGTTTCTTACATAGCTAGGAAAAAGAAGCCACCAGTCGGATTGCATTAGACAATTATTGATAGTTGGTCAAGGGCGGATCCAGGATATTTTTCCAGGGGGGTCAAAGTCCAAATTTTTTTCCAAGGGGGGTGGGGGTGGGGGGGGGGGGGTGGGGAGTCTAGCCCAAATCATGGCTTAAAATGTAGTAAATATGTAACGTTACACTAAATTTATATAATCAAAATTCAATTTTCGGCAAATGCCAAGGGGGGGGGTCCAGACACTCCGACCCCCCTCTAGATCCGCCTATGTTAGTGAACACGGCCCTTAGTCGTGTGATCGGTAGCTTTCACTGCTTGGTTGATAAACCTCTTTCAGAACAATACATTGCTAAGACGAGCCTAGTTCTGAATGGCTTATAAAACTTCGAAGCAAAATAGGAAAATCATTATCAATGATTACCAACATTGATTCCTTTAGTGTGAATACTTTCCAAGCCATAACGTACTTATCATGAACTTCCGGTAACATTTATTTCGTCATCTGTAAAACCCTTGAATTCGGTCTAGTTTAAGTGTTATTGTTTGGGAGAGGTTTTTGAAACGTTCGACGATGTATCAAGTTATGGTATCAAATACAACTTTCTTGTGTAGAACATTGTTTTAATCATTGTCGTAAAATTTGATTTTTGCCATGTATTAGATAGAGGCTGTATAGTAGATTCTACGCGAAATAAACATTCAAATGCGCGCAGCGCATTGAATGTTTATATCGCATAGAATCTACTATGCAGACTCTATCTGACTTAGTAGTGTTCGCTGGCAGTTCATTGGAGACTGGGCGTGGCTATGTATCTACGTCACACAAACTAGCCGACAGCCCGTTTATGCGAAATACAGAGGTTAAATTTTTAAACATACTGCAATTTCATTGGTCCAAACAGTAGGTCGAACACTAAGGATGATCAAAAGCCATATTTCTGTCAGTTTCTAACCCCGTAAAGTCCGATAAAGTACACATGCCTTACTTTGTTTGAAGCTTGTTTAATCTGAATATCTTTTATGGCTCGTTCAGACTTGAAATCGACCCCAAAACCATAAAAATATTATATTACTGTAATCAAGAACCTCTAGTATTTACTATTTGAAAAAGCCAAGTCGGAAACACATTTTACTTTTTTTTGTAAGTTTAACGATTGATCCTAGTCAAATGCTTTGATGATATTTTTGTCTTCCCACCATATATGCCAAACTAAAAGTATGAAAATCTAATTTTAAGTTTGTTAGTTAGTACGTGCACATATATACGATACATTGTATTGCTTGAAGTCGTGAACTTGTGCGATGATACGGGGTCAACTGCCTCGTTAAAAGGCTGTTAATTGTCTGGCGTGAAATCATGTGGTCAATAGATGTAAATGATATGGCAGGTGACAATAAAATTCATTACAACAAATGACCATGTTGGACATTCCAAATATAGCCTCAGCAGATGAAGTTACACACATGTATTTTGTATTTCATTCTGTACATGGTATTCTAAATGTTTTAAGGTAGAATACCCGTAATGTGGTCATTTTGAAATTTATAAAACATCGGCTTTTTTCGAGCGGCGTCGTGATGTATCCGAACCTATTCGGACACGGTCGTAAACATTCGGCGGTGGAAAGTTCCAACGCCGAATGTTTTCGACGTCGCCCGAATAATTCCGAAATCGCGCGAATCTCTTTAATTAAAGGTATTCCACCTTAACAAAATTATGTATGCAATGTTTACGTAGAGTTTCGTGCCGGAACACACAGTCGAGAACACCCCACCGTTTCCTTAAAGGTCAGTACTGTCTAGCGTTTTCCAATTTAACGTATTCAATCTATAAATACATACCAAACAATCCGTGCGATTCCGTCACCATCTTCGCCGTTTCCACGACATTTGAAATTGACGAGCGTATCCGGATCAAACTCCGTTGTCACAGATGACGCCGATCATGCACGAAGGGTTTGGTATTTACCAATCCGAGTTTACTCAGACGAAATTCGGTCTTTGATAATTTATTATGTTGATGTCGCTCATATCAAAGAGCGAAATTCATCAGAGAAAACTCGGATTAGGTATTTACATGTAATGACGGGTAATGTGTTTAAAACTCACGACACCTTACGTTTAGCAATTCTGTTGGTTTTTGGCTTCTGCCTTCCTTGGTATAGTTATTATCATTATAGGCAATATAGGTCACGATGGATAATCACATTACTCAGAATTTCAGAAAATCTTCAATATTTTTTGTTGATATTTGAACAATTTGAATTCGGTTTGAAGCGGAGAATGTGGGAAATGAGCTGAACGTGGTAGATTTTTGAAAAATCAACTGATAAACAAGAGTTGTCCGCGGACAACGTAGCTCGTCTATACGGGAGCTTGTCACAAAAACAGCTAATTTTTTTAAAGTAGGTCAAACTCCAAGGTCAAGGTCACAAGGTCAAAGGTCATGGTCCCAAATGAAAGGTCTTGTCGAGATGTATCCATGTATGAAATATCAAGGCTGTATCTCTAAAAGTGCCTTAGATATAGGCCAGGTTAAAGTTTTTCAAAAGTATGTCAAACTCCAAGGTCAAGGTCACTAGGTCAAAGGTCATGGTCCCAAATGAAAGGTCTTGTCGAGATGTATCTATGTATGAAATATCAAGGCTGTATCTCTAATAGTGCCTGAGATATAGACCATGTTAAAGTTTTTCAAGTGAAGACGGGACGCGACGCCGACGCCGACACTAGGGCTGTGACATTAGCTCCCCGGACATAAAGTCCCGGCTCGCTAAAAAGTTATTGAAGATAATTTTGGTTTATCTTCAAAAACTTTTTTATCAGTTGATTTTTCAAAATTACACCACATCCATCTAATGCGTGACGTCTGTCTACCTTCTCTGCTTCAAGCCGAATTCAAATCGGACCCGTATTAACAAAATTATTGAAGATTTTCTGAAATTGTTGTATCACGTGATTATTCACCATGGAGGTGTAAGAACATTGAATAATGTTAGATAATCGATGCTTTTAATCAAAAACCTTGTAACTGCAGCTTAAAACAAGCTGCAGTTACAAGGTTTTTGTTGAAAAGCGACGTTATACTCCTTACATTGATCGAAAACATTCTTGATCAGAATGTTTGTGACATTCTTGCTTCGAACCGATCCCGCCTCTAGGAATGCGAATCCTGCTTGTAAAACTGAAAATAAAAATCAAAAACAAATTTAAGTCTTTGCCAAACAAGACCAGAGGTGCGTTCTTTAGAGTGAGATTTCTTGATATATCTTGAGATTTCTTAAGATGTTTTAGGACAAAGCGTTCTTTAGAGCAATGTTTTTAAGACGCTCAATGGGAGACGCCATTATCCTATATTTCGTGCGGAACCCCTCAGTTTACTCTGTAGAATCAATATAGGAGAGAATAGACCGAGTTGTTCCGAATGCTCCATGGTGCCATAGCAATGCTCCAAACGTCATACAAATGACGTCATCATGACGTCGTTTGTATGAGGTATGGATCAATTGGAACACCTCGGGGTCAGAATCTAGGTCTTAAAAACGCTTTATCTAAAACATTTTTAGAAATCTTAAAAATCTGGCTCTAAAGAACGCCCCTCTGATTTTGACATCTCAAGATTATCAAACAAGTTTTGGAAAACATTAGGGCAAAAGATGAAAAGGTTGATAACCAACATACCCCCTTTTGCCTCAATATCTTCTGTCTATATTAGAGTTCAAGATAAGGCAATCTCCAAATCCTCGTTGAAACTATAAAACTTCGAAACTGTAGTTGCGATGGTTTAGAATAAAACCTATTATGCGCCCCAAGAAGATATCTTTTGAACAGTGTTCTTAATTCCTCTTGCAAATGATATGTCATTCAAAAGTAGAAACCTTATCTTGGTTGAGGACCATACCCTTTTCATTTTCGAATATTTGTATTTGCACATGTAATCCTATTTTAAAACGCATTATTAATCATACACGGGACATTAAGTTCAAATTTTACCCCTTAATAAATGTAAATATGCTGCGTCAAGAATACATTTTTATTAATATAATTTCATACTATTATCACAATATCGAAAAGTATAAGACGATACCATTACAAACATGCCCCAAATTGACATTTGCTGTACACGGCAATATTGCTTTAGCACTCGCTTGCAATGCTTACTACAAAGTTTGAGATAATTAAAAATCAGGAATAGCAACTGGGACCGTTGTGGAGTACGTTTAAACTGTGTGTGATTGCAGTTTGGAAAGGACTTACAGCTGCCACGTTACAGGAACTACATCAAAATGCATTGGACTATCAGGGGCCAGTTTCATCAAATGATTTAGGACTACACCAATTCATTATTTTACAAATATCCATGTCATGATAGTTTGGGGAAAGAAGATGTTGACTCCTGAACCCTGGTCCTAAATTTCATAGGGAGCCACTTTCCAAATCCAAGGTTATACATCTTCTGAGAACACGGGTTTTCGCTACAATCAGAATAATCATTCATTTTACGATACAGTTTAAAAAAGACATACAGCATTCTTCATTCAAATTTTCAAACTTGGAACAATAGCATTTATATCATTTGATAGGGTAGAGAATATATCAAGAAGACGATACATATGTAGTGTTTAACACCAACTGCTTGAAATGACGTCCATTTTGACGCCGCAAGTAATCAAGTCTCTTAGTGAAATTTGCTTTTATTTCGTTGTTCAATAATTGATCTTCAAACATTTAATTAATTTTGCTCACCCGCATAGTACCGATTATCTTTTGATGTTGATACATTTTTTTCAATCGGCTAATTGAATGAGTGTCATACTTGCTTGGTTTTGGAAAAACATCTACTGTTAGATGACGTCGACAATGACGTTTTGACGGTCTCTATTTCCCCAACAAACGTGTTGCATAAAAATGTGATAATCATAAAGATCTTCAAAATGATATAAATATTATTTATGTATGAAGTTACTGTAAAACGCCTTGAGTGTTCTTTCAGTTTCTTATTTCCCCAATTTCGTTCTGCAAAGACAGTTAAATTTCGGAGTTTAGCGATAACACGGTGGATAACCCACGTGACTTTTGGGAAGCGTTTACACCGAAAAAAATCGTCCGCTTCAAGGTATGTTTTGTTTAATTTCTCAGCTTATACTCTATTGATTTTGACGAGATAAAGTGCACGGAACGCGCATTTGAGAGGGCTATTCCCGTTTGAAGAAACCACGGGATATGGAGCAGAGTGAGTTACAAACGGGAATAGCCCTCTCAAATGCGCGTTCCGTGCACTTTATCTCGTCAAAATCAATAGAGTATAAGCTGAGAAATTAAACAAAACATGCCTTGAAGCGGACGATTTTTTCGGTGTTAACGCTTCCCAAAAGTCACGTGGGTTACCCATCGTGGATAATGTGCGAACGGGTATGTAAACGAATGTAAAAGGACCAAGATCCATTTAAGCGAAGTCATTAAAATAAAAGCGAAATAAAACATAAGTTAATACCAGATTTATTTTCGTTGTTAATGCATGGTTGTGATTTCTGCATTTCGATTTATGTCGCACGTGCACTTATCAGTCGTTTGAATCTTGTCATTTTCAGATTATGAAATTTTATACCTTTTAAATTAGAAAGGGAACTTGTAATTTACAAGTTAAGCAAGGATTTATGCGCTTGTAATTGCACTGCAAAAACAAATTTTGTACCATCAATAGATCGTGTATCTAAAAGTGGCAATTTACAGTACATGTAAGCGCTGTGCATGATTGTTTACACTCGTTTCAACTGGGCATTCGCCAACTCTTACGGTAGAATACCCGTAGTGTGGCCATTTTGAAAATCATTAAACATCGAATATTTTCCAAGCGGTGTCGTTACGTATCCGAACCTATTTGGGCGCGGTCGTAAACATTGTGCGGTGGAAAATTCCACGGCCCAATGTTTTCGACTTCGCCCGATTAATTCCGACGTCGCGCGAATCTCATTAGGGGTTGACTACCTTAAATATTGCACATACTGGTGACCTTATCATGTGTAACTGGTACTTTTGCACTCAATAACATCCATACCAAGTCTTATAATGATATAAATTGTTATTTCAGTTGTTATATCATAAGTGAACAAGTATATGACCAATTTCGTTAGCAATGCATGGGAAATTTAAAGTGCGTATGTAATGACTTAATTTGCGCTTTTGAAATGACAATGGGAAGATAAAACTTGCTTTGATGTTGTGACACAGGAATTTGTTTAAGTCGTCAATAACTTTTTTTAAAACGTTATTATACAACATCCAGTGAATTCCTGAAGATTTTTCCTACCTTCTCTGCTTCAAACGTTTACTAAATCGGTCACATATAAACAGAATTATTGGAAAATATCAAATATGTAGTGTCACGTATTTCTCCGTCGTGTATGAGCCATTTTTCGAGACCCTGGCTCATTGGTTTTTTGTGCTTCTGATGGAACAATGTTTATATCGTCACTTTTCAGCAAAACCCTCCTCATAACTGCAGCTTGTTTTAAGCTGCTGTTATGATGTTTTTGTTGAAAAGCGGTAATAACTAGTTTAACGGGGTTTTCAACAATTTTCCACTATTATTTTGTCGAAGCTCAAATATGTACGTGTATGTTTTTCTGCATAGGCCAAAACAAGACTTGGTCCCTTCTGGTATGGCAATTTTCTCATAAATAACCATTTACTTGAATAGACTTGCTTTTGAGATGATTTATACGATGATTTTTTTAGATGATTTATAGAAATAGCATTTGAATATATAGAGTCGAAATGATAATCAGCATTTTCTCCATTTGCCTCAATATTTTCTTAAAGAATAGTTCAAAAATCCAATCTTTATCAATATCAAATTTGTTGTTTACAGCAGTTTTCGAGATTGACAACATACATTTCCGCAGTCTGGGAAAGGGTTAGAAAGGTTGTATGCGGTCGTATAAACATTGAAAGTTAAACAAATTTTACACGATTATAAAATTTGAATGTTATATCCTATCCTCAATTAAAGTAAATATTGTTTTGCACCCCTTAAAAGAAAATTATCATTTTGCAGAAGTATATATTTAAACCAATTTCTTTACACTTTCGAAGCACTTTAGTAAAAAAAAAAAAAAAAAAAAAAAAAAAAAAGGAATTAACATAAAATACCCAATAATCCAAATGCAATTGACTGCGATATGTGAAAATGCTGACATCACATCAAAGACGTGATTTCGGAAACGAAACGAACTTAATGATGTGAAACACAAATGTCCCTGAAATGACAAACTTTTAGAGTAAAGGCCGACGTTGCGTTTTCTGACAGATGTACAGACGTATGGACGGACAGACAGACACGAGTAAAATAATATGCCCCCATCTTTCGATACGAGGGCATAAAAATAATGGAAATAAATGTATTAAGTCCGAAGAAATCCAAACAGGCTGTGGTTTTGAGAGCTAACACAGGTCGTCAATTAGAGACAGGCCCGTAGGAACAGGGGGGGGGGGGGGGGGCTAGGGCTAAGCCCCCCCAAAAGTTGGCCAAAAATGCCGAATTTTCTTAATTTTACACTGAAAATTTTGGGAAAATCCAAGTTAGCCCCCCCCCCCCCAATATTCAGGACAAGGCCTTTAGCCCCCCCCCCCCCCCCCCCCCATATGAAATTGCTTCCTACGGGCCTGAGAGACATTTGATGAAAAAGGAGAAAATGTTTATCATTTTCATTACAAAAGCGGTACTTACAAACAACTACCATTCCCATTACAATTAGGAAGAATTGGTCCACTTCTTCAGCCAAACCCATTTTTTCTTTTTTTATTCTCTCTGTCTGTCCCCCAAAAATATTTTCAATGTTAAAATTTATCCAACGATCAAACACGATTGAAGAAGTCCACTTATTTTCCTCACAAGACAAACGCGCGGTGCATCCGTTCCCAATGCGCGCACACAATTTTATAACTACATCAATGACTTGTACTATTAGTCGAAATAAAGGATTTACACCTTTGGGTTATTGACATGGTTCATTAAATACCGCAAAGTTAACCCTTTCCCAAACGAACCATAGTTTTACCTCCATAATCGAAAATGATTAAGAAAACATTGAGACAAAAGAAGAAAATGCTGTTCATCAGCATTTTCTTCTTTTGTCCCAATGTTTTCTATGTTATTTTTCTTAAACCATATCTTTAATAACACCAAAATTATCGCCTGTATAAGCTTGAGATTTTGACTCATCCAAAGAGTTGCCTAAAGGGTTAATGAGTGTAAATTTACAAATAGATCTACGTTAGCATTTGTTTCTTTGTCATGCAGACGACAATACAGACGTACAATGTTGTTTACATTTTTGAGAAGTGCTGTTGTTTTGCAGTTTGTTTTCTTCTTCCTGTTTTGACCAACAATGCGTCAACAACGCGAAAAGAACCAAACTCGTGTTATTTGCACGTGATGATCGATTGGTTGAATTGGGTTTAATCTCATTTTAAAAGTATCTCAGGCATATTGTGTCATTGTGGATTCCTGTCATTTCTGTCACTACAACAGCATCCTTTATGGGATGCTCATTCCACTTAGTGTTCGTCCTAGTTTTTGGACCAATGAAATTGCAGTTTATTTGAAAATGTCGGCGCTATATCTCACATAAACGCACTTCCGGTCAGTTTATGTAACGTAGCTCTAAGATTATTCATCCATTCATTGGCAGGAGAAAATGTCGGAAATGATGTCTTACATTCCCAGGATGTCATTCACAATGACATTGCATGGATATTTTGTTCCGAAATGCTACGAAACCGGCGACGCCAAACAGACGTCATTGTTGGCACTCGATATATTTATGTAGCAAGTAAGAATAAACTTTTAACAACACAAAGATACTGAAATTGATCCATTTACACGAAAAGCACAGTCTGACAAAAGAATTAACGTCTAGCTTTTGGAAGACCGAGTTCCTCAAATTTTGGGTCCGATACATTTTCGGGAACACATGGTCTTTCCTAGTTGTCTTCTTTCATTTCATTCAATGGTATTCCTATTTCTTTATGATGTGTTAATTAATTAATCCAAACGAAGTCTATCAAAAAGTGAAAATCAAAATAGTTTGAATTTTGCATTCGACAAGAAATGTTACACTTATGGGCGACACAATGATCAGCAGAAAGTGGTCAATCCTTGATGAGTCAATGGGATAATTTTAAAGTCGTTTTTGTAAGAAAAGCTGGTACATGTATCCGAACTATACTGTATTACATACAAAAGCAAAAGTACATAACCATTGTATACTGACTGGCTTTAAAAACGCATCACTTATTTTTCAAAATATTTTCGTAGTGAAAGTCAACAGGATCAAATTTCAACTTTTGATATATATTTCAACCAATAAAACACGATATCCAATGAAAATTATTGCAGTCAGTTACCACTTTATTTCCCATGACGTCAACGTGCAAAATATGGATAACGTTTACGTAACTACACCTCAGGTGACCAATTAGATTTTTGTTTTCATATTCCATATTCAAATGGTCAGGAGTTACTTTTATTTCTCAATCAATTTGATTGAACAAAAAATAAAGCCAAGAGACCAAAGTTCGTTGAGCACACACACATTTTTGAATTGTTCTAAGCGGGTGTTTGTCAACGAGAATGGGCGAGACGTTTAAATGTAAACCAATCGACGATTCTTCACTTTCATTAACGTAGTCAATCTACAGGGATTGCTGCTGGGCATCAGCGTCTTGATCAACCGTTTAAAACGAGCTTACGTCAAGATAATAACATACGTCAACGTCAATTACGTAATTGGTTTACAACAACGTTTTCAACTGCAATGGTAATACAAAAATGTTGCTACTGACAAACTCTTGCCATAACAGTGAATTAACGAATAAAATATTGTGGTTTTCACTACTAGCGATTATGCCCGTGACAGATACTTACAGAAAGTCATCATCAGATCAGGGTGCGTTGGGCCTAGATATGATAAAAAAACGAACGCCAAAACTTTTGAATAATCTCCAGCAATATATGGTAGATAATTCAAGCCCAAAAGAATAAAGATTTTGTTTCAACTTAAGGGTCAACGAGGTCACGATTGTGGAACGTTTTTCATACTCAGAGCGGAATTACGTGTTATTAAATAGAGAAAACTGTCAAATTCCTCACACCACCTCTCTTTAGATGGCTATATCTCAGTCATTTAATCGAATTTTTGTCTGAATTTTTCAGGAAATGTTGGTAAGATGTCAAGCTGTTGTTTAATATCTAATACTACAAAGTTGATTATGTAATTTGCATATTATTGCCGGATGAACTTTAGTGATGCGTTTTTAAAGCCAGTCAGTATATATTGTCCGCCTTTTCGCCCAATGGTCCTAAAGGTACAAGGATATACATGTATTTGTGCAAGACTGTATTAAGTCTATAAAAATCATTTACACTTACAATAGTTTTGAACTTACATCTTGAAATGATCGTATGTACTACAGGCTCAAGGGTGGATCCAGGATTATTTCCAGGGCGGTCCAAGCCCTCCAGGATTTTTCCAAGGGGGGGAGGGAGGGTCCAAGCCAAAATGATGGCTTTAAATGTGTTAAATAATATTATGTAACGTTTTACTAACGTTATATACACTCACCCGAACTTCTAAACGGCTACCTGATTCTTTCACCTATAAATAGACGTCTTTGATAAAACCTTATGTTGGTTTGATTCATTGTGAAAGACATTCATTTTTGAAATATCTGGCAAAATTTCACAAAGCTGTGTTTGTAATTAATAAAATGGTGACGTTTAGAGGAGCACTACCCCATAAATGAAAAATCACACATCACAACTTAATATCCCATGTGATCTATGCATGCATTTATTATGGCTAAGAATCATATTCTCGTGGATAATAAGCATTCTTGAAGATACTGTATGGTATAGTACAAGGCGGAAATACCAGGTTTGCTGGAATTCCCGAGTCAAATATTCTAAATCATTTACTTTGGCAGTGCTCGAATCCGCTTGTTTAACAAGTCCAAGGCGTGATTCGTAATTAATAACGAAACGCATTTTCTTTTCAATCCGTTTTCCGATAACGTAGGGGATGTCTGGGACACTTTGGGCTTCAAAATTTGTGTCACAGTGCTAAGGCTTGGACTTTTCGTTGACGATGCTAGCTGTTTGTAGTAGATTGGTGGCTAGGATTATCCAAGTTTCCTCTAGCGGTTGTTTGCATATGCATGAAATTATTTCTAGAAATCGCTTGATAAACATGTATATCTTGTTGACGAATATAAGTTCTTAAAAATGGCCGTCGTCGTGTTTTATGAACACTTCCGGTATGCCTGCACTTATTCTAAATTTGCTATTTTGTGAAAAAGTCGCAAATATCAGATCGATCCATCGACAAACAACAAAATGATATGTTTACCCCCAGAAACAAAAGAAATCAAACGATTTCATAAATATTTTGTTACAAAAGGAAATCATCAAATTGACCTTTCTGACTGGAGTCCCTACATTAAACATTCCGAAGGCCATTGCACGCGTTTCAATGGTAATTCTTGTCATGTTAAATGTTTTCTGACTGGGCTATTCATATTGATTAATTATCAAAACAGAATCGATATTTATCACGTAATTCAAAATGCACACGTGCAATTTGAACGTTTCGACCAAAATGACGTCACGTGCTTCTTTTTTGACGTGAAACTACTGAAACTCGTTCGAAAAGATAACTGGTGACTTCGTTAATTATAAAAAGCAATTACCTGATCCGAGTGAATTGACATGAGTTATTTGTTCAAAAAATAAAAGTGACCGTTTAGAAGTTCGGGTGAGTGTAGTCAAAATTTGATTTTCGGCCAATGTCGATGACCCCGACCCCATCTAGATCCGCCCATGAGGCTATCTGATCATTGTCATCACTAATGTATTGTTTGTGATCTTTATGTATCAACTTGACCTGACTTTAGGCTCTGTTTAACCCTTTCCCAAACAAGACTTAATTCTGATATCCTTACAGAAAAAGCATGAGAAAATATTGAGGCAAAAGAAGAAAATGCCGAAGACCTGCATTTTCTCCTTTTGTCCCAATATTTTCTATGCTGTGTTGTACACAGATCGTATCTCTATCAACATCTGTTTTCTTGTCTTCTTCACCATCTTTCAAATTCGGCCATTCTTACTTCTTGTTGTTTGTGAAAGGGTTGGCCTTTCATTGAAGATGTCAACGAGCCACGGTCTATTTCGCTGCTTTTTAACAAAAACCTCGTAACTGCAGCTGAAAACAAGCTGCAGTTACGAGGTTTACGTCCAAAAGCGATGATTTGCTTAATGAGTTATCTTTGTTCATCATGCTCTCAAACAATGCCTTTTAATGAAGATTCAGACACGGAAAGCTTGATAACCAGCATTTTTTCTTCCTTGTTTTATCATCTCGGCGGTTTTCAACAAAAACCGCGTAACTGTGACTTGTTTTAAGTTGCAGTTACGAGGTTTTTGTTGAAAGGCAGCGATGTTCTCCTTTTCTCTCCAATATCTTCTCTGCTAAAACAAAGGCCATATTTCTTTCTACCTTTGGCATAAGTTACCTTGTTGTCTGCATCTCCTTTAATTTGACTAGTTTTTTTAAGTGTTTTGGTAAGTGGTGAAATCGTTTACAGGGTCATTGTCAAGCTAAATGAGTAACTTTCGTTCTAGAAAGATTCAATGTTTTTATTATCAGTAAAATGAAAAATATAAATATAAGCTCAATTTTAAAGATGTAGTCATGTGGTTGTGGGCTCAATCAACATGAATAGCAACTTACATGTCGTCGCTTTTCATTAATAACCTCTTAACTGCATTTTGTTTTGAGCCGCAGTTACAATGTTGTTGAAGAAAAGTGACCATGGATGTATCTGTCTTTGGAAAAGAAAAACAACAGATGTAAATTCATATGATTTGGTAATCCATTTCTAAATATGACCTCACATATCGTCGCTTTTCAACAAAAACCTCATAACTACAGCTTGTTTTATGCTGTAGTTACGAGGTTTTTGTTGGAAAGCAGCGATATACGGGTGTGGCCAGAAGTGCTGAAAAATGTATTTCAAAACGATGGCGATGGTTTGGCATTTATCGAACATTTCGTCGCTTTTCAACGAAAACCTCGCAACTGCAGCTTGTTTTAAGCTGCAGATACGAGGTTTTCGTTCAAAAGCATCGATTTCTTGATTTCCTTATTTTTATTCACACGCATTTCGAATCTGGAATAGAAGTTACATGACTGTGGGTGTTCAACAAATGAGACGAACTGAATTTTGAGCAGCCTTTCTCCAATAACAATTAAAGCGGACACAGTGAATGCACCAACTGCATGACAATACGTTTTATTGATGCACAAAGTCATCAAATTTCTTTAACGATCACATTTCTTGCACGACTGATATCACGTTGAATGCATGAGGATATCATGTGCACACAGTATAGATTATTTTGATAATTTCTAAAATGGTAGTAACATTGACAATGAGATTCACACCGATCACGAAATATAAGGACAACAAGAGTTGCCCGTTGTCCGCACAACGTAGCTTGCCTATGCAGGAGCTTGCCAATAAATAGCTTATTTATCTTAAAAAAATAGGCCAAACTCCAAGGTCAAAATGTCAAAGGTCACGGTCCAAAGTGACAGGTCTTGGCAGGAGGTAACCATGTGTGAAATATCAAGGCTTTATCAATAATATTGCATGATATATATGCCAGGTGAAAGTTTTTTCAAAAGTAGGTCAAACTCCAAGGTCAAGGTCTCTAGGTCAAAGGTCGTGGTCCCAGGCAAGAAGTATCCATATATGAAATATCAATGCTGTATTTCTTATAGTGCCTGAAATATAGACCAGGTTAAAGTTTTTTAAGACGCGGCGCCGACGCTACGCGACAACGACACTAGGACTATGACATTAGCTCCCAGGACATAAAGTCTCGGCTCGCTAAAAATGGCATGCATTTATGTGTGATTTTGCTGTTCACACTCGAATTCAAAGTTTCAGAGTTTGTACGTTTTCCCAAAGAGCAAGAAACATAGTGCATTGAAAATTGAAACAATGATGACAAGAAGAGCTTTAGACGCGCTATCAAAAAGAGGTTTCGCTGATATTTTCAAAAGGTCGTTCCTAAATTATATCTCTTATTTTTGCAACAAAGCTGTTTTCACATACATATACATCACAATTCAATGAAAAGAAATATGATCATAACTACGTGTCACATGCTAGAAGAAAGCATTAACCCTTTCCCAAACGGCAAAATTTGATGGTGGTCCATTTCAAAAACTGTCACAAATGACAAAATGGAAGCTACTAAAGATAGAATTTGTGTAAAATATAGTATGGAAAATATTGAGACAAAAGAAGAAACTGCTGGTTATCAGCAGTTTCTTCTTTTGTTTCAATATTTTCCCCAAACTATTTTTATTAGAGACGTCTAAACCAGGTCTTGTTTGGGAAAGGGTTATTCTGGCTAGGTATCTAGTTACGCTATTTAAAACATTGCTCACATCGTGACATTTCTTCCAAAAACCTCGTAACTACAGCTTTAAACAAGCTGTAGTTACGAGATTTTGTTAGAAAATCATTGACATTATGCTCCTGTCGTGAATTGTAGGTCATACATACACTGTCAAGGACAGCGAAAAGCGTGGAAGTAGGGCACCATGTGCAATTTGATTTAACCTTGACATGTTGAATTCAAACAAGAAGGGTGCTGAATAAGGCCAGGCTGCACATATGTTTAGGCTGATACCATTGGCTGCACATATGTATAGGCTGATATTATTGGCTGCACATATGTATAGGCTGATGTCATTGGCTGCACATATGTATAGGCTGATGTCATTGGCTGCAAATATGTATAAGCGATATTATTGGCTGCAAATATGTATAAGCTGATATCATTGGCTGCACATATGTATAGGCTGATACCATTGGCTGCACATATGTATAAGCGATATCATTGGCTGCACATATGTATAGGCTGATATCATTGGCTGCACATATGTATAGACTGATACCATTGGCTGCACATATGTATAGGCTGATATCATTGGCTGCACATGTGTATAGGCTGATACCATTGGCTGCACATATGTATAAGCGATATCATTGGCTGCACATATGTATAGGCTGATACCATTGGCTGCACATATGTATAGAATGATATCATTGGCTGTACATATGTATAGGCTGATATCATTGGCTGCACACATGTATAGGCTGATATCATTGGCTGCACATATGTATAGGCTGATATCATTGACTGCACTTATGTATAGGCTGATATCATTGGCTGCACATATGTATAGGCTGATATCATTGGTTGCACATATGGATAGGCTGATATCATTGGCTGCACATATGTATAGACTGAAATCATTGACTGCACATATGTATAGGCTGATATCATTGGCTGCACATATGTATAGGCTGATATCATTGGCTGCACATATGTATAGGCTGATATCATTGGCCGCACATATGTATAGACTGATATCATTGACTGCACATATGTATAGGCTGATATCATTGGCTGCACATATGTATAGGCTAATATCATCGGCTGCACATATGTATAGGTCTATACCATTGGCTGCACATATGTATAGGCTATCATTGGCCTCTCGTACGTATAGGCTGATATCATTGGCTGCACATATGTATAGGCTGATATCGTTGGCTGCACATATGCATAGGCTGATACCATTGGCTGCACATATGTATAGGCTGATATCATTGGCTGCACATATGTATAGGCTGATACCATTGGCTGCACATATGTATAGGCTGATATCATTGAATGATGCCGTACAAATAACACTGGGCCATTTCTAGACCGACATGGCAACGGTTAGCCTACATCAATGACGCCATTCTACGCACATGTTAGGAATCAAGATTAAGCAGGTTTGGTATTTGGGGAGACATTTTGTTTTAAGGTAGAATACCCGTAATGTGGCCATTTTGAGACTCATAAAACATCAGATGTTTTCGTGCGCCGTCGTAAGGTATCCTAACTTATTCGGGCGCGACCGTTAACATTCGGCGTAGGAAAGTTCGTTGCTATTGTCATTCTTCCAGGTCTCTTCTAAAGTGGTATCGACAGTCCACCTTTTCATTGGTGGGGAACTCGGCCAAAGCGAGGGACGTTTTTTCGCGATTAATGTATTCCGACCAAATTTTAGGGTGATATTATTTGAAAGCTGATACATACAACAAAATTGGTGTTAATAAAGAAGTGATATGTGTACAATATAACACAGAAATTATTGGGGCAAAGGGAGAAAATTCTGACTACCAGTATCTTTTTCTTTTGACTCAATGCTTTCACAAGCCACTTCTATCAGGGACGTTAAAACCAGGCCCCAGTTTCTCAGGGAAAAAAATAAGTGCGTTCTCATGCTCAAATCTGAGCATGAAATCCACATGAACTTCAATCGAATACCCCTCAACGTTGGAGAGTATTCCTTTGAAGTTGAGCATGTTCTCATGAGCATGTGCTTAAGTTTTTTTTCGAGAAACCGGGGCCAGGTCACCGTCTACCTTCGGAAATAGTTAAAGACGTCCTTAAAAGTGAACCTTGAAAACGTCTCCGTTATATTTATAAACGTTATGATTTAATTAAGTTGAAATCCAATCTGCAATATCATGATTTTTCGTTTCCTTAACAATGCCCCGGACAATGTCTCGTTTGGACGTACCTACGAAAGTGCAAACTTGGGAATACACAGAGAGACAAAGAAAATCAGAATTATTTTTTCACATTTCTGACCAGATCTAAATGTTGTATGCAAGATATCAAAGTTTGGTACTTTTCCTAAAGTTTTTGTTGTCTTCATCTCCTGATCTCATTTGGATTTATTCATATCTTCCATAGTAATCCATGGTAGGATTAACCCTTTCCAAACAAGACCTGGTTTTAACGTCCCCAATAGAAAAGGCTAGGGAAAACACTATGTCAAGAGAAGAAAGTGCTGATATACAACAAAATTGGTGTTAATAAGTGATATGTGTACAATACAGCACAGAAAATATTGAGGCAAAAGGAGAAAATGCTGATTACCAGCATTTTCTCCTTTTGCCTCAATATTTTCTGAGTTATCTTGTACTCGAATCCAATCATCATTAACACATGTTCTGTCATCTGCAGCAGCTTTTGAATTGAACCAACCAAAAACTTTAACGTTTGGTAAATGGTAAAACTTTTCCAAAACGACAAACTTGAGGGTAGTTCAAATTCAAAGACATTAGATCTACAGACGACAACATTTATGCTTGCAAAAACCAGGATATTTGAACACCATAGGCTCCATAGCACAGAAACTTTGATGATAAAGAAGAAAATGATAGACATCAGTATTTTTTTTTCTTTCTTTTCCCTACATGATTTCCATAGCTATCTTTATCAAAGAAGTCAAACCCCTGTCCTTTTTTAGAAAAAGCTATAGTAAACAGTCTTTATAACCAAGTTTAAATTTTTCAGAGGTAAAACTTTCTTTTTTTTATTAAACAAAAAGATACTTATGGTCTGTGTAATTGCAAAATCTCGCACCTCCAGCTTTGATTAAGCTGAATTTACGAGGTTTTGCAATTACACCGACGACATGGGTAACACGTTTTTTGTAATTCAGGCGTCATCTACTTTTGACTAATACGAAGGTCGGAAATAGTAGAAACTTTCAAATTTGCATCATAAAAATAGA
This sequence comes from Fragum sueziense, assembly GCA_963680895.1. Taxonomy (NCBI): domain Eukaryota; kingdom Metazoa; phylum Mollusca; class Bivalvia; order Cardiida; family Cardiidae; genus Fragum; species Fragum sueziense. The sequence goes on from OY804595.1 coordinate 63,121,635, forward strand.
CCTACTTTTAGCAATAAATAATCCCTCTTTCTCAAACCAAATGTGTGTCCTAAACAATATGATTTTATCTGATCCCTATACCAACTAGAGTTGTCCGCGGACAACGTAGCTCACCTAAACGGGAGCTTGTCACAAAACAGGTCAACCTTTTTAAAGTAGGTCAAACTCTAAAGGTCAAGGTCACAAGGGACGGGTCATGGCTCCAAATGAAAGGTCTTAGCAGGATGTATCCATGTGTGAAATATCAAGGCTCTATCAAAAACGGTGCATAAGATATAGGCCAGGTTAAACTGTAAGGTCATTGTCACTAGGTAAAAGTCCTGGTCCCAAATGAAAGGTCTTGGCGGGAAGTATCCGTGTGTGAGATATCAATGCTGTATCTCTATTGTGCGTGTGATATAGACCAGGTTAAAGTTTTCCAAGTGAAGACGAGACGCGACGGGACTAGGGCTGTGACATAAGCTCCCCGGACATAAAGTCCCGGCTCGCTAAAAATGGGGAAAAAGATGGCGAAGACAACTAAATATTATTTTTCAAAGATTGATAAGGTGGTGTTCAACACATTTTCCAGTTAATATTCGGAGACCGGTGCGCCTTACCATGTATTCTTGGTAAATCTTGACACGCAGCATCTGATCCTATCCACCAGTTTCGCATCTCATCAATATGATTCAATGCGTATTGTATACTAGGCAAAAAAAGAAACGCAACTTCCTTTTTAATTCCTTCTTACGCAAAGACAACAAATCAGATTTGAACAAAATGTAATACATCTAAAGCATTAACATATCACCTTATAAATTCCACAAAATCTTGTTTGTAGTAAATTCCATTAATAAGAAAACACCCAGTTTACACCGGGCGTCAACACAGTTTGACAAAAAAAGTGTATGTAGGTCGAAAAACACATTCTCTTTCGTTCAGTTTGGACCGATTTTCGAATGTTGTGAATTCCATGCGATTTATTAGCGGTATCCATTGCATTCTTAAACCTATCCCGTAGCTGGCGTTAACCTGATGATACGGTTCTGCCTAGACCACGGTGGATAATCACGTGATGCAACAATTTCAGAAAATCTTTAACAACTTTGTTAAAAATTGACCGATTTGAATTCGGTTTGAAGCAGAGAAGGTGGACAGCCGTCACGCATTAGATGAGCGTGAAAACCGTTAAACTTATAAAAAAGTTATTGAAGATAAACCAAATTTTGTGTTTATCTTCAATAACTTTTTCATTAGTTGATTTTTCAAAAATCCAAGCTTTAAGGTTATTCCTGACATTTTCCCGCCTTCTCTGCTTCACACCGAATTCAAATTGGTCAAGTATTGACAAAGTTATCGAAGATTACCGGAAATTCTAAGTCACGTGATTATACACCGTGCAGACGTCATATCTCTTGCACGTCCGCTCCGTGCTCGTTCAGTTGTGGTCCCATTGAGAGCCAACAGCGTAAACATTCGAAAATGTGTCGATTTGTTGCCCCATCGATGCTTTGCAACAACATTTTGACTTTTTCAAACAAACAAAATCCGTACTGCAGACTGGCGCTGATTTTGGCACAGCCGTGCTATGCGTAGGGTAGTGAGAAGTCTATGAACGCTTTGGCATCTTCTTGGTCTATGTTTTAGCTTGTGTTTGAAGAAAATTTGTTATGATAGTAGTCATTTAGAAACCACGACAGGGGGAAAATCAGTTTTTAACAATTTATTATGAATCACGTGATGAATTTACGACATCTGAAAAAATGACACAATATCTATGCGTATGGATGCAGGTATATTAAAAATGTACTCAATATCCATTAAAAACATATTTTGTCGAAAATATTACGAAAAATTGGGGTTGCGTATCTTTTTTGTTCTAGTATAGATAAAAGAAAATATTGAGACGAAAAAGTGCAGAATACACTATATCAACATTTTCTCCTTCTGACGCAAAATTTTCCAAAACATTTTTCTCATGACGTCCTTTAAGGGAGTCCACCTCTAATGAGATTCGCACGACGTCAGGATTATTCGGGCGACGTCCTTAACAGTCGGTACGTACATGTATCCGGACCAATTCGGACAACGTCGAAAACATTCGGCGGTGGAACATTCCACCACCGAATGTTTATGACGTCGCCCAAATAGTTCCGACGTCGCATAAATGTCATTAGGGGTAGACTACCTTAGGACAAAGCATTACAGCGATATTTTTCCTCAACTGTGACAAGTAAGGGAGATAATTCGGTCGATTATAACTTGTCTTAAAGATGATTACTTCCCTTTACCATCAACCATTTTCGGTGAATAAGCCTAAGTTTGTGATACTGAAATCAAGCTTGTTGCAGTTTCTGGTGAATATTGAATATTGATTAGTTGAATGGGGGTTTGAGGTAGTCAATTCCTTATGAGATTCAAGCGACGTCGGAAGGTTTCTAGTGAGGTCGTTAACATTCGTAACGTAGGCCTATTCGAACATACTCGGGCGCATCTTCGCAAGCCAAAGGTGACATCTACGACGTTATGTCGTTTCTGTATTCACCCTTTGCGTATTAAGTCCGATTTTCGTGGTGTCATGGAAAGTGTTTTCATTGGTTCCAGCGAGACCAATCATATTGATCGATACATCTGTTTGTTATTTGTAAACAATTTATGACAAAGGGCGGGAAAATGAATTGTATTTACAACTTTAACAAGCGCGAAGATAAGCAATTTTTCCTAAGAATTTCACTGCAATAGATAACAATTTTCTATTTATATTCGATTTCATGAAAATCGGACTAAATCCGCCGAGGGTGAATACAAAGGTAGGTGGGTTCAACCTTGGCTAGCGAAGATGATTCGGGAGACGCCGTACACATTCGGCGGTGGACGTAAGCATTCGGCGGTGGAACGTTCCACCGCCGAATTCTAAAGACGTCACCCGTATAATGTCGACGTAGCTTCTGACGTCTTTGATCAATAGGGATTTAGGAGGCAATGAGTTAAAAAATATGATGTTGAAACCAGCATTTGCTAATTTTCTCTGATTTCGTTCCATGCTTTATCATAAACTTTCTATTTTCATAACCGTAAGACAAATTTTTCTATACTAGTCTGAAACTTCTGTTTCAGTTTAAACGAGTCTAAAACGTTTTCGTTTGGGTAAGGGTTAATGGTGCGACAGAATAACCGGTTTTAGTAAAACAAGACAACTTCATGTCGTGTTCAAAATATATTTCTAACTAATACCATTTGGTCGACATTGGGTTTTGTAAAAAGCTACTTATCAATTTTTTTTCAAATGAATCTACATTTCAAAGACTATACCAAAAATAGTATTTGGTCGATGTTATAGCAAAACCTCGTATCTACAGCTTTAATCAATTAGTAGATAAGATGTTTTGCAATAACACAGACGATTTGGAAAACATTTCAAGAAATGCAGGAGTCTCTAATAAAAGTTTCCGCACTCAATCTTTATGTTCTAAATCCTTTTCCAAAACAAGACGTAATTTCGACGTTCTTGAGACAAAATTATTTGAACACCTTAACCCATTACCAAACAATAAACTTTTAGGGCGGTCCAAATTGAAAGGTCCTGCAGGCGACAATTTCAAGTGAATGAAATTTTGAATTTTTAGGTCTTTTTGGATGGAAAACATTGTGGGAAATGAAGAAATTGCTTGTGACAATCAATTTCTTCATTTTCCGCGATGTTTCCATGGCCATTATCTTTTTGGGAGTCAAAAAGAGTCATTGTGTGATAATGGGTAAAACACCGTAAAAAGTGGCCGTATTGGAAAGAGTTAACGTTCATTTCTGTTTTAGGAATGCTCGAGATAACCGATAAAGGGAAATAACAATAATAAACATTTTTGCCGAGAATAGAGTTGTGTTCCTTTGCAAGGTAAACATCAACTAATCACCGATGCTATATAAGTACCATTATTTTGCATGGATCTCTATCTTTTCAAATTGCGATGTCTTGTTTAAACCCTTGACTACGGTACACACGCATTAGTTTTGAGCTTGGGAACACAATGTGACAAAAGGAGAAAATGCTAATAATTGTCTCAATATTATCTGTGCTATATTATATAGGCATGCAAATCCCGTCTTTAACAGCATAAATGCTGTCGTGTTATACAAGGGATAAAAGATGTTCATTCTAAATAATGCTGCATGAAGCCTTTAACCCTTAACAAACAGCGAAAAATTATTTTTTCCAATTTAAAAGCTGTTTCAGATGATAAATTTGGTATAACGTCATATGAAAATTGTGTACATTATGGCTCAGAAAAAATGAGGCAAAAGGAGAAACTGCTGGTTATCAGCAGTTTCTTCTTTTGTCTCAATGTTTTCCATAGCAATCTCTATTAGGGGCGTCAAAACCAGGTCTTGTTCGGGAAAGGGTTAAGAGATAGGAAGAGATCGTCGATTCCCGGACATTCATAATCACCCGTATTGAACAATCCATAGTTTGAATTTTTGACGTGCAGTTGTGAACGCTTTATATTAACACGGTAGATAATCACGTGATACAGCAATTTTAGAAAATCTTCAATAACTTTGTTAATACGGGACCGATTTGAATTCGGTTTGAAGCAGAGAAGGTTGACAGACATCATGCATTACATAGATGTGTAATATTTTTGAAAAACCAACTGATAAAAAAGTTATTGAAGATAAACCAAAATTTTTGGTTTATCTTCAATAACTTTTTTATTAGTTGATTTTTCAAAAATCAAACAAGTTCAGCTTATTTCTTGCATTTCCCCACATTCTCTGCCTCAGACCGAATTCAAATTGTTCAAGAATCAACAAAAATATTAAAGATTTTCTGAAATTCTAAGTCATGTGATAGTCCATCGTGTTAATGTTTGAGGTAAAGGAAGAAAATTCATCATTTTGTTATATTTTAAAGCAGTTTTCAAATTGGAACGATTGAATGTTTTGCAACATGGAAAGGGGTTAACAATCGAATTCATGTTTTTCTCACATAAACACAATGTGAATCATCGAAATCTTCTGAGAAAATATTCTAAAACTGCAGGTTTCAAAATACTGAATATGCAACCAAGGCTTCAAATATACTTTATTCTGTCAAATTGTTTATTTTCTGCTTAGATTAATAACAACTTAAAACGCCTATAATAATCCTCGCAAACATTCCAACGCATTGACAACTTGCACGAAAAGTATGCGGACCTTTTTATCACATTTTGTTTTGAAGACGTTTTTAAAGCATTATCTCGAATATAAATTATTTCCCCCCAGATCGTTCATGCAGTGACGTTCACAAAACTTTCGAATTAAAAGTTTTGTTCCAAAACTACTAAACAATCGATCCCATTAACCCCGAACAATTTCTCGTCCAATCAGATTGTTTGGAATTATAACAGAGAAAACGCTATTTATCAATACTTTATTGCTATCTCTCATTGTTTTCAAAAGCCATTCTTTGATCAACCTCGAAGTGAGAGCATTTTTAAATATGATTACCTTAGTCCAATTCTTGGAAACTCCGGGGTAACGTCGAACACTATGTACAGTGTTTATTCGGATATAGAAGATCTTTTTAAAAATATCAGCTGATCAAAAAAAAAAAAAAAAAAAAAAAAAAAAAAAAAGAGTTTTAGACGATCAACCAAAATTTTGCTTGATCGTCAAAAGCCTTTTCATCAGTTGAGTTATGAAAGATCTGCCACATTCAGCTAGCGTAATTCGTGACGTTTTCCAAACTTCTCAGCTTCAAACCGAATTCAAATTGGTCAAGAAATAACAACATTATTGGCAATTTTCTAATATCGACTTGTCACACGATTCCCCATAGTAATATGAGGTGGCCCTCGGGTGCAGAGGACGCTTTTCTCCCGCCCTATCTAATTTACAATTCTTTTTTCTTGACGGCTTAGCAAGAACAATACAAGTAAACGAATCCTTTCTAGTCGCGGACACGCACTCGCCGACACGAAATGAATATTTAATTGTTTGTATTTGGGATTTACTGTTGCTTTCCAACGAAAACCTCGTAACTGCAGCTTAAAACAAGCTGCAGTTACGCGGCTTTTGTTGAAAAGCGACAATTTTGGATTTATTGTCGCGATGTTTTGTTTTCAAGCTGTTGCCAAGGTAATGAATTTCTAGGAGAACAATGGTTTTATAGAAATTCTCGTACAAAATGTATGTAAGGTCACGCCTTTAGTATGAAACATATTTCTGTACATAGAAACGATAGGCGCCATCTTGGTACCTGCTACAAAGAAAATCTTATTTCCATAGGTAACGTTCAATCAAAAGTAGATCAATCCAAACTAATTTCTATTTTATAACATTGTTAAAGGGACCCATGCTAGATGATTAAGGCATCAGCACAATGCGGGTTGTCCGAGCATACATGTAGACTCATAGTGCTGGAACCAAGATGTCTTAAATAACTGTTACGAGAAACGAAAGGCAAATATCAAAGGTCATTATCGCAGTTGAAAGTTCTTGGCATGTCATACTTCTCGTTATTATGTCTACATGTTGCAATAAATTAAACATTGAACACCACAAACGACCAAAGCAACACTGTTTCACTCGCAACAAGTTTAAACAGGTTTAGGTTTATTGGGATTTTACGCCGTTTTCAACTACTAAGGTCATATCACGGCGGATGGAGCACCTAACCATGGATACCTGTCGTTTCTCACACCAGTACTACCACAACATCATAACCGAGTCTCCAGCTGCTCTCCACATAGGTTCAAGTTTAAACAGAGTCTATGTGTTGCAACTCAAATCCAAGACACAATGTCTGTTTGAAAAAATGTCAGTCCACCTCATGGATATTATTACTTTTATTGACAATTTTAATAAGGTTTCGTTTCTTATAAGCCATGTTTCACCACAACAGCACGCCATTTCAAAAGCAATTTCACGCTAAAGATCATTTTTGCATGTCAGTTTATTTTGTGCGCCTTCCCGCGTCGCACGTTTGACTATTGAATAGAGGTCTCGGGTTCTAATTCAAACTTTGTTTGTTTACTGCACATTGAAATATAAGAATGAATAGGAAATGCACACATACTGCATTAAAACCAATAAATTTTGTTGGTTATTAGTTGTTTTGACATTTTAATCAAGTTGGCACAATAAAACCTGGCTTAGTTGAATATGTTATTATGCGCCATGGTGTTTGTAGGTTTTTTCATTCATTGTTGAGTTCTAATATTACATACACAGTTCATAGCTTACCTAACCAATCAATTACAGCAAACGTGATTAAGCCATTTCCCGTACATTTCTTGGCTGTGTGAGGTAGCCCCATGTTTTAGAACGCTTCAAATAAATGAAGATAGAATAGATGGAAATGCCAATTATATACATGTTCTTATGATTTTACTAAACAAACCAATCAAACATATGCCATATTATATGATGATATTTAGTGAAAGCCACACAGGTGTACCCATATTTCTTTTTCTTTATATCAAATTTAAATAAAATAATGAAGAAAGGCGTAGAAATTTAGGCATTGAGATAGTATTGACCACAAGAGCCGTCACAGACGGATTATGCTCCCCGAATAAGTGTTTGTCACAAAATAAAAACTACCATACATTAAGCCCCCTTTTCCAACGCCAGCTTTTTTTTACACACATTATTATAAAATATGGTCTAGAACATCCTATTTATTACATAAGTACAAACTTTCATTAATTTCTGTCCATTAGATGAAGAGAAATTAAAGAAAAACTAATTTTTACACTAAGGCCCCTTTTTCCATGACGCAGCCTCAAATTAAGAAACGGAGAAAAAAGTCCCTAGGTATTATCCAAGGGAGTTCACATGTGAAGTTGGAGTTGAAGTTGGTACAAGGGTTGCCGAGATCTGGCTGTGGACGGATGGACGGACGGACACACGGACGGACGGACAGCATGACGACTATATGCTCCCTCGATATTTTTTCGGGGAGCATAAAAATGGATACATGCAATCTGATAAGGATCCATGCTATTCACTTTCTGAGAAATCTGATGAAAATGTACATTCTATAGACCTGAGGTAGCAATCAACAACCAGTCCAAATCCAAGAACACCTTTTAAATCACACAACAATCAATCTGATTGGCCGAGACGTACGTCTCGTCCAATCAAATGGCTTGTTATATAATTTTGCTTCGGTGAATACGGCCCCTAGTACCACGGTGGTTTCCCATTGCACAAGGCCCCTTTTCCTCAGATCAAATCTATTTTTATATTACTATAAATGTATATGACACCATTCTTTATTTCAATACATGTCACGTTATTTACTGTTTTAAAGCTGTTAAGTTACCACAGTTTTGTATATAAACTGCAGATCGTTGCTTTTCAACAAAAACCTCGTAACTGCAGCTTAACACAAGCTGCAGTTACGAGGAATTCGTTGAAAAGTCACGATATCAAATATCCATATCAGTATTGCATGTCAAAACTAATGGGGGTTTACACGGTGTGCTTTTTCACATGTGTTTTTTCACATGTGCTAAAACATACCGTGTAAACCCCAGATAAACCCAAGATAATGGGCCTTATGCTAGCATATGTGAAAAAGCATACGGTTTAGAGCATGTCCTATTTCATATGAAAAAGCACATGGAAATTGGCCAATCAGATCTCTGATTCCAGAGATATGACCCGGTAAAATAAATAAATACTGCTCGGCCCCACATTAATCACTATGAACCCACTGATTCTCTACAGGTAACTGTTAACCCATTACAAGACAACAAAATTTTAGACTTATCTAAAATGAAAGAGGATGAATGAAATTATCATTTTTTTTGTCTTTTGATTTGGAAAACATTGTGGGAAAGGAAGAAATTGCTTGTCTAAGCAATTTCTTCATTTTCCACTATGTTTTCAAATGCATTTATCTTTTTTGGAGTCAAAAAGACTCAATGTGTAGGAATGTTTTTATCGTATTTATATTTTTCAAATTTTTTTTTCTTTTTTTTTTTTTACCGATTCCCAAACGACAAAATTTTGAATCTGGTCTAATCTTAAAGTTATTGCATTGGACAAAACAGATCTTTATTGAGGTAGAATTTGTTTCAATTTAGCATAGAAAACATTGAAGCAAAATGAGAAAATGTTATCAGCATTTTCTTCTTTGGCCTTAAAGTTTTACAAAACCTATTGAATTAGGGATGTAAAAACATGCCTTGATTGGGAAATGGTAATCATCATTTTCTACTAAAAGGAGACTCCAAATGCCATTTACATTTTTATTTCAGTTTTATCAAAATATAATAAAGAATTATGCAATAACGTTTGTCATGCTAAGCCTGTGAACTTAAACCCATTACCAGACAATGACTCCATACAAAATAATGGCATTGGAAAACATTGCGGAAAATGAAGAAATTGTTTGTGGCAAGCAATGTTTTCATTTCCCACAATGGTTTCTATCTTATTTTATTTCTTAAGTATTGGCGATAAGCTACAGCAAAATGGATAAAACAAATGGGATATAATATTTCACAATCCTCCATCCTCGGAATGGAATGTGCGACTGGCCAGTAAACAGTTTGACCTAGGTCAGCTAAGTTCACCAAAAGCACATGTGCTAAAACATACCGTGTGAACGCAAAAAACACATGTGCTAAAAACATATGTGAAAAAGCACATGTGCTAAAACACATCGTGTAAACCGCCCTTAAGAGAGCTGTGTTGCATTTATTGCGAGAAAAATATACATTTGACGTTCGTTTCAAGAATCTTGTGTAAGCATTGACTGAGGCCAAATTAATAACAAAATACTGATTACCAGTACTCTTTAATCCAATTTTATCTGGCTCGATTTTGATAAATCTCAGCAAATTCTGTGTGAGAAATACTAGTAATTAAAATCCCAATCTGAAGATAAAAGTACATGTATAGAAATAACATGTTGTTTGAATCACCAATGCCCCGCGGCATCTTTTCATGTTAAGTCTTGGACAGCTTGGCAGACAGACGGACAGATGGACGTAAAGACAGACGATTGTAAAATAATAAGCCCCCTAAAATTGAAGGCGGGTGGAAGAGCTGGGAAAGCCATGGGAAAACTCCGATTGTATTGTAGGTCATGTTACTGCAAAATGTTCACGTTCACGTCTTGACGATGTCTTACAACAGTCCGGTCAAGATATTATGGCACATGTTTACATAATTCACATCATGCAAACAACACAATATCAAACTCAAAATTGATGTTATTTTGCATGTGATGGTTCGAATCTTAGATTTGAGTCAATAGATGCAAAATTGTACTGAAAATTAAGGATGCTGATTAAAAAAAAAAAAAAAAAAAAAAAAAAAAAAAAAAAAAAAAAAAAAAAAAAACGACAGAAAATTGCAATATTCCAACTTTAAAGATTTTGAAGACCAAAAAAATACATGTAGATATTGTGAGATATAGATCTATGTTCAATATAGCACAGAAAATATAAATTCAAATAGAGAAAATGGTGATCATCAGCATTTTCTTCTTTTGCCTCAGTGTTAACCAAAGCTCATTTTCTAGGAAAGTCAAAATCAGGTCTTGTTTGGGAAATGTCTAACGGGACTCAAATGCCCGTTAAAACCCTAACAAAAGTGTATCTCCATTTGCGCATTTCCTCTATTTACCCAGCAATCATTTAACAATTCCAAACTTCCATTTTTGGTCCTCAAACTTGACTCACTTACGCTGGTATTTCAAGCTTCTATAGAATCCATTAATTTATCAAGTTACTCTATTCAAACTTAGACAGTAGCCTAATCAGTGAAAGTGTTTACTTAGAGATAGGCTAAACCCAGTTAATTTAAGACCCATTATTCGGTCTTTACGTGGTTTAGATGTATTTGGTAAATGATAAAACGATTTTCATACCCACAATGTGTGGTTTACTTAGCTTACAAATTTCTTATCAATTTGCTTCGCAAGGATATGAGAGTATTTGAACTTAAGTCGGGCGGTTTTCGAAAGTTAAGCCTAGGTTTAAGGCATGAGATTTTAACAAATTCAAGTACAAAATGCAATGGACACTTCGTTTGGATCCATATGTCTGCAACGAGTCTGAAAGAATCAAGGTAGGGAAAGTTCACTATTTTTCAATTAGTTACCATGGTGCATACCAATTACTAGTATTACCTCTGCTACAAGTTATATAATTAGTTTTTTGTAAAAAGTAAACCCGTCGCCGATCTTAAGTGTAGAAATGGATTGTATACTTTGAGATTATAAAAAGGTATGCCATGAAATTAATGATGCAAGCTTCATTTTATAGTATTGATATTGTGTACACCGTGACACATACTATAACTATGTAACACCATATCAATGACTCTATATGTGACCCATCAAGCTCAAAGTGATCTTATAGGAAGAGTGAAAAATATCGACCCTAGTCAGTCTGCGCGGTCCGCGCAGCCAGACTAGGGCCGACACTTTTCACTTGTATGTAATTTTCTAAATCTGGAATGTTTCCCTATCTCACTAAATCTTCATTTTCGCATACAGTATCTGGTTGACCTTTGCTGAGTCTGACAAGATTGTCAAAATGTGGATATATTTTCCTTTAATGTGACGGGCCACATACAGTCGACACTCGTTATGTCGACATCGGATAAGTCGAATTTCTGCTTGAGTCGAAGTGAATGTTTAGTCCAATCCTCACCAACGGATTTCAAAAAGTTAAAAGAAAGTAATTTCGAAATGAATATAGTCATTGAAATGTAGTAGGAAAAGGATAGAAATTGCTCGTTTCGAGCAATTTCTTTCCTTTTCCTACTATATTTCAATTATGATTGCACTTGATGGGTAATTGAATGGTCAAATGTCATTTAAATGGAAGCGAAACAAAATCGGAAGAGTCGAACTCCGGATATGTCGAGGTATTTTGACGGCCCCTCTTACTTCGACATAACGAGTGTCGACTGTATGTTTGATTTTGATGTTTTGTGACTGTTGATTAGGTGTTGCTATATAGATCAGACATACAGACAATACATGAATGATCGCCCGCTAAATACAATATAAAAATATTTCAAAATATCCTCGATACGCTGAGACCATCATTTATTTGCAATCAAATTGTTGGTTGTTTGAATATAAGGTGAAGTAAGTATCGCATTCATAACAGACACGAAAAGTATAATTTTAAAACAAATAAAAAACAACAATGCAGTGATTTAATGGGATAAAAAATGAATGTTTTTCACTTTGGAAGATCTTTACAATAGTTCGTAACATATCCAAACAACTTCAATGAAACTGACTAGTTTGTATATAGGCACGCGCGTATTCAATGGATGTATCCTGGATCCATTTAACATCCAACGAACTTGGCCGAAAATACTTTTATATTTCATGAAATTGTTGGTAAATTCGAACGTCAACCCTCTCCCCCGAGAATAATGTATGGGTGAACAATGAACAACAATGAACAATTTTATTCTCAATATACATAAGGCCTCCGACCCATAACATAATACAAGTCCTCCGACCCATAACATAATACAAGACATGTTATATCTCATGAGTCCACGCTTGCAAGGCATTTATATTTACAATACATTGGCTATTTTGTGAAAAAACATAAAACTACTTGAAAGCTTCAGTTCAAAGTACTTGGTAACACATATTTCGGTGTAACACTTTGTGAGCAGTATCATCAAAAGTGTAATTGGGTGATTTTTATGACAGTTTGTACGCAATCCCCACTCTCTTATGTGTCATAGTATTTACCTTGTGAGGAATTCACCCTTTACCAAACGACAAAATTGTAGACCAGTCTAATTTTTCAAATGTCCGAGTAGTAGACAACAAAACAAATGAAGAAAATCGACATCTCATATCATGAAAACATTTAAGGGAAAACAAGAAAATGCTAATGATCAGCATTTTCTTTTTTCTTGAGAATTTCTAAACTGTCGGCCAGTAGGCCTTGTTTGGGAAAGGGTTAAAAGAGAATATTTAAGAACAATAAAACCCGTCGGACTGTGTTTATTTCGTTTAATGTATGGAAATCAAACGCAATTTTTATAGTTTTTACTATCTTTCTTTTTTACCACATCTTTTGTGAATTTTTGTTTGTCTTTTTTCTGATTTAATTTGTGTCATATAGTAGCGTGAGGCTTGTTTTTTCTTCACTTGTGTATTCGTTTAGTCTTTGAACATATGGATATAAGGCATTTTGAAACCGTACTTAAGGTAAGACCATTTTCAACACTTTCTATTCTTTATCGTTGGTAGTTAAAGTGACATCACACTCCAATTTTATTTGTTAAAGTAAGTATTGATATCAAGATTGGTTGTCTTAATGCGTATAAATGCTACCAGTATTTTTAAATTGTTGCTGATAAGCGAAAAACACGCCTTTAAAGTTGAGATAGAAATGACATATTCCATATACATCTGAACTGCTATATACACCATTTTGTTTAATTTTGATACAAAAAAATATATTTCTCGTAAACGACGCAATACTTTTGGCTTTTCATAAATTTCATAAGACAATAGATATATGCTCTTTCAGATAAAAACAAAAGTAGATTTTATGAAAAAAAAAATGTTTGTGAAATATCACCTTAAAGCCCAATGAGCTAGTCTTTACAAAAACTGCAATGTTTTGGACACATGTGGAAATAAAATCTTAAGTTTCTCATTTGGACGAAGAACATTTCGTAAAGCATGTTGTCCCAAAGTATCCCATAATATAGCATCAAAAGTTGTCTTAGTGAAAATAAATGTAAAATTTTCCCGGGCATTCGTATACAAATGGCAACGACCATTTATGTTTCTACCCTTTTCCTTTTTTCAATAACAACACTTACTTTTCTGATAATGACGTGGCAATTTTTTGTTAATTTGTAAATAAAGTATTGCAAATGACTGAGTATTATCACTTTACTTATCACTTAAATTATCGGCTTGTAACTTATCACTTTAATTATCGACTAGTACTAACAGGTGCATTCAGTGTATATTTATTACATTGCAGAAGACATATCATATTTACCTTGAAATCGTGCGTTACTTACTAACTAATAACCGTTATTATGATCGTGACAGAGTTGCACATTTTTAAAAGAATAACAAAAAGAATTATGGTTCTTCTAACTTGTATGAATGACACAGGAACTTCTTAGGCAAATCGTCATAGAAACATACTTAATTCATATATTTGCTGCAGACATGAAAGAAAGCAAACGGTTTTCTTGGTTCAGTATAAGACCAAAGGAGAAGACGTGTCAAATATTACCTATCATGAAAATAGATCAATCTTTTCTCTGAAATACTAGTACAAGAAAGTTACATAAGAATGCTTTAATTCCAATTTCGAACAGAGCTTGGATTTCGGAAAAGGGCCATTGAGGCATATGAGACCACTATAGGTCTTCAGTGGCGGATCCACAGTGGTAAATCCCCTCCATAGTCTGATTATTTCATTTTCATATAGAAACTCAGTCAAAATTGTATAATACTACGACAACGCACACCCTGCCCCGTATTTATATGGTCGAACCCCCTCACAGAAATCCTGGATCCGCAGTAGCTCTGGATAATTTTGTTTGTGACATTGGTTATGTAATGACCGACGCTCTTACAGCTGTGAAAAGTAATAAATAATCTATACGTGAACAACGTGGATTTTTATCAGGCTGCGCGTATGCGCAGTCTGATCAAGATCTATGTTGGCCTCAATACCATAAGGAGCCTTTTTCTAGGTCCAGAGTTCGCCGTTTATTTTTGTCTACCTGACCGTTCATTACATTGACAAGCGCACCTGTTCTCCGGCATAAAACTTGAAACTTTGTACAATGTTAACACCAAATTAAATATCAATTTGCATGATATCATATAATTTCTGCAGTCAAATTGTAGGTTTTGCAACAACCAGCTTGACATATTTAGGGTAATGATCTGCGAGTATGTATTTGCCAGGTTTATTATGCAATATTATATCGTCGCTTTTCAACGAAAACAAAGTAACTGCAGCTTGTTTTAAGCTGCAGTTACGAGGCTTTCCTTGAAAAGCAGCGATATGTAGGTTCAATTGTTGTGCATGATTGGGTCAAGTTGGACAAATAGTTCCATTAGACTAACTATGCATCGACGTCACATGGCCAGAGTTTGCCTCGCTTTATGCACCGTATTTCACGTTTAAGGACTACAATGTCACATCTTGCCCAAATTAAAGGTAGAATAACACTCAACATCTTGCAAATTTTCCGAGAACTTCGTACAAAAAATAAATATATATTATTAAAATATGGTCTTTAAATTGCATATATGCCAAATCTTAGCTTTCTACCTTGTGTATTGGCTTAGATGTCGACGGATTAAAAACCCCATGATTTGTTGTCCCGGGGATAATATTTACAATAATGGAACATATGGGGTTTTAAATCCGTCGACATCCTAGCCAATACACAAGATAGAAAGCTAAGATTTGGCATAGATGCAATTTAAAGGCCATATTTTCATAATACATATTTATTTTGTACGAAGTTCTCGGAAAATTTGCATGATTTTAAGTGCCATTCCCCCTTTAAATACAATAAATCAAACCCAATTCAACGACATAATATATAAGGAAAGGCTTGAATATTGACTACTGTTGTATTATCTGGGGAAACTGTAACTCAAAGTTATTAGATAAACTCCATAAATTTCAAAAAAGGGCTGCACGAATAATTCTTGATAAAAATATCGATACTCCCAGTGAAGAATTATTTCAAGAACTCACGTGGCTTACTATCCATGAACGTATTGTATTCAAGAAGTCTATTTTTATGTACAAATCTACAAAAGGCAAATTTCCAGAGTATATATCAAATCTCTTCACTGAAACAGCAAATACAAATCTAAGATCTAATGCAAACTCAGCTCTAAAAATTCCAAAGCCAAGAATTGAATTTTTCAGAAAATCAATTTCATATTCTGGTCCAAAAATTTGGAATCAAATACCCCTAAACATCAGAAATGTGGACAATGTAAATAAGTTTAAAGCTGCTTATTTACAATGGTGGTATACAGGTGGGAGAAACACCCTGGATGTGCACAATATTTCTTAGTCAAACAGGAGAATGTAAATAGATCTAATATTTTCATACAAAAGTTGCAAAATCAAAGTATGTGTGTATTATAGTAGTCAGTAGATATTAATCCTTAATCTCAAATCCAAACAATTTAATTATACATGTTAAATAACAATTAGCATGCTTTGTCCGAATTTTACTAAGACTACAATGTGAAGCTGATCCATAATCTTTATGTACATGATAGAATATATACCTCAACATTTCAAAAGTAAAGTTAAGGAAAATTTGCCTTTTTCACCATTTTTCTTATATATTTTACCTCAAGGCAGTGAAAACTAGTTTAGGGCTCAGGTGAAAAACTTTTGTACAAACATATTAATTCATTTACTCTTGCAATTGTTACAGTCTTGTACAAAATCCTTATAAAATAAGAATCCAAAATGATTCTTTTCTGATGATGAATTGATTTTTATAATAAATTATTATATTTGATATGCTTACAAAATGTAATGCTGCAATACTATTTGTACTGCTTTTTACACATTACTCTAAAATTAAAACTTGATTTTTGACTCCCTCTGTAGAGAATTAAAGTTTTGAAAATGCTGAGAGCAAGAAAGAAAATACTGATAAAGATTACCAGTAGTTTCCTTCTTTCTTCAGTTTTCCCTTCTTTATAACACACAAAGACTTTTTGTCTGCTTTGCAACTATTTTGTCATCTGTGCTACATTCCAAATTCGGATAAGCTTATAATTTTGTCATGTGGGAAAGGATTAATCTATGATTTACACAGACTGTTGATATTTGTTAATTTGCTTTGTTGTATATACATGTACTGGTTTTGTAAATATTTGTAGAGGCCCACAGGGAAGACTGGGTTTATCCCAACTGTGCTGCCTCGTTAAATAAAGTCTTTATTATTATTATTATTATTATTATTATTATTATTATTATTATTATTATTATTATTATTATTATTATTATTATTATTATTATTATTATTATTATTATTATTATTATTATTAAAACTATCATTGTACATTGTAACCAAGAAATAAGTAGACATGATAAATCTTCAAAATGGTCACCACGACGAGATTTCGCTAGAACAATACGATTTACTTTGGCTTTTGCCATGCACGTGCAGGTCTAATCTTCTACAAAAATTCATAATAATAGAACAAATGGTCGACTCCGTTTCATTGAATACAGTTCTACCTTTCATTCATCAAAATCATTATTTTCAATCGGATTTTACCGGTACAGATGGTCAGCCTTTCGTTGATGGATAAATACTCATAAATCGGATTTTCTTGTATTTGTTTGAGTACAATCGTCGCCCGGAAACACAAGTACAACTAATTAACTTCCATGACCTGTTGGCTTTAAAGTGACCATCCTTCTAGTAGCCTTGTATGTTATTCAGGTGTGCTGTACTAAGCTTCCGTAGATTTTTAATATTTTGTACAGTTTAGTACAAAAATCAGGTCCGTTTCAAATAATATTATTTCCGATCAGAGTTCTGTTCTGCGAGAATAGATTAGAATTGTCTCGGCAGTAGGATTCAAATAAATACACACATGTACATAATAGAATTTGGAGGTCTGGAAAGGGTCCGGTGACACAATTCCGTGTCATGTATAAAGAATATGTTTCATGGATTTTTGCCAACTTTTTGGACATGGTCGGGCAGTGATTGGGCTTTAAATGTGCAAGTACACGTGACCGAATCATAAGGTTGATTTGGGAGAACCGTTTGAAAACCCACCACAGCCTATAATCAGCCCTTGGAACAATGACAAATTTTCCAAGTGTGTCTATGTCATTTTTGTAGCATGTTTGTGTTTCTATTTGTCATATCGTGAACTACCCACTTTGGTTGACCTTTCCCCAGTTTAACCCTTTCCCAAACAAGACCTGGTTTTGACGTCCCTAATCGAAATGACTTGGGAAAACATTGAAACAAAAGAAGAAACTGCTGATAACCAGCAGTTTCTCCTTTTGTCTCAATATTTTCTATGCTATATTTCACACAAATTCTATCTTAAACAACCCCCATATTGTCATTTGTGGCAGTTTTTGAAGTGGATTACCCTAAAAATTTGCCATTTGGGAAAGGGTTAATAATACTTCACGTCATATAACAGCTTATACTGGGACAGTTTGAATATTTAATGACACTTGAAGAGGATGCATCTTGCATAGTTTTATCCGTCTATCTACGATCAATCGGTATTTCGTTGTAAGATACCGTGATTGCGATTTTGACATGCATAATGATGACAGGCAGATAGATCACTAGCCTATCTTTTGAAATGCTGACATTCCTTGAACACGGTGTATAATCACGTGACTTAGAATTTCCGATAATTTTCAATAATTTGTCAATACTTGACCAATTTGAATTCGGTTTGAAGCAGAGAAGGTGGAAAAATGTCAGGAAAAACATAGTTGTGGTAGATTTTTTTTAAAAAATCAACTGATAAAAAATTTATTGAAAATAAAGCAAAATGTTGGTTTATCTTCAATAACTTTTTTATCAATTGATTTTTCAAAAATGTACCACGTCCATCTAATGCGTGGCGTCTGTCAACATTCTCTGCTTCAAACCGAATTCAAATCGGTCTGAAAGATATTCTGTAATCATTGCATCGCGTGGTTATCCACCGTGTTGAAGTAAACTAGTTTTTTTAAATACAAGAGAACCCCGAGATTTTCAATCGGTAATCATAACGAGCACCTGAAATATTTTACTGTTAAAAAAATTTCTGCACAAGGAACATTTTTTTCAATGGAGTGTCACTTGACGCATGATTTGTTAAAGCTAAAGTCACATCAGCGACTGTCAAATTGGTACTTCAAGATTTTGACTTTGGGAAAGAATTAAACATGTAAAACTGTATGAGGAACATTTCTTTTTCAAATGATGTTTACAATAGATTCATCAGAAACCCTAGACTTGAATGTGTATCTTAAATGACAAGTAAATGTCTTCTAATCTCCATTCAACGTGACAGAAAACATTAATGATGTACCCACGCCATTTGACTCTGGTTGAAAGATATATGGCATTAATATGTTCATTTTAGAAACCAGAATCTCAAACTAGGTACCTAATTTTACTTTTATGGAACGTTCATGTAGGCACAAATTTTCTATCTTTATATTTATTCGTGCACACTTTGTTAAGATGATCGGTTTTGCTAACTTTAAAGGTATTAAGCCACACTCAACAGGTAAGGTCACACGCAGTACAAGTACTAAGTTTAAAGTCTCACAAGAAAGACTGGAGTGGGGGGTGCAAACCCCGTGCTGCAAGTCAAGCACGTCACCACTGCACCAAAATCACACCCAATAAAATAAAGAAATACATAGTCATATTCGTAAAAATTGAAAACATTGCTAGATAATATTTAGATTATTGAAAGATGGTGGGCGCTATTCACAATACGTTTCTTATATTTTCACTGATTTATGTAGGTCTATATTTTGTCAACGCCCTACCGCAGTATAGAAAGCGTATCAATTCAAATTTCACTCTCACAGCTCGGCGAGTCATAAAACAGCATTAGACACAATAAGCTGTGCAAATAACTAAATGAATCAACATATCAATGCGCCGACAGATTACGAACAGCATACGCTGCGTCCAACATGGTTTAATTTTGACACATATATGGCGCATAAAATGCGTAATTTAATATGGGTAAAAGAAAAGTGAACGCAGAAAAAAATGCAATTTGTTAAAATGCGGTTCTTGGTACCAGACAGTGCTTGTCCTTGTCAAAGAAAACGGACAATTTTCTAAGTATTTTATTTACAATACAACAAGACATTGCAAAGAACAGGGATCAATAATTTGGGACTGTAATAAGTAACCATCTAAGAAAGCGATCATTCTTTAAAATTCACAGACGGCCTATTTCTTGGTGACTTCTGAACGTCTGAAAACCAGCCCACGAACAAAAGAACTTAATGTCAAAGCAGTTTAAATGCAGGTTTATTTACCTGGATTATCATGCACGAGCATAAAAATCATAAATTTCTGGATTATATTGTTACTTAAAGTGGCTGTTGCTAGGAGACTAAGACGCCCAAACAGGAATGTTTTTTTTTCTATTATTCGGAACAAAGCATTGAAGACATGGAGTACTATACTAACGATTTTCCTCCAAAAACATCGTAACTACAACTTTATTTAAGCTGTAGTTACGTTTTTATTGCAGAAAATCGACGAATATATTCCGATCATTACCGCATAAGACGTGTCAACGATAACTTCTACTGGGAATGACATAATTATGTTACATGGTATTGAATTATCGTTGGTTACGTTCGAATATGTCGTAACTATAGTTTGAATAAAATGTAGTTAATCAATTTTCGAACGTTACATACGAAAATAAAAGAACATGTGAGCAACAAAAAACTTAATCTGAATTTTCTTTTCAAAACAGTAACAAAAATCTTCTATTTCGAATACGGTATAATTATCCTTCATATCATGCCAAGTTTTAGATGGTCAAACAAAAGTGCACCCGACTTTACTTAGCATGCACTGTACGTACATGTATTATGTAATAGGATGTCTTGAAAGGAAATTGAATTAACATAGACCAGAATGACCAAAACTCTTTAACGACAAAACAAATGAATATTTTATAAAGTGTTTAATTAGATGGCACTTATTTACGTCCTCCGTGACCCATTAACACAATATTCAATCGCCAGATTTGATTATACGCTTGTTACACGTAAATACAATTGAAAGTTGATAAATGATTCATATGACTGTCTCTTTGGCAAATTGTAGAGTATTAAGAATACAATGATTATATATGTTACATAACTACACTACTTATTTTGACAGAACCAAATTCAAAACATTTGCAGACTACCTTTTTGAATTTTCAAATATTCACTCAAAAATCTGTAAAAAGATGTGTTCACATGAAGGTTTTATAAATATCCAGTCAGAAACCTGGAAGGAATGGCGTTCGGTTTTCCGTGCGAACAAATACGTCATCGTCACGCCTCACTGGTCTAAAAATAGATTGGGAATCCCTTATCGTACAAATATGGCAGCTGTGAATCTCCCGAAGTTTTTTTTCACGTTCAACTTGCCGAAGGTAACATTCTAAGAGCTTGATTGCTGTAATCATTTTTTAAGAAACATTCTAATTCCGAGTTGAGAAGGTTACTGCACTGTCGTGTATTTTTTAAGATCGGTAAGTATGAAATAAGCAGTTGACAAGTAATGTTTACATATACGGACATGTCCTGACTTCATCGTGCCGCTTGTGCATGCTCGCTACCCTTTCCAAAACGACATAATGTCATGTCTGGCCAAATTGAATAAAAAGTCTGCAGACGACAAAACGGATGTGAATATTTTTAGTGTTTTATTTCGGGGAAAATATTGAGGCAAAAGAAAAATGATCATCAATATCCAAAGAAGTTATTCACACCCATTTTGTCTGCTGTGCATGCCTTTTCGATTTTGTCGATCATCATTTTCTTCTTTTGCCTCAATGTTTTCCCAAGAATTTTCTGTTGGGGACGTCAAAACCGGTCTTGTTTGGGAAAGGGTTAATATAGAAAAAACTAGAATTTGTCGCTGAATGTGATTTGATACCCCCATAGGCTATCACCTACAACAATGGGCAATAACTCACAAAATAAGCAAGATAGAGTTATGTTCCTTGTACGTTGCACTTCTCCTTGGTGAGATCTAGCTACCAGAGAAGTTTCATGATCATAGCTACTTTACTTTCAGACTTTTCGATGTTTTTTCTGGTTAAGCTGCTGAGGAATCTCAAGAAAAAACGTTTGTCATTTCTGGCCTGTCTCCGTATCTGGAAGCAATGTTGCATGCTGCATATGCGCAATGTTTCGTAGTTTTAGTTCCCGCCTGCATTATCTATGATCGACTAATATCGCGCTTGAAAATAATAATTTTTTTCTAACACGGTTACGAAAAATTGTCCGATTCATGACCGATAAACAAAATATTAGACTGGTACCCGGTAAACGTTGTTGGGGGTATTCCCATCGGAAATCTATCTTTAGCACACGAAAGCGGGAAAACCGTTCGCTATTGACCAAACGCCGACTGTCAATCAAAAACATCGATTAGCCAATGGACGATCAGAAAAAAGTCATGCCCCAATTGTTCTTCATTGCACGTGTTATTGTATCGATTTATCGACTGACAATCAAAACAATCCACATGCCAATGGTAAAGAATTTTGTGCTAACAATAGACTAGTTTTACCGTTATGTTTTGATAAACCGTCGGTGTTGTAATAAAATCTCGTAACTACGGCTTAAATCAAGCCGTAGTTACGAGATTTTATAACAACACCTACGAAATACTATTCAGTTTTTCCGAATTTACGTCCCGATTAACTGGATAAAATCGTTCCCTTTTGATGATCACATCCTCATTGTTTGTCTTAAATTCTATGTTGGGCGGAGCGATCTGTAGATTGGCGTTTGGTCAATTGCGTTCAAAATGCTGAAAGCCCCGGAGACTAAGTGTCAAGTGGCATAACTCTTGAAAAAATCAATGAATCATAAAATCCTTGATCCATGTACATCTACAAATTATGGTGATGACATTGATAAAGTTTCATAAGCTAGGAGGAATTGCGTTCACAATGCTGTAATTTCGATGAGCCTCAGGCACTAAATTTTAAGGGGGCATAACTCAGGAAAAAATCAATGAACCATAAAATCCTTACTCCATACACATCTACCAATTAATGTGATAACATTGACCAAGTTTCAAAAAGATCCAGCCAGAAACTTAGTGTGTTGTGCTCACAAAAAAGTGGACGTACGTATGGACGGATGGATGGACACGCCAACATTTCAGGATTAAGTGATTTTTTCTTGATCTTTATGAAGGAAAGTGACACATAAAATGGCATGGTTTAAGTGGAATTGTTCTTATTTCATATAAATTATGGACGGATTAAACCACATAAACCCCCGGACGTTGGTCCAGACTGACAGACGGACGGAGAAGATGACGCCAATATACGACCGCCTCCGGCGGCGTATTTTGAACATCATTGCAATGGTTGCAAAATGTAACACAACCCCAACTATTACTTTTTTATTGATACATGTGAAACAAGTAGCAGTAATAGAAATAACGATATTCACAAAAATGATTTATCAGCGGTTACTGAATCTTTAACGACCGTTCGAGTTTGGAATAAAATGTATCTAAATCTGGAAAACCTGTCTTGGCCATATAACGTCAATTCGTCGCCAATGGACGACATGTTTGTCTGTAATCCAACACTGACAGTCGTTTATAAATGCCAATTAGAAAATGTCCCTTAATGTTACAGGCATTGTTGACCTCTTGACCTTGTACATTGTGACAGGCAGAATTTAAGATGCTTTATACGGTCTGTAACCTGATCCAAGTCAAATATGCTGGTCTAGACTTTACCCTTGTCCGAAGGAAATCAAAATGTGTCTTAAATTTGTCATGTAGCTGCCGTATTTATGGTCATTTTCATGCCAAAAAGTAAGCAAAATGATTTTCTGATTACTAAATTTCTTCAACTGTTGTTTAATGACATACAAAGTAAACCACATCGATTCTTTTCAGCAAAAACAGTTACCAGGTTTTTGTTGAAAATCGAAATCATACTACACATTGTATTTATATGGCGCTTATCATGGCCATAGAATCTTCTTTGGAAAGGGTCGTAGCGACGTGTATAAGCTGATTCATTGTAAGTCTAACTAAAGTTTCAGCATTGAAGACTTTCGATCAGAAGAAAAGTGTAATGGGGGATCAATTACGAGTTTTATTCTATAACCACTGATTGGTTAATCTGCTTTCTTATATATCGTATCAACAATTTAACCATATGGCTTGTCAGTGCCAACTCCAACATTTTAAAAGGAATGCTCAAGTTCTTAGTTACGGTGGATTCAATCCGTAAGATCGATCATTTCATCGGACAAGTGTGCAATTAGTCTGTACACCTCCAATTATATCAGTCCAAAAGTATTATAGAAATATTTTGTAACATATTTTACCATGGATGTAGCTTTAGAGACGTCAACTTCGTCTGATTAAGTTGTCAAACTGTCATGGCGGATTCTGTTACCACGTGACACGTCAATGGAGTCACGTGACTGTCTGAATACAACATACATATGTTGCTGTTGTTGGGTTCATGTCATAAGTCTTTAGCTTGGTACTCATTTTCCATGACTAATTTTTTAAAATATTTGTACGATTTATTTAACGTTTACATGCAGAATTAATAGATTTAATCATCTACTATCTAAATGGCTTGCCATCTTAACTTGCATTTCATTTGACGTATACCTCCAATATTTCAGTTTTGAAACATATTTTAAATGCTGAATTTACGAAAACAGTGTAATCATACAATGCCATTATCGTCTCTTTTAACAAAAACCTCGTGACTACAGCTTGTTCAAAGCTGTAGTTACGAGATTTTTGTAGAAAAGCGCAGCGATATTCTGTTGCCTCTCACGGAATTGTCAATAATACTCGTATCACATGTGACAAAAAAGCTTCGTGTAGTAAATTAAATGATGTTTAAGGGGGAATGCTCCAGTTTCCTAAATTTTTTCCCAATAATAGAATTTATCTATATTCTGTATGTTGAAATTACATGTTATTACCAATTGAAAAATAAAATAAAAATGGATGGTCAGCGATCTTGTTTGAATTTTATGAGCATTCGTATCACATACCCCTACAGCGAAAAAATGCACAATTTCTTGCACCTGTCCAAGGCCACTTATATGCTAATTAAATGCTGTATATTCATTGTTTAGTCCTGAAAACGGATTTAAAGTAACGGCTTACATTTAATAAGAACAGAAAACCCAAAATATGTGCTATTATAAATGTGTAAATGTATAAAACAGCATGCTCACGTGTTCGGTTAGATCAACGAAGGAAATATTGGAAATATTTCAAGTTCTACATAATTGAATTTGATAAAACTCCCCCATTGTATTAAGCAACATGTCCTGGTAATAATTCAAAAAGAAAATGTATAGGTCAGCGCACTTATTAATGAATTACAGCAATTTTTATCAGCTACACATGAATAAAATGATGCAAAACAGTGGTAACTGCATACACACTTACGACTGTCTTGCTCTAAATAATCGATTTCCATCTTGAGGAAATCAGTTTCGAATAATAAATACACTTTTACCGTCGAAAATGGTGAATTGTAATGATGTGTTATATTATTGAAAATATGGTAGCGAAACATATTGGTACGAAACATTAAATTTACTACAGTAATGACCGAGTGTTCCGAAAGACTGGAACATTCCCCCTTAATCTTTGATATATTTTACTGATGCTTTCAAACAAACCACAGTTTTCCACGCTAAATTTCACTCAAAATCCCACAAAATCGCTATTAACGTTTTATCTCATCGAATCATAAATTTCAATTTTAAAGACGACAGTAACAACGACAATTTAAGCGTTTTAGATGTTATCTTCGTACCCGGCTTTGATCGCGGTGATAATTACCATAATTAGGGGCTGATACCCGGCTTAGCCTGTCAAATCACGCAACTTGAGGACACGGGATAACAATATTGCTGACAGATTGAAACCACTGCCGGATGGAGATGCATTGCACGTACTTATTACGAAAGAACAATTTGCTATCATCCAAATTCTTTCGCGACTATCCCTCAACAAGTTTGTTCACACAAGAAAATGCACCCAGGCAGGCGCATAAAAGACTAGTCAAAAGTAAAAACTTGTGTTAAGTAATGTTAATTTCAATGCTTAAACCTAAGGTTTACTTTAAACTAATCTTATGTACACAACCCTACATGTGCATGTGTTGTACGACCGGTTTCAATTAGTTTGTGTTTCAAATTAATATTTTCAAACTTGTGCTTTTCGTGTGTGGTCCAAATGATATCGTTTAACTTTCACATGAAGGATTTAAAAATCTCCTTTAAATCTATTTTGTTCTTTATGTACCTGATTTTTTGTTGAAGAAGCAATCAAGTTAGTCAAGGATTCAATTCATCTACTGTTAGTCTAGGAGCCAGCTTTTACAAAGGGGGTTAAATTAAAAGTTCTTGCAACCGGTGCCCTATAAAAAATGGAGTGGTATTTTTCAATACGTTAGGGTCCCACGCTTTGGTTAAGGGTGGATGACATGCTTAAAAGTGGTAGGATTTTTTTTAAATCAAGGTCAAAGGTCATTCTGTGCACTTTTCATACATACCTCCTAAAATACCCCATAACTTACTCAATATAGCAAAAATTGGCTAAAAATCACCAAAATAAGATTTGTCTACAAGTGAATTTTTTTTAAAAAATACCAAAGGTATGTTTGTGTGGTTGAAGTCATACTTAAAAATTGCCCAGAAATCTGTTCTTGAGTTATATGTATTTCTTCACAGAATTAGTCTTTAGCTTAGGCTTGTAGTCATAGCTAAAAGTGGGTGGGGTAAATTTTCCCAAAAATTACAAAATATGCAAACATTGATGTAACAAAAAATCTTATACATAAATGTGATGTTTTAGTAGAAAGTATGCTTTTGAAATCATATTTGCAGTGATTTGTAAAGCTTTTAATGCATATTCCTGGAAATTAATTAGAATTTTAAGAGCCAAAATAACAATTCAATAAAACAGCATGTGAGATGGATACAGATTATATCAACACCGTAATGTCAAAGCAATGACTCTTAAAACGCATATTTATCAAGTATCTATGTACTAAAAATCGGCAGCTGAAAATATTCCCCAGACCCGTTCCAGATTTTTTAGGAATCAGAACAACATGGGACAGTCTGAGTTTGCATTGTTGGGTAGTGCATTGCTTTTATACAGCCAAAGGGAAATGAATTTAGGGCTGGAACCAAACAGCTCATACACACAATTTTGGGGTTCTATCAAGTAATTCTATATATGATGAATAACACATCGCTTGAAACACAGTTTACAGTTTAAGCCAATAAAACAATAGCTCTGGTATTACATACTTATTAGGGATACAGATATATCTCTTTTTTTTCAAAATCATCTTTGTGTTTTGTCAAAAATGGCCAACTAAATTCAAGTTGACCACCATAATTATGTCGAAAATTTAATATAGATAAAAATAAGACCACAAGTTAGTCATTTTGATGCCCCCTATCGATAGATCAATGGCATAATGTTTTACCGTTGTCGGTCTGTCTGTCCGTCCGTCCAGCCAGCCATCTGTCCGTCCGTCAATCAGTTTGAAACTTAACATGAAAACTTAACATTGGCATTTTCTCCAAAAATATTCCACATGCAAAGCTCAAATTTGGTATGTAACCTTCTTTCAATGATATTTATCTGTTCCATGCAATATGAACTTCCTCAAGGTTATCCATTAACCCTTATCAACCCTTAACATGAAATCTTAACATTAAAACTAATTAACGTGAAAACTTAACATTGGCCTTTTCTCCAAAAGTATTGCACACACAATGCTCAAATTTGGTGTGTAACCTTCTTTTAATAATGTCTATCTGTTCCATCCAATATGACCTTCCTCAAGCTCATCCATTAACCCTTATCAACCATTTACTTAAAAGCTTAACATGAAAACTTATCATTGGCCTTTTCATAGGCATTCATGCTTCACAAACACATCTTGTTTCAAGATTTGGCTGAATTATATATGAATTCTTGAGAGATAGCCAGTGATGTGCATTTTAGAAATTAAGACCAATATAAAGAGTTTAATTTGTCGAATGATGACCGAAATGTCTTCTGCATGATAGTTGCGTAAAGCAGGAGTCGTGCATAAACTCATTGTTTTGTTCATTTTATGTATCTTGTATACTTTACTAAATATAATGTTCTTATATTCAACACTATCCTCATTATCACCATCATCATCAACAGCAACAACAACAACAAAAACAACAAGACAAATGAAGCAATAACCAGACTTTTAATATCCATAGCTACCCTATACTAAACACTTCAGTACACTTAACTCAGGCCATATCTACTAATCATTATCACTGTCTAATACACCAAGATACGTCTATTTATACACAGTTCTGACTCACAAACACAGGCTTCAGTGCATAAAAGATCTTCTCTTTGACACTTACACCTTGGCGTGTGGCAATCAGTTTAACAGGAGCATTTTGTGGTGTCAATCAAAGCTAGAGGTGCAGGATCTTTACGCATTCTTATAGGAACTAAATTGTTGTTGTCATTAACATTGGCATTTTCTCCAAAAGTATTCAACAAAAAAAGCTAATTTGGTTTGTACGAGGGCTGTTAATAAAGTATCCGGAATTATGTCATAACTTTTTCATGTAATAACTGTTAGGATATTTTCAAAACTTAAAATTTAGGAAATTGTGCTTTTGATCCAGCAACAAAATCTAAGTTTTTTTTTGCATTAAGGTGCATTCTACAGTTGTTATGGCAACGTAGGGTCATATTGAGCGGCGCAACTTAGGTCTGAGATGGATACGTTAGGAAAGTCTGTCTTACACATCTAATATTTACATCTTTTCTATATATTTGCCACTGCACGATATCCACATTTCCCATATATGAATTTATCCCTCAAAGAAGCGTCCGAACTGTAGTTGGGAAAGTCTAAAGATAGTTTCTGAGAAACAATTGGTAAGTCATTGACGATTTCGCCGACGTCCAGGTCTATTGAGGTCAGAAGAGTCATGGGTAAAATCATTTATAAATGCATTATACCACTCATAAATGTTTTTTTTTCTCATAGAAGTATTGCTGTACGTGTTCATAATCATAGAGATCGTCTCTGATTTTAATTTTCCAATTTACACTCAAATCATTATTGAATACTATTGCCCTAGCACCATATTTGTTATATATAAGCTTAGCGATGTATTCACCTACGGTTGTTTACGGAAATTGACTCCAAATGTCAGCTGACGATGTTACGTTTGCCGAGAAAAATGTCTGCTCAAATGTAACAAGCATTTTTGACAACTGTTGAAGTGAAAAATACAAAATATGATCGCTTTAAAAGCGATTGATAAGTCATATTTTTGCAAATTATCCAAAGTTTTCCCGCTCAACTTGACGCTATGTTTCCACAGCAACTGTCGCATGCGCCCTTATCCAAACAGCAGCGTTTTTGTTGCATGATCAAATGTATAATCCTTCAAAGCGTATGTGTTAAAAATTTCATCTCAGTTGGTTTAAAAGTCAAAAAGTCATGCTACTGCAAACGACAAAATGGGTGATTTAAAAGATTTGATTTGTATACAATATAGCTTAGAAAACATTCAGGTAAAAGAAAGTGCTGATAATCAGAATTTTCTCCTTTTGCATTAATTTTGCCCAAGCCTTTCTCCTAGGGACGTCAAAACGAGGTCTTGTTTGGGGAAAGGTTAATGATTTCTTTGATATAAATTACATAGATACTTACAAATGATAGATGCATAATTGATTACAACAAAAGTTATTACCAGGAATAGTTTTAGCCATGTAATAACTAAAACAGTGTCCAGAGTATGAACTATAACAACCGTAGGTCCGAAGATTTCCACTATATCTATACCAAAAGTTTCTCTGTGTCCACTAAGATATGTATTAGTCGTGAATCAATAAACAATGTTATGTTATCATGATTGGATTGTGAAGGATGGATCAACAACTGTGGTATCTTTATTTTCCACTATTTACTTGTAACATAATGTCAATGAATGATTTGCATAAAAGTTATAGGGACTATTGGGTTCAATTTCTTGTACAATTAAAGCTTATTGGGTCACAAAATTAATTAAAAGACCAGCTACTCTGTTGTCCCTTTTGAAGGCATGTACATAAACGAATATACGGTACTAACATGTTCATGGTTACTCTTGGAGACCTTCATAACCACACAACATAACAACCAGATTCCAGACTAATGATAGTGATATGTATTCACAGAATGCAATATTCTGTTCCTAATTACATTTTTTGTATACATGTTCGAATGTTCTTGTAAGGCTACCAGATGTAAGCATTGTAATGATGGCAGTTTCGTAATTATCTTTAAAGAGACGCATGCTAGGTTGTCGGGCATACAAACATATATGAAATATGTTCACGAAATATTGTACGGAATGGTCGACCTGGATAGCTAGATCATTTCTGCACAAGGAAATTTCAAATAAAGTTCATTTAATTCTTCTAAATTATGTCTGTTCTTCTAAATCAAGTGTAAATAATTAACTCACCCGCACTTTATATTTATAGTAACATTTATGTGTCACTGAACCTTGATAGTGGAAAATTTAGTTCCAGCGCTAAAATTGCTTTCCTTTTGGCTCTATAAAAACAATGCACTACACAACATAGCAAATTCTGACTGTCCCCATGTCGTTCTGATTCCTGAAAATCTGACATGGGTCTAATGTCATATACCCGTAAGATAGAAAGAGGAATATGTTCAGCTGTCAATTAATATGCTAATATGAGTCTTCTTTTTTGTTGATGCTTGATAAATATTCGTTTTAAGAGTCATTGCTTTGACATTGTGGTGTTGATATAATCTGTATCCATCTCACATGTTGTTTTATTGAATTGTTATTTTGGCTCTTAAAATTCTGATTAATTTCCAGGAATATGCATTAAAAGCTTTACAAATCACTGCAAATATGATTTCAAAAGCATACTTTCTACTAAAACATCACATTTATGTGTAAGATTTTTTGTAACATCAATGTTTGCATATTTTGTAATTTTTGGGAAAATTTACCCCACCCACTTTTAGCTATGACTACAAGCCTAAGCTAAAGACTAATTCTGTGAAGAAATACATATAACTCAAGAACAGGTTTCTGGGCAATTTTAATGTATGACTTCAACCACACAAACATACCTTTGGTATTTTAAAAACTTTTTTTTCACTTGTAGGCAAAACTTATTTTGGTGATTTTTAGCCAATTTTTGCTATATTTATGAATATTCACAAAAATACGAAATCAAAAAGCTGTTTATTATTCATGTAAGTCAAAGTGCAATTTATCAGCTTTATTTTGATACCAAAATAATTGTTTTATCTTAATAAATGAGTAAGTTATGGGATATTTTAGGAGGTATGTATGAAAAGTGAACCGAATGACCTTTGACCTTGATTTAAAAAAAATCCTACCACTTTTAAGCATGTCATCCACCCTTAACCAAAGCGTGGGACCCTAACGTATTGAAAAATACCACTCCAATTTTTATAGGGAACCGGTTGCAAGAAAAGTTCCATACCAGGACCTGGCTCCTAGACTATGTCAGATTCTATGCAAATATCTATCTTACGAGTGCAATGACTTGGTCATGAATTAATCAAGTTTTAGAAGAGAAAAAGGACGAATTTGTCGATGGGCAATCAAAATGTCGTAACTACAGCTTGAAGAAGCTGTAGTTACAACATTTTAATTGCCTATCGTCAACTTTATTTATATTTCGGGAGTTTTAAAACACTGCAGTCCACTTGATCAATTTCGGTTCAAAAGTAAATAAGACTTGAGAGAATGTAAACATTTTCTAACGTTTGAAGTAAGTATTTACGCGATGAGTGGCAGTTAATGTGTCTTGTGTATCGCAATAAATTGAAAATAAACTTAAATCTTTTGATGCTAATTTATAACGGTCGATTAATAGTCTAGCCAAAATATTGAATAATGTAAGAAATACATGACAATAAAAGCACGACCAATATAACGCGCGTTTTCCAATGACGTTTTGTCGCGTCAGCAACTACTCCGACGTCAAACGTACCGATGCACATGCCATAATATGTGGCACTTCAGCGAAAGGCAGCATGTTAATTAAGTGGAAATCCACAAACAAATCTGGAGGAGGATCTTATCGTAAATGCATAATGGTAATCAAAGTCTATTTTGAGCACAAAATTTATTGCTTTTAGTTCACATCATCTGTCCTATATATGTATTCTATATGTATTGCATGTTGACCATTGTGTCTTGTAGAAATTGTACAGTAATGTTCATGTTTGTGGCATTGTGCAGTGAGCACAATAAGCATTTACATGTATTTTGAAATAAACTTTGAAACGATCATTTCAATTTCTTAAGCAATAGCTTTACCTTAAGGTAGAACCGGATACTTTTCTTCGTTGATGTCGTGACGACGTTACCACGACGACGTCAACATAGGCACCTCGCACGTTTTTTACGTCGAATTCCCATAGTCCAGAAATGCACAAAATGGCGTTTTGGTCGGGCAATTTCAACGTCACGACAATGAAAATTACTTCGTTGTAAAGATCTTTTCAAACGTAATAAGATGATACAAAAATAAATTATTTCGGACTGACGACGTAGAAATAAACGACGAACTTTCATCTTTTTTCCACGTCAGATTTCGAGGAAAAACTAACTTTAGTGCAGAATTTCGTAAAATTGGCCAGAACGATTTTTGCCATTTTTCATTATTATATTGCACGACCATGTTGTAAGCATTTGGCAAGAAATATGTAATGAAACGTACTCAAATATTGTTGGTATGCGTCAAAGTTATGCAGTCGGGCGTCGGCAATTTTCGACGAAAAAGCACTTTACGGCGGATTTTCGTAAAATTGACTAGAAGGACTTTACAATATTTCATTTTACATCCATATTGTAGGTGTTATGCAAAAAATCAGAAAAGTTTACTGTATCGTTATTTAATAAAACGTGTTTGCATATATTAGGTATCAATCAAAATTTGCACAGTCAGACGTCGACGTCGATTTTGAAACTACGTACGTTGACGAGCAACAAGGATGTAGACGCGCCGGGGTTTCCAAACTGCTCGAGGAGACCATATTTGTGTGCTCAATTAGTCGGAGGGCGAAAGTAAATCTCTATTGTCTAATAAATACCTAGTAAGAAGTACAGAATCGGGATAACAGTCGACACGCTCACGAAAGCCTATCCGAGGGGAAAACGAAAAAGGGATTGAAATGATACTTTCGAAAAAGAATGTGCGGAAAATATTGGTAACCAATAGTAAAAAAAATGTCATAGAATAATTAAACCACTTCTCTTCGCATGATGTGGCAAAATAGAAAATGTAAAACTAATAGAGTTAATGAAATAAATAAAAAAATATGCGAATATACATAACATCGCAATATAAAAAATAATGTCTTTCGCATTGCATCAATTTCTATCGGATTCTTTTTGTTTCATTTCTAATATCAAAATCGCAGTAGTAAATGCAGCTTATTTAATATCTCGTTAAAACGTTGCCATCGATGAAAAATAAACAAAGAATCTATCATATATGCCCTCCAAAAGTCCTTGGACAAACTCTTTTTTGGCCTTTTCAGTAAAGTTCATTGCAAAATTCCAATATTTAGGATATTTTTTTGCTTTATTATTATAAAAATAATCAACAACCATGAAAATATTCAAAACCAGTTCTATAATTCTGGCAATTTATTGACAAAAACACATTTTTGGAAAATGAGCGCTAAATAGCAATTATGCCAATAATTGTCAAGACTTAGAATGGCCTGCTGTGGCTTGTAAGAAAGCTTGTATACGATGCGGCATACTTCAAACAAGGTGTTGGCATGTCTCTGGAGTGACTTGGTCCCAACAAATCCTCACATTATGCTTAACGTCTCGAACGTTTTGGCTGCAGGTGTTTCCGAGACTGGTTTTCATTTGTTGCCAACGATTTTCAATCAGATTGAGGTCAGGGGACTGAGTTGGACAATTCAAACATTGGAAATGGTTTTCCTGCTTCCACTCATTCACAATTTTTGCTCTATGACGCAATGCTCCATCATCCTGGGATGTAAAGTCATTTCCATATTCTAGTAGATGAGCTAATGGCACTGCACGATCTTGTAAAATCTTGGTGTAACCCTGAGCATTCAGCTTTCTTTCAACATAAGCCATACACCCAGTATCCCTGCAACTCATTGTTCCCCAATCCATGACACTACAACCTCCAAACTTCACCGTGGGAGCAGTACAGTCACTACAAAGCTGCTCGCCAGATCGCTGTCTCACACACACTCTACCATCACTCTGAAACAGAATGAGTTTTGATCATCACTGACAAGTACAGCAGACCAATCCAGTCCTGGTGTTCTCTGGCAAAGTCAAAGCACAATTGTCTATGATGAGGGATTAGCAAAGGCTTCTGGACAGCCAAATGGTCATCTAGTCCTGCGGCATGGAGTCTTCTTTATACTGTCAATGTTGATGCAAACACATTTGTGTCTCTCCAAGTAGACTGTAGCTGTGGAACGGTCCCCAAGTGAAGGTCTAACTATCAGTCTGTCATCCCAAGTACTTGAAACACTTGGTTTGCCAATTCTGGGCCTGCCATCATGGCTTCCAGTCATTGCATACCTCTGCAGTAAATCGTCAATCGTCAATCGTCAATCTGTACAAGATAAAGAGCAAACATTTCGAGAAAATGTTACATTTTTACTGTATTTTTAACAGTGAGTTATCAATTCATCTAGTAAGCATTGAAATAAAAATGCAATTGCCTACCTAGGATGTCCAATCTGCCTAGAGATGTCTGCAACGGAGATACCCTGCTCTCTCATGAGTTGGCAACAAACTCTTCCCTCTTTGGACAGCATTTTTTTGTAAATTCTTTTCGCAGGTGATCAGAGGCTGTTTTCTGGTCACCAGTTAAATGATGTTTCCATTCGCTTTCGAAAACTGGTTCAAAAGGTTGCATACAGACATGAAATATCTATGCGTCCGTTATTGTGTAAATAATGGATATTTCATAAAATTGATTTATTTCAAATAATCAAAGTCTAATTTCGAGGAAAAGAAATAAAATTATCTTAGATAGTGTTTAATTACCTCCCTGTATTAGAAAGAGTTTGAAAAATCCAGGCATTTTCGCTAAATCCCACGGAAAAGGGCAAAAATGCATAATGAAATATTTGTCCAAGGACTTTTGGAGGGCACTGTATATGCACAGTCAGAATTTATAACTGTTTTTACTTCAACCCAAATGTTACAATTGACTATTATCTAATTATGATGTGATTTTGACGTTCCGACCAAAATTGTTTGAGAAAACGTTAAGAGAAAAGAAGAAAATAGCGACTGTCACCATTTCTCTTTTTTTATTTCAATACTTTCTATGGAAAAAAAACACGCGAATTCTATGTAAATGCATTTGCATAAGTTTTTTTTTTCTCGTGGAGCAGTTTTAAATCCTGGCGTGTGTTCATTCTTGTTGCTCATCAACGTACGCAGTTTCGACGTCGACGTCCGACTGTGTAAATTTTGATTTATACCTAAAACATTCAAACACGTTGTATTTAAAAACTATACAATAAACTTTTCTGATTTTTTGCATTTCACCTGCAATATGGATGCAAAATAAAATATCATAAAATCACTGTGACCAATTTCACGAAATTCCTTCATAAAGTGATTATTAGTCGAAATTTGCCGACGCCCAACTGCATAACTTTGATGCATACCAACAATATTTAAATATGTTTTATAACAAATCGGTACGGTGAATTTTTCTGATTTCTTGCCAAATGCTTACAATATGGTCGTGCAATAAAATAATGAAAAATGGCAAGAATCGTTCTGACCAAGTTTACGAAATTCTGCACTAAAGTTAGTTTTTCCTCGAAATCTGACGTGGAAAAAAGATGAAAGTTCGTCGTTTTTTTCTGCGTCGTCAGTCCGAAATAATTGATTCCTGTATCATCTTATTAGGTTTGAAAAGATCTTTCCATCAATATAATTTTCATTGTTGTGACGTTGAAATTGCCCGACTAAAACGCCATTTTGTGTATTTCCGGGCTATAGAATTTTGACGTAAAAAACGTGC
The DNA here is from genome assembly GCA_963680895.1 of Fragum sueziense. Classification (NCBI taxonomy): domain Eukaryota; kingdom Metazoa; phylum Mollusca; class Bivalvia; order Cardiida; family Cardiidae; genus Fragum; species Fragum sueziense. Next base: position 63,157,485 of record OY804595.1, read on the forward strand.
GAGGTGCCTATGTTGACGTCGTCGTGGTAACGTCATCACGACATGAACGAGGAAATGAATATCGGATTAGAATCAGAAATAGCTTCTAGTTTCCAAAGATATCAAATTTATGACCGTAGATTAAAGTTTTAAAAGTATCCGGTTCTACCTTAAATAGAAAAGGTCCAGCAAAATCAATGTCACACCCCAAAACATAGTGGTAAGCAGGAACAAGAACAAACAACCCATGGTTGGGTGTTTAAACATTACATCAATTCAGGACCAAGTTTCATGACGTCATCACTGCTTTCTTTCCAAAACCTCGTAACTACAGCTTATTTGAAGCTGTAGTTACGGTGTTTTTGGAGAAAAGGGACGATATTTTAGTCCGGATTAGCAGACGGCATGTTTGTTTTCCAACTGTGAGCGTCTGCTAATTTATTTACAAAACTTAGACAAATGATCCATAAGCAAATAGTAACAAAATAAATTCCCTTCCTTTTGATAACCTTCTGCGCCCTCCGACTCTTTTCTTTACTTTTGTTTCCTGTGAAATATCATAATATCTTTCATCTTAATGTAGAATACCCACAATGTCGGTATTTTGAGAATCATAAAACATAAGCTTTTTTTTCGAGCGACGTCGTTACGAAACCGAGCCTATTCGGGCGCGGTCGTAAACATTCGGCGGTGGAGAGTTCCACCGCCGAATGTTTTCAATCGCGCTCGAATAACTCCTACGTCATGCGAATCTCATTAGGGGTGGACTACCTTAAACCCATCTATTTGCAACCACCCTGTATGTAACCACCATCACATGCACCAAAATCATTCCTTGTGTTTTATTACCAATATTATAATTATGGAATAGAAATGAAGTTTGTGCTAAAAATAGACTTGGTTTACCATTTTGTTTTGATAAACTGTCGGTGTTGTTACAAAATCTTGTAACTACGGCTTGATTCAAGCCGCAGTTACGAGATTTTATAACAACAACTACGAAATACAAGTGTTTGTCCGAAATTACGTCACAGTTAATCGGATAAAATCGTTCCCTATTTATCAAATGGTGTCGACTCTGACCGGATTGAATTTTCTATCTCCCAAATTGTTTGCTAAAATGTATTGATAAAAACATATCCCAATCTACGGGTGCAGAAGACGAAAAAATTAAATTCTCAAAAGCAGACAATTTGTATGCTATATAGCATGGAAATCATTGAGAGCAAAGAAGTAGATTCTTGATATCAGCATTTTCGTCTCTATTCTCCACATTTGCTATAACATTCACCAATAGTCCCCGTCAAAATAAGCATTTTTGCTAAGGCGTCTGATAACAGGAATAGCCGTGTAGAAAGGAAAGGGTGGATACGAATTGTTTGAACCTTTGGTCGCGTATAAACGCTTTATAATCGCTTTGTATCATAATCAAACTATGGACAGATAAAAATTCAAATCTTCCTCAAACATTAAAACACATTTCTGGCGATATGATTCACCCTTCTAGAGAAACGAGCTCAGTTACAAGAATTTCAAAGAATAAACCCATGTGTCAAGAATACAACCGAGGAAGGGTAGTTATCCTTTGTCAAACGAAAGAAAATGGACTGTTCCAAATTCAAAGGTTTGCAGACGACAATATGAAGTGCATGGAATTTTATATTTTTCGGTGCTTTTGTGTAGATCGTGGGATCATCTGCACTTTAACACTTGTACCTGCGTCTCACATCAAAATAATGAAAATTTCATCCTTTGTGTCATTTGCAGTTTAACAATTTCCCAAACGGCAAAATTTCATTGTGGTATCCAAAGCTATTTCTGTAAGGGACCTCAAAGCAGTGTTTTGCCTGGGAACGGGTTAAAGCAATGTAGAATTTCTTCCTAAACATGATAATATATAACGTTTCAAGATAAGCTTGGTGTTCATATCAACAACCCAAGTTTCGTATCCTTGCGATATCATTTCTATCAACCAAGTATTTCTTCTTTCAGACGATTTCAATCATTGGCATACAAAGAAACCTGTCACCCTCTCTCAACAGGCTTGATAATTAATGGCAGAATAAACATACAGGGATTAGACCAGGTCAAATTTGACATACCTTACAAAATACATGAGCATGTTTAGTTGGGACTTCAACTAAAATCTTTCTTTAAAATGGTTAAAATCGAGAAATGACAAAGTAAGTCAAGAGAAAAATGAAAAGTAACTGTGATTTGGACATAATTGTCTTGCACTCGTAGTACCATATTTTTTTTTGTCTTTTTGTGATCCACAACAAAGCCTTTGCCTAGAGAATAAACTCCCCATGTGTATGTGTTAAGTTTCTTTTTGGCCGCCGAAAAGTCACATAAATGTACCCAGTAACTCTAAAGAGTCATATTTCATGGAAACAACATTATTGATATTGCCAGTGATACTAGCTATTTAAGATCAGTAATTTATAATTATTTCATGCAACAAACATGATTTAGTATTAGACTACTATTTGAGAAATATCAATAAAGTAAAACGAAGAACAAACATTCGGACGAACAGTATGACGGATAGACAAAGATAAAACATGACCCCTGTTTTTTTTGTACCGGGAGACCCCCTTTCCATTTCTGGTCCTTTCTGGTCCTTCTTACTTCATTACAATGAAATACCCATCTTTAAAATAAAGTTGTTTACCTCTCACCCGAGGCAGGATGTGGGTAGATCAGTTGAAGCTGGACTATAAAATCAAGCTATCAAGTATGAAAACGAACACCCCTCTACCCTAACAACACGGGTTAAGTTGCCGGCCCGACCCAAATTTGATATCAACCCTCCATCTTTATTTCCACAATTTAATCCGAGATCGTCCATTGTATTCTATAGAAGATAGCATTCATCCGTGCGACATATTAAATGTTTTAAGATCGGGTGTCACCCAAAACTATTGTGTGTTTTTGTGCGATCAAAATATCGCAACTACAGCTTTGAAAAAGCTGTAGTTGCCATATTTTGGTCGCACGAAAAACTGCGGTTTGTTTTTTACGGAGATAATAGTCATCTGTCGGTAAGATCAGAGGGGGACCGAAAATTTAGAGGAAAAAATACTGAAGCTATCCGATTGTATGCAAATTAGATCTGGTACCCGGTTATGCTTTATACCGATATTACGTGAGTTATTCGCGCTGAAAGAATGCTTTAGTGAACTATTAAAATCGGGAAACAGTCTTTATTATTGGAAGTAAGCAAGAAGGGATAAAAGATGTATTCAGTTACAGGGTGTTCACTGGACCGTGCGACAAACAGTATTAATTTAATCCCGTATAATGAAGCTGGGCTGCTTGAATATTTTTCAGTTTGATAGGTCATTGGATGGGACAGAGGCGACAGTGTACTCGGGATTTTCTTATCTGGATTTGATACCTTGAAAGGTAAGTTTTATAACTCATTCCAAAATAGTTAACCAAGGAAGTAACACAAAGTGTGCATGAATAGTCTAATAACTCATTGCATATATCTTCATCAATCAATCAATCAACCAATCATTTATCATGAACTTTGATGGTCACAAAAATTTGCCATATTGAAAGCATTTTGGAACACAAATAATACACTGTTTGTTCATAATTAATCTCCCAAAATTCCTGTGCTCTTTTTAAAAAGCTGAAATGGTAAATAGCAAGAGTCGTCCGAGATATATATTTTGCCAATTCTAGTTACTTTACTTATCCATTGACGGATGAATGAACAGCTTGAGCCAACGTTACTTCAAACTTTCAGGGAAGCATTGAAATGATGTAATCAGTACTTACCAATGTGCTTACTTCCTTTCTTCTACTTCTGTTTCGATGGCGAGGCATCTTTATGTTGTTGAAATCTGTAACATTCTGAAAGTACAGCAATTCAATTTATAAACATTGGTGTGTAATTTCTTCTTACTCTATCCACGATGACAACAGTTTCGATTGCTCTGAAATAAAGCAGTTCTCCTGTCTATCATTTGCGAAAAAAAAAAACAAAACAAAACAAAAAAAACAAAACAAAACTAAATTAGCCTGACCGGCAATCTATTTTAACGTTGTCTCAATAGTTTTTGAGCAATATGGTACACAAGTTCTAAACATCAAGTTTGACGTCTGCAACAGCTTTGAAATTGGATCAGTCCAACTTTGTGACTTTTTGGTAAAGGATTAAGCATTGCCATTTACATATATCTCGGTGGACTGCTGACTTTCCCTGTTTGTCTGAATTCTAATTTGATTTTCCAAGGTTGCATCTTCTACTTTAAATGAAGAGTTCATTCAGGTTTGCATAACTACATGTACTATGTTTATTTATGTAGTCTACATATTTAGCAAACCAGGATAAATCATTTGCAAAGTAATAAACAAATCTAAATCAAAGAACAATGACATACCAATCTGTATTGTTTTAGAATAAAGATATCATGATAATATCTTCAAAACTATTCAATATTAGGATACACTCCTTAATGCAATTACCAAAACAGTGCTCTTCTGTGAGTTAATGGCAAAACATGTTCAAATTAGAAAGCTGCTGTAGATGACAAAATAGATGTTGATAGATAAAGATTTAGGTTTATTAGAAATTTGAAAATGCTGGAAGAGCGAGTGCTTAAACATGTATCGTATACCTATCTCAGATGGACAGATATACGAACTTATGTTAGGTTTCTCAGGGGATAAGATCAACATGGGGACAGTCAGAGTTTGCATTGTTGTGTGGTGATTGCTTAATATAGGGCCTATCAAAGTCCGGTTTCCATAAATGTTACTATAAGTATAAATGGCGGGTAGGTCAATCATAAAACATATTTGACTTAGAAGGACTAAATTTTCATTTGGAATTTACTTGGATAGAAATGATCTAGCTTTGCAGATTGACCTATCCACCCGATACTTCTTGGAAAATATTTTTACCCCCGACAGCATGGGTGCCTTTAAGACCGGGTCACGTACACAACTCCCCGTCCACTTTGCGTCCACATCATGACCAACGACGGTTTTCCATGCAGCATATTTTTGGACGTGTTGTGGACGCGACAGGGACATGGATTTGAAGGAGACCTTCGTGGATGCAACACACGACAACACATCTAGGCTACCGATTACTAGTGTAGTATGAAAACCAGATTTATAAAGCCTGAGAGAGATTAACTCATACCAAACAGTAACGCTTTTGACGCCCTACAAAAGAAAGCCTATGTTTTTGGAAAACATTGTGGAAAATGAAGAAATTGCTTGTGACAAGCAATTTCATCATCTCCCAAAATGTTTTCTATTCAATAACACCAAAAGAAACATAAAACTTCATGAATTTGATATTGTCGTCTGCAACGCATTTGAATTTGGAAAAGTCTAAAATATTGCCGTCTTGTAACGGGTAAATCAAAGCATCACAGGGTCACATTCTTTGGCTGGCATGTCTCCCTATCTGTCTATCTATTTATCATAATTAAGATCATCCCTAATCGCCATGTATCTTTGTAATTTATCGTAGTCGATCAGACATTAATGGCTTTGTTTTTTCGTTATGCACAATCAACCTTATAAATTGTATATTGTAACCATTGATATTGCCCATACACTATTGTATGATGAATGTTCGAAAATGGCATTATGTTGGATAGTTCTTCTGTGCTTCAAAGTATATAAATGATTTTGGATAAGATGCAATTATAGCTCATTTAATAATCTGACAGAGCATCTCTATCAAATAGCTACTGATGCTCTATTCATCTTGGGCTATATCATTATATGGACAGTTTAAACGTAACAGTAGAATGAAAGTAAAAACATAGAATGACTGGTATACTCTTGCAAACAGCTTTAAATTGCACAAGTAATATCTTGACATTTGTCGATAATTCATAAATGAAACTATGACATATAATTAAGAGTTATCCCTTTTTGTCTGCATGAAATAATTTGGATTTGTCTGATATGTAAAGAATAAGCTGTTACTAGGCTAACGCGATATAAACAGAATAATTTATTTTCAATCTATAAAGATATTTCGTTTACTCTAAACGTTTTCTTCAAGTTTGACGATGATGATATTCAAAGCAATTTCAGATTTAAACAAATATTTTTCTGTGCTCTAGGTTTGATTATCAGTCCTTTAAAATGCACAATGTTCACCTCTGTAGTTTACATTTCTGTCAGAATTTTGTTCGACACGCCTGTAGGCCTGCTCTTGTTACTTTAATATCTCCATAAAATGCATTCTGTTTTGATGTCTGTTGCATCTAACGGCCTTTCAACCGGCGTCTCTAAGTTTTAGGTTAAGGATATCGGCACGTAAGGTATGCAAGTATTTTCAATACATCATCGTATAGAATGATTATTGAATCATACGTGTCTACTTCGAACACTTCGATTACTAAATCATCCATATTCAACCTTTTAACAAACAAGCATTGGTTTTGACGTCCATGGAAGAAACATCTTTGGAAAACATTGAGAGAAAAGAGTAAATGCTGGTAATCAGCATTTTCTTCTTTTCTGTCAATGTTTTACAAGTAATCTAAAACTTATTAATAATATTGTGATCATTGGTGTTTTCGTTTTTTTCGTCTCTGAATTTAGACTACTCCAGGAATTTGTTGGTTGTGAAGGGGTTAGGGATAACAGTTTTGCACCTTCAAGCGCTAAATCATCCATACTTAATGAGTAAAGGATTTTTCTGTCATTTTAGGTGCAATCGATTATGCAAATTGTCATCAATACTTCGCAAGAAATATATTTTAAAATTACATTCATGGTAATAGCATAATAAATTGTAAGTTAATTGCTGACTAATTTGATGTGTTTTGCATATCAGCATAGTAATTTTTATTATAACAATGTATACTAGAGGAAAGAAGAAACGCAACAACTATTTTTTGTTATTTCTCTTAATTCTTTTATGTTATTGAGTCAAAAATGTAACTGATAATTACTGGGTTCTGTATCTTGATATTAATCTTTGTGTTTGCGTTAGAACCTGTCTTACCTGTGAGATAACGTCAAAATAGACGTTTACACGCTTCTCACGTGCAAACCTTTAAATATCAATTTTTTTACATAGAACTCTTTTAACTTGTGTAGATGCACGTCGACTCGACAAAATACAGAGATTTTCGTTTTGATTAAAGGCCTAATATCGTTTTGTTACCTATTCAAAGACGTCGTCCTGTAGGAAATGTGATGTTTACGAATGGAACATCTCAAACCGCAGTTGCTGCTGACTTTGGTGTACATCGGTTTACAAAATATTGTTGCTTGAGATAACGTCTCAGAACTAACAGAACAACTGGTGGTCGCCCGAAAAGCGGTCGTCAACGTCTAACGTCATGACGTCAGGACCATAACGTGCGTTTATTTTACCTACGGAAACAAATTCTGTTATCGAGAAAAACTGTTGATGCTATTCATGAACAGTACAGCAAACAAATTTCAGCAAGGTATCGTTATAGTCCGCTTGGATTGCGTGCAAGAACGCATTTAACGTTGACGACAAACTGCTCTGGTTTAAACGCATATTGATGGCACGTACAACCTGTGATATTGATGAAATTTTGACACAAGAAAGTCAAATGATTAAGTTTTACTATGCATTGAAAAAAGTATGCGAATTGTGGTGATTTTGAGAAAAACAAAAACAAAACGCATGACCGAATTAATTTTTTGTTGTGTTTCTTTTTTCCTTTAGTATACATTGTACATGAAAATTCGACAAAATGTTTTCTAAGCAAACTACAAGTTTGTGCAGTACAAATGACACAGGAACAATCGACATAAAAAGTTAAATTGTATAGTTTAAAATACCCATTTTTCAGTATCATTAAGGTAGAATATGCCTAATGGCAACTTTAGAAATTGGGGTGACTTACACTTCTGTCTGATAGTACATTATATTAGACATCTATATGTGCAATATGACAGAAATTCGTCCAGAGGTTTACTAGAAATTTGATTTTCCCTTATCCCATCCCCAACTTACAAAATTCTAATATGGCGGCCACCACTCAAAGCAAAAAAGTATCTGAATTTAGGACATAAACACATTAAATGTGTCTAGATTTTGGTTTTTATTATCAAAAACATGTTTACCCATCGTCTGATGTGAAATGGTGTGACCCTTGTGCGCACATGAGAGATATTTTGTTAAATTACTGCGTGCATATTTAAAAATAAAGCCTCTTTATTTCCTAGTTTGAAATTTATGTCTCTGAAACAAATGTTGACAGTGCCAGAAATAAGTTCGCGCACTCTCTTAAACCGATATTAAAATTATTCTTATATGTGTAGGAACACGATAAAATCCACATATGTTCATTTTATCCGTCAAAATTTAGAAATATGTAAAGGTAATTCATAGTGCCCTCATACTTTCGAACGCACTATTTCTTTCCCAAAAGAAGTCAATGCCCCAATTGAAGGGAACCGTAGCCCATATTTACTTATATGCTTATAACTAAAACCCAAACGTTGTATTAGACTTTCAGAAGTTGGCAAATGATAACATATCAGTTGTGATTTCGTATGACTTTCGCCATTTTAACCCTTTACCTAGTAACCAATTGAACATCGCTATTTGTAAAAAGTGATGCAAATTCTAAAGACAAAATTGTACTTAATCTTTTTTATAGTCTATTACAGCTTCCTTATACCGCTTCTTCTGGATTGCATATTAAATCTAAGGACTTAAATGGAATCTAAAAAAAAGTATCAAATCACGGATCAAACCACGCTACAATTAATTGACAACGAGTTTGCACATTTGAATAAGGATCGCCGGCGAAGAAGTGATGAAAATCGAGTGCGAATGTTTTAACAATGATGATCTCATCCACGCGTCGTCATCAAACGATAGGCGTTTGATCACCACATCATAGATTTCATTAGAATACATGTATGTGTCTTCTACTGTCGGGTGTTTCGGTACATTGAGCTAACCAGTATCGTATTGTTTTTTAGGTTATTTATCCTCGGTTGCCGGTTGCCGGTTGCCCATATGACCGAGTAGTAGACTGGGCGTGCCCAGGAAAGAACTCCCTTCTTTTGACCTGTTTCCAGCTTTGAATGGTGGAGGAAGACCCCAAGTGAGCACCTGGGTAGAACCACCGACGTTCCGCTAGCCAGCTGGATAGCTTCCTCACATGAAAGTTCATACGTCCCTGGCGGGATTCGAACCAACAGAGGTGAGGGGCAAGTGATCCTGAGTCAGCGACTCTAACCACTCGGCCACGGACGCCCCATGAACCAGTATCAAGGGAAGAAACGAGCATTATACATACTACAATTTGTTTCCTAAGTAGGAAGTTTCATTAAGTATCAAAGTTTCTAATCACATACAAACTATGATATCAATCAAAATCAAATAAAATACACGAAAAATGTCTCTAAAAAATTGATGTTAAACGGAGAATCATACCGGAAAAAGATATTCGGGGTGTATTCAGGTAATTTTATTTACAAAGGGAAGTAATATTTAGCAATATTGTTGCTAAAAATAGATACTATACTGATACGGAAACTGTCGACATGTGTCGAAAATGTACGACAATAGTAAATATGCATTAGAATTATTCTACCTTAATATTGCTGTTTTCGAAAACTTTCAATTTGAACCAGTCTAAAATATGTTCTCCTGTGAAAGTTTAGATGACATACTTACTGAGAATGAAACACGCATGACCCATTCAGTAATTTAATGATAATCGTTATTTCATAAGATCACAAGTGCAAATTTATTTGAATATCAATGAAAACTCATTTGCATAATTATGTTATGCCAAAATGACAATTTTGGAAACGTTACTTCACAAAATGTAATGACAACGCTATGATCGTTGGCATAAGCATCGTTCAAATAATTCTGTATTTCAGTTCAATTTCAAAGAAGTAGAAGAATGTGATCTTTGATTTCGTAATATGACAATTTTTCAGAACCGTTAGACTACAATAACTAAATACATGAAAACAAATGTATACTGAAAGAATAATCCATCATTCAACCAAATTTTTTCGAAGGTTTATTTTTGCGTGACGCAATGATGTAACTACCTTAGTGTTTTAGTCTATTTTCTTTTTAAAGTCTTTTTTTCTTTTTAAAAGGTTGAACATATCAAACCAGATCCAACTATAAGAATTTTAAAGACAGATCTGAAATACGTTTTAAATTAAATAGCAACGTTACTCTAGATAGAAAAACAAACAAGCATAGAGTGCTCCCGTCCCATATAGTATCGTTTAAGTGGCAAGTCAATTGTCCCCATGTTTACAAAGGTGGTTCGCCATTAGTAAAGGTACATTCGGGAGACTTCCAATAAATGAAATTTAATTGAAAAAAAAAATTCAATAGTTAACATAAAATGCGTCGAGACTACCATTAAAAATACCATTTGAAAGAAATAAACAGCGAGCCATGAATTTAGAAAGCAACGCCTAATCAATGCAACAAATTATAGTTTACAAAACAAAATTCCAATCCAAAGCAGATAGATTTGTGCCAAAAATACATCTACAAACATTAACATTGTAACAGCGGACAGGTTAAACTAGGATCAAAGGGCGCGGGTTGTAAAGTCCGAACCTAGTTGAAATTTTACGCTATTCCAGAAAGTCCCACATCACCTAAAAGCCTCCTTTTGTGACGTTTCCCAAATATAAACGATTTATCGCCCAAATCCCTTGTTCGTGGTCATTTAAGTGTTAGTGGTAGCGTACAGGAAGAATAAGTATCATAATATTTATTGTTACCGAATGTTTGATTTGATCTTCAATAGAATAATATTGATGTTACTTGAAAAAATGTACATTATAGTGCGACATTTAAAAGAGGTCTTTATCATACAATTGCATGTATAAACAATTTAAAAAAAATATTGAAAATAATTTTATGTTATATGAAAATGAATATAAACAAATAGATTATTTTTAAAAAAAAGTATGTATTTATAGAAAAATCAAGTCCAGATCAATCGTGTCGAGATGAAGCCAGGTCTTCAATTATTAAACGCCTAAAACTTAGCATCATTTGATCCAATACTTGTTACAATTGATGCATTTTCCACGGGGTCCGATTCGATATTTACCAATTGCATCTTCCGAGAATTTCTTTCAAACGGAGGATATTACAGATACATATGTCTGAGATTCCAACAAATTCGCGTCCAACTACATAATACCGGTACACGTTACATGTTTCTTCATTATAGGTTTGTAATATTTGCTAATGTGCTCTCATGGAACAAGGTCTCTAATCTGAACGTTCTAAATAAAAAACTACATGTATTATTCGTTTTAAGGTAGTCTACCCCTGATGAGATTTGCGCGACGTCGGAATTATTTGCGCGAAGTCGAAAACATTCGGCGGTGGACCTTTCCATCTCCGAATGTTTACGACCGCGCCCGAATAGGTTCGGATACGTAACGAGACCGGTCGAAAAAATCCGATGTTTTATGAATCTCAAGACGGCCACATTATGGGTATTCTACCTTAAGTAACCTTGAAGCTAAAGGGTATGCTTGAAATCCTCAGTCAAGACTCTTACATGGATTACATATTATTTGGTTTACGAATCAATGGTGACCAAACGATCGATGCGAATAAAAACGTATGTTATTCTAATCCTCAGTGAAAGTAAAAATCAAACAGTTTTTTCTTATTAATAAAAGTAAATATGCATTGTTGTCCAATATTGTTACAAATATAAAATGTTTCCAATATGTTAATGTTGGAAATAGCCATTTATTCTATTACCAGACTTGAGCAATAAAAGAGAATATTGCTTTCTTTGTGCACAAACATAGGGCATGAATATTTAAACAGCAATCGTAATAAACGACAAATTAGACAGAGATCTATCAGATAGCTAGCCATCACGTAATACAAGATTTGAGTACGAATCAAGTACGACGAGAAACATAAAAGTAGTTCCATGAACGCTTTCAACAACAAATCCGGATATTATCGACCGTTTATCGTCGCTTTTAAACGGAACCCTCGTAACTGCAGCTTAAAATAAGCTGCAGTTACGCGGTTTATGTTGAAAAGCTGCGACGTGATGTTTTATTTCTTAGAATTGTTTTCTATAGATATAAAAAAGATACAGAAAAACACACGCGTAGATTTATTGTTAAACTTATATGTAAGTCAACTACGAAAGGCAAGGATTTCTTTTTTTTGTTGTTAGAAAAAAATGTAATAATCGGAAAAACATCCTAAAGATTTCTGCTGAATCATGGTACCAAATCGAGATTTTTAAATGCCATCTTGCATAGCAATACATAATATATTATTGAAATATGGCGAAAAACGAAACCCAGAAATATGACTCGTATTTGCATTTTATTATAATAAATATTTCAGATTTAAATAAAATCCAGATAATCTCTATATTTCAATCTTGTAATCCATTGTCCTTTGCAGATGTACAACTTTTAACATGTCATATAACTGAAATACGTTGTAATAAATGGACTTGAAAAAAAGTGAATCGCTCCTATTGGGATACATTAAATTTGCATGCATCCTTCGAAGCAACCTTTTATTTATTTACATGGTTTACTTTAACATGGTATCATTATGGGATACTAACGCTCGAAAACACAGTAATCAACATTTGTCTGTTGAATCATGAAAATAGATAATACGCTGCTTTTCAACAAGAAATTCGTTCTGTTGTTTAAAAACTGAAGACACGAAATGTTTGTGGACATTCGACGAATTATAGTTTCGCTTTTGACTTGGTACCACAAGGAACACATTTGACAAAAGTGCTGATGCACTTCCCAGAATGCACCTGATAAAGAAGTGCTATTTAGACTCTTAGCTCGCCTCCAAATGAATGAACAAAAGTACATTCAGAATATCGCAGCTTTTCTTCGAAAACTCGTAACTGCAGCTTATATTAAGACTGTTTTTTGTTGAAAAGCGACGAAAAAGTAATAAAATAAAGGGTTAGACCTGTCGGAATTAATCTATAAAAAGATTCTATTTAAGCCTCTCATACTAGTCACGAATATAAAGACTAATATAGGCGTTTCAGGTTTCTATTCATCCATTTGAAAGCGGTCGGCTGGCAGACCACATTACAGTGTCGAGTTCTCTAGAATTAAGTATTCTACCGGCCCTCCAAAACGATCTTGATTAATATTATGTATTGTGACAACGGTTTAACATCGCTTTTAAATGACAATAATGTAAAAAGCGGCACACCGGAAAGGCCTTAAATGAACCCTTTCTCTAAACATTCAATGTTGTAGGTTGTATTAATAGTATCAGGATGAATAAACATTCGCTCGCATATGCGTTAAAAGGCTTCTAGTCTTGAATGAAAATAGCATGGTAAAAACCAAACGTGATAAGGTCTATTGGATAAGTGACACTAATGACGCGTTGATGACGTCATAATGGTCGATTTTCCGTGTTAAAACTACAGAGGTTAGAATCGGTCGAATTGAAAGAGCGACAACCTCTGTGTGCAGAGTATCGTTGCTGCATTATCGCAAATTATGGCCAAGCCATGTTTTGAATAATGTAATTAGTGGCAGAAGCCTTGAATTCTGTGACCATTATCTTTAATTACAGATGTTCATATTTGTTGTATTTCTTTCCCGTTCAATGATATCAACCTACATTTAGAATAAATTGCAATTTTGTGTTGAAACCAACATTATAGATAGCCTATATTGGACTACTTTATTTCAATACAAACTATTTTATCATTTTCAAATCAAGTAGATCATCAATCAAACACGGCAAATAGGCAAAATTTTAATTGACCACTGAAAAAGTATTCTCCTAATTAGATATGTGTTTTAACTATGCTTATCCCGAAACAAGTTCAGATGGGTGATCTTATAATTTTCTGTTTGACATTAAGATAGCCCCCCTAATGAGATTCGCGCAACGTCGGAATTATTAGGATGACGTCGAAAAAAATTCGGCAGTGAATATTTCGAATAGATTCGGATACGTTTCGACGCCGCACGAAAAAAAGCCGATGTTTCATGAATCTCAAAATGACCACATCACGGGTATTGTACCTTAAGTTTCTTTGTATAAAGGGCCATTAAAGGCATTGTCCGTGCAAATGACCCAATCTAGAGCCGTTTCTGTTCTAGAAGACAGACTTAACTACACAATTATGCAAAAGATTGACTCAAACATCCCAATGCCCTTTAAATTACTAGAAAGATGCTAAAACCCTTTTTTATCGTCAGGATTAAAAAGGTCAAAATTCGACGACAGTTTTCTTTTCTTTCTTTATTTATTTTCGCACAAATATTCGTATGGAAGTTACTAATTGGATGCATTTAACATAACCTCATACTTCAAGATATACATGACTGAAACTTTTAATATTTCACAAAGCATTTTAAAGTGTATATCTCGAATCCAAAGAAGGTGAACTATTCAATAATTGTTTGATAGAGAACGGCAAAAAATATGTTTTGCGAATCTGTCAATTTCTATTTTAGCACATACACAAAAATGTTGGGGCGTAATTGTCATTGTATACTAATGCATTTTAAAAGCGTGAACCCATATTCATAAGAAATTAATGTGTTTTCATTCACGACAACATGTCATAAATCTACAATTGTTATAAAGGCGGTATAGAATTCATGACACATTTCGTAATGGAGGACGCCTGCTGATTGCATTTTCAAATTAAAATATTTGAAAATATGTTTTTCATACACCCTTAATGGCATCTTTTTTTAAATAGGCGTATATATTCAACCATTATCTGCTACATTGACTATGGTACAAGTAGCAGGAAAGGGCGTCTAGTTTTACTCTCAGAATGAGAGTTTGTCATAAACAATTTGGATTATTTGGAGACGAAATCTCGGTTTAAAGTTTCGTCTGAAAAAAAAAAAAAATGAAGCCACAAAAGTGCAGACGGGAAAGAGAAGAGAGACGAACAACACGATGGACTGACACTGACTTTCCTGACAATTGTTAGCAAGTAGACAAGAAGAATTAAACTGACGAAGTTTCATTAACAATAGCATCTTCAATATATTTTAATTAAACCCTTTCCAAACAAAAAAATATCAGATTGATTCAAATTACATGCTGCTGCAGACACTGATAAAGGTAATATATGTGTTTATCATAACATTGACAATATTGAGGGAAAAGAAGAAATTAACGTTTTCCAGATAGGGACGTCTAAAATAGGTTTTGTTGGGAAAGGGTTAAACATGTTACACATTCCATATAAAAGAAACACGAACGGTGGCGAACTTTTGGAACTTTAAAGTATCTTGCGCTCATTGATACTATAATTTATGATGCTGTGTCTGTGACCAGTGATAAATATTGCGCGATGAAAAGTAGTTCCTCACGTTTCGTCATCAGATTTCGCACATTTATAAAATGTCATGGTATTATGACAAACTCATAAAGCTATCTATTTACATACATATGTCATATTTATGGCATTTTGAATGGATTCCTAACTTAACGTTTACCCAAACGATGACTGCATTTGCATGTAACGACCCTTTGGGTGTTCTAAAAGGCATGCAATGGATCTGCAAGTGCAAAGGTTGCATATCATAAACATATTTCAGTCTTGGAAATTGAAAACTCAATGCAGCATTCCTTTGGTCTTGTTGTAAATACTCGTAACTAATGCTTGAATCAAGCTGTAGTTACGAGTTTTCGCAATGATACCTACGATTTACCAAAAACGTCTGATTCGGATCATCCTGCATGAAATTGGTTTAAAGAAAGGGAAATGGCATTACAAGTGAAATAAGCATTTTCAGAATATTTTTTGTACTTCAGTAAATTTTCTATGACGCCTTTGTCGGTGTTTATTTTGATTAAGAAAAGAATTTGCCGTCTAGAAATTGATCAAGTCATTTCGAGAGGAGGGTTGTCCTCAAAAAATAAAAACTCGACGAAAGGTCCTCGTGTCTTTTTGGTCTCCTATTACTACTTATACAAATAAATTTATCTATGAATAGAGAACCACTTTAGTTAAATTGTTTCTTTCAACGAATGATCAAATAACACATACCGACCATCTACCATTAGATTTTAAGTGTCTATTAGAATTCAAATCTTTTCAAGTTTTGATATAAGCTAAACTCCATGAATTATTTCGTTGAAGCTCCAATAAAATCCTAAGAGAAAAAGTGCTTAATTATAATTAAGAGGAATACACATGCTTTAAACATCAAATGAATTCTAATTAGAATACACGCATTGTCTTTAGTGGCATGGCATTTGTGAAATGTGGAATGTCCTTTTGAACATTCAAAAATTCTATATTTAGAATATCAACTTCCACTGTATCGTCTGCAACAGCTTTCAAATTGAACAATTCTGAAATTTTGTTGTTTAGAAAATGGTTAAAGTACCCCCAGACAATAACAAAACATTATGTATTCAAAGAGCATTTCATGGTAAGGCGGAGACAAAAATTGAAATCCGAAAAAAAAAACATCTACGAAGAAATGCTACCCACAAAAAGACACTCGAAGCTTTTTTCAATTAAAAACCAATTTGTCTTTTCAAATCTGAGATTTCGATTGTTCTGTTTTAAATAGAGAGATTAAACTGGAATACCACAGGAACAAATTACCCGCCATTTTGAATACATCGCTGCTTTTCAACGAAAACCTCGTAACTGCAGCTTAAAACAAGCTGCAGTTACGAGGTTTTTGTTGAAAAGCCACAACAGGGGACAAATTTGTGACGCCAACCTTCTCTAGTTACCACAGACTACATCGCTGCTTTTCTTCAAAAACCTCGTATCTGCAGCTTCAAACAAGCTGCAGATACGAGATTTTTTTCAGAAAAGCGAATGAATGAATGAATGAATAGTGTTTTAAGGCCCGTCGACTACTAAGGTCATATTGGGCGCAACAGCAACACATACCTGGATGTATACAAAATTACTGATATGTATATAGTTACATAAACATCCAGAAAGGTAAATTATAGTGACTATATATCTAATTCAAGAATAGATAATGTTACCTTGTATAAAATTGATCAATACTAGTATAATAACACAATATTAAAACTAGACAAAAACAACCATGAACCATGAATAATCCGATGTGAGGACGAATAGACATGGGCTCCTCCCAGATCAGAGAACACCCATGTCCGAGTCCACTCGACCGGAAAATCCACAGAACAAATAAATATAGAATATTAAACGTAACTAAAGTATCACAGATCAAATATCACAGACTATAATAAAAAGAGCTAAATCTTTCTAAAGAGATTACACTCTTTAAGAAAGTTAAAAATCGACTCAGGCCTCACGGTATCAAATAACGATTTCAAATTATCAACATTAAAGTGCCTGTTTCTTATGATGGCAAGATCTACACAATCAATGAGTAGATGTTGGACAGTAAGTGTCTCATTACAAGGAATACACTGCGGTTCTACCTCGTTCTTTAATAGGTGCGAATGGGTCAAATGAGTATGTCCGATTCGCAATCTGGCCAAAACTAACTCTTCACGGCGGTCAGATCGAAGACCTGGCAGCCATTCACCAAGTGAAGGTTTAATCGAAAATAATTTATTTCGTTGATTTGCTTGGTCACTCCAACAGTTCTGCCATACATTGTGGATAAAAGTATTAATTAAAGGTTTAAAATCAGTAAAAGGAACTTTAAAAGGTAAAACATCTAGTGACAACGCGTCCTTGGCAGCCCTATCTGCCTCTTCGTTGCCACGTAGACCACAATGGCTTGGAAGCCAGCAAAAGACAATATCAGTATCTTCATCAGCAGCATAGATACGAGACAGCTTTTCAAGAAGTTTAACTATGATAGGGTTGTCCGTTTTC
Organism: Fragum sueziense; assembly: GCA_963680895.1. Classification (NCBI taxonomy): domain Eukaryota; kingdom Metazoa; phylum Mollusca; class Bivalvia; order Cardiida; family Cardiidae; genus Fragum; species Fragum sueziense. The sequence goes on from OY804595.1 coordinate 63,175,280, forward strand.
TCGTGTTCCAGCGCTTGCATACTAGATAAAGAGTCAGTGAAAATAATGTAACGCCAATAACCATTTTCAATAATGTGCTCAAGCGCAAGGTCAATAGCCTTGAGCTCGGCTGAGAAAATGGATGAATTATCAGGCAGACGGTACTGATATTTGTAACCATCCAAGATGGCAGCTGAAGCAACTTTTTCTTCATTTTTAGACCCGTCTGTATAAATTTGAAAGTGCATAATGTGTTTTTCCTGTATTTCAAGGAATTTAGTTTTAAATACAACTTGATCCGTTTCAGATTTTTTAGTTGAAGCTAGATCATAAATAAAGGTGGGACTTTTAGACGACCACAAAGGAACGTCTGGAACTTTATGTTCGGCCACATCATCTAGATCGAAATCTAGAGATTCTATGTCAGCTTTACAACGTAAACTAAAGGTTGGAATTTCTGATTCCTTCTTTTTGAAGTCCTCTTCGTAAAGAGGTTCAAAAACAGAATCATGTGTAGGATTATCTGGGTTTGATTTCAATTTCAAATAGTAATCCATAGACAATTTCTTTCGACGTAAGTTTAAAGATGGTTCGTTTGCTTCAGCATAGAGACTATTAATTGGCGATGTTTTAAATGCGCCCAACGCAATACGTAAACCTTGATTGTGTATTGAATCAAGTTTGCGCAAGTAAGATTGACGGGCAGAGCCGTAAACAACGCATCCATAATCCAATTTCGATCTCACAAGAGACCTATAAAGACGTAATAAAACTTTTTTGTCTGCGCCCCAGTCCATGCTGGAGACAACACGTAAAAGATTTAGAGCTTTCTTACACTTATTGCTCAGATATTCAATGTGAGGGATGAACGATAGTTTAGAGTCAATTCTAATCCCGTCCAGAGTCAGTTCTGGATCGGGATGGAGTTTTCTGGATTTACAGAAATGCATACATTTGGTTTTTGTTTTAGAAAATTTAAAACCATTTTCATTCGACCATTTACTCAGGTTATTTAAAACCTGTTGTAACTGTCGTTCGATGGTATGCATATGTTTCGAACGATAACAAATACAAAAGTCATCAACGTAAAGAAAATATTCAATACCAGAAAAGCGAAGCCATACTCAAGTACTTACCGAACAAAACACCAGAAAAATGAATATTCAATTGTGCTCAAACAGAATAAGGTGTTAACATCTATAAAATTGTTGTGATTCATGAAAACCTCCAAATGCTTTTAAAACCCGAATGTTTTCTTTTTTATTTGAATAAAACGTGGAAAGAACATCACCCGTGAGTTTCAACGTTAGAATTCAATTCACTTTATTGAGGTCATCGTTTTTTTTTTTATTTTTTATAAATTTTAGATTATCTAAAGAAAACTGGAGTGTGTTTAAACTGAAACAAGCAATACATATACACTATTACATCTTAGTGGTTAAAGGTATTCAGAACTGATGAAAAGTGTAATGTAGTATAGCACACAGGTTTTTGGAAGTAGCACTAAAGGAAGAGACTGTATACGCGGTCGAAATAAGCACGAAATGGAAATATGTTATCAAGTAAAAAGCAATAATGACGTGTCTTCCATGTCTTAATATTCGAATTAACACCGAAAAGGGAAAAATCTGAAGAAATGCTAATACAAGTAACAAGTGAGATTTCCTAATGAATGATCGACCGAGAAGGTCATCTTTTCTAACCAACTCAATAATCAAGCTTCTTTTGTCCTCCGTTTTCTCCCGTTGTCCATCGGTCGCCGCTGGGGAAGTCCGTACAACAATTCAATCGCGGTAATATTATCCGGCTACAATTAATCCGAACTAAAATATCTGAGGAGCTGTCCCGCAGATGCGATTAACTCGAGCGTTGATTGGTTCGTTCAAATGCAGTCTCGCAGAAAATTCGACATGATTACTTCCGGTCAGATGCTTCTCAAAGACGGTCTCTGTCTGGAGAATGCATATTTGATAAAGGAAATTGTACTTGAGACGGAGTCTATCATTAAATTAACGACGTTTTAATACTCTGTTTTATTTTCTATGGAGTTAGAACCTCGTGGTCTTCGAAATATTGACAAATGCTGACCGAAGTCAACCTCTTTGATGATGGTCCAGCGATTGTCAAGTGTCGCCATGCAATAATGTCATCGTAAGACGTTTGCACAACCAAACTGTCGAAACGATTTTTCTCGTCCAAATTCATTTGATGATAGTATTCTGTAAACAATGTATCGTCTTTAAGAAAGCAATGTTTTATTTGTTTGTATTTTTCTACCGACAGAAAAGAACCGCAAGCCATTTCTTATCTGTTCCATCATTAGGCTTACTTTTTGAATACCCTAATGCCTAAAGACTTAAATCCAATATGCTTTGGGATTCACTTCAACACCTTTTTTCCTATTCTTATCATACATTTCAGTTTGAAAACGCTTACAACCATAAAAGCCAGGACATCTAATTTCTTTCACCAAGGTACAATAATTGGTCATCAACAGAAAAAGGCTTTGAAATATAAAACCTTATGGTCCACCCTTGTTCAAGTATAACAAACAAAAGCAATATGAAATTTCACGTATTATAATGGCCATTAAATAGACAGCTGTTCGGAAATGACCGGCTATAAAACTAAGGTCATGTAGGGACAGAGATGGATCTGTAATGGTGAAATGGAAATGTGTTGTTGTTGTTTCTAATAGTTTTATCGAAAGAGCATGTCGTCGTTTTTTTTTTCATGAAAGAAATCGTCATTGCAATTTGTTTGAAAGCACAGCAGCGATACCCAGTATCCTGATTATGCCATATTCTACAACTTTGCAAAGAAATATTTAGCATACAAACGTCTGGCTATCAGAGAACTTTAAAGATATTTTACAATTAATGAAAAATTTCAAAGTTGATATTCACCAGTAAATTGAAAGCATGATAAGCGCGTGGTACTACTTGTAAGAGAATCACACAATTACTATTCTTTTGGATGACAGTCGAAAAATCATTTGATGCATAAAAGATGCATAAATATGCGCGTAGGCCTATGTTTGTCGTTTAATTTTTAGTATCGAATCACCCATATCCACACAAAGACTGGGATAGTACACGTCTGTTACAACTACAAATATCATTAATACTGATATTTCTGTGACACTTCTGTTACTAATGAACTAATTCTCCAAATACTATTTTCTGTGCATAAATTCTACTTGAAAAACACATGGAAATTAACCCATTACCTCACAGTGACTCTTTTTGACTCCTCACATGAAATTGACTTTGGAAAATATCGTGAAAAATGAAGAAATTGCTTGTGACAAGCGATTTCTTCATTTCCCACAATTTTTTCTTCCCAAAACGACAACAAAATTTGAAATTTTAATCACTTGAAATTGTCGTCTGCAACATCTATGAATTTGGACAGGTCAAAATTTTGTCGTTTTGTAATGGGTTAAGTCGTCTGGGTCAGACAGATGTTAAATCTCGCTAATCAAATGCCTGGAATTGGTCGACGCGTTCTCGGCATTACGAGACGGATGTTTGACATGACTTCCGTCATGCGCAAACATGACATTAACATCCGGTTCTCCGCCAAAATGTCTGCCATATTGTAATGGCTGTCAGATCTCATTGTGTAAACTAGAAATAAGCAGAATAGATCACAGAGTTCTTTTGTTTGCCTACAATTCTTTACATTGATAAAAGATATTAGCTTCCAAAATAATATCAGCACATCCTGTATGCTACTTTTCCCGAAAGAACAAAATTAGTCATCGAGCAGCGCAAGACCCAAATTAACATCACTAAAGACGTTTTAGCTTATCAGATAAAGTGCTAAATTTTGCAGTCATACAATAATTTTGAAAAAAAAAATACTTAACGAAATCAACAAGTACAGTTCCTCAATTTCAATTTTAATGAAAAAGTTATTAAAACATTAATGTGATTTTAATTCTTAGTCCCGTTTCATCACTTTTAAATGATTATCTGAGTGCCATATCCGAACTTTTCATGAACAAATTAAGACCTAGTGAGACTAACCTCACATTCTTCCTGTCAATAGCGTGAAAGAACTCTATTTAATTACTTAAGTTTCCCTAACAACCCAAATTGGCTTCTGAGTTACGTACATAACCAATTTTCGGCCCTTATTAATTATGCATATATTGTGTGGAGTATTAGTCGAACATCTTGTCTGAGAGGACATTACATGCTCAGGGTTGCTTGCCTTAATATCGTCGATTTTCTACAAATCCTCGTAACTGCAACTTGCTTTAAACTGTAGTTATGAGATTTTTCATGAAGTGCAGCAATGTAGAGAAACCAAAAACGCATCTCCGCGTCCGAAAGGGTTAAAAGCTAAAATCATAAAACGGTAAACAATAGCGTCATTCCGATCGTATTACCAAGTCACATGATATCAAACGAGATCACGCGAGAGTATCTGATGATGCTGAAGATATGGCGGCCATATTGATGACATATAATGGCCGTCACTCACGATACAGTGTAGAATATAGTTACCGTATACTAAATCAAAGGGTAATGTATACTTTCTGTAGAATGAGAATGGGGTTTAGAAGTTGAAATGAAATCAAGATAGAAATCCGAAATTTTCCAAAGATTAAAAGGATGGCTTGCATGTTGGGAGAAATACCTTTTGTATACATACCGAATACCATGCAGAAGCAGCATGCGATACTTATACTGAATGTTGTGTTCAGTTGCAGGAAATGACTCCCCAGAGAGAGTATACGAACAGACGTTTATAAATAGCGTTGGGAAGAGAAATTATAAATGAGCATTCAGTTCTAGAGGCGCTTTATAACAGACCAAAGCCAAATTATGACCACTTAACTACTATCAGTCTGTATTTATAATCCACTCTTTTATATGTATCAAACATAGTTTATGTATCACGAAGAAGTTGTAAGAGAACAAAATGGATCTTGACCAGGCTATGCATATGCACATACTGGTCAAGATACTATTGGTCTCAATGTTTTCACGACACCATCTTTCATATTCCATCACAAATTAGCATTCGGGTGTAATATTCTAACGGTACTTATATACAGCCCGAGTAAAACTAAGAAAAAATTGTAATTTAGAACAATATGGATCTGTGCTTATGCATGTTGGTCTCAAAGGTTACCTGACACCATAATTTCTATTTCATATTCCACCTCAAATGAGCATTAAGGTGTAATGTTTTAGAGACACTTATGTGATTCCCTTTCAACAAAAACTTCGTAACCGCAGCTTAAAACAAGCTGCAGTTACGAGAATTTTGTTGGAAAGCACTAATACACAGCCCTAGTAATACCAAGTTATGGCCATTTAATTACTACCAGGCGGTATTCATGTCTTACAATTAACTCATTATTTACTAATGTAATGAAGTAAATTATCTAGCACTAACCGCTAGAAATCAGTTCTAGTCCAGTACTGAATACATAAAATTCTTGTGCAAGTCAAGTAAGAATACCAAGATTATGGAACGTAATGTGAACAGAATATTTGGTCAGAACTCTACAATTACTCCCTATTAACAAGTACAGTATGAACGATGGTGTCATTGTCGAGTAAACAAGATACTTTTTGACGAGCAAATATACTCAGTTCCATAATTAAGTGTGCACTTTTTTCGTTTTATTTCTCCCCTCATTTCTCATTAAAAGTAACTGAGTTTGCTATTATAGTGTCGCTTACAGTCTCAAGATAGTGTCAGACATTTAAAATTTGGGCACTGAGAGAGTTTGAGTTTGTTTTTCTAAGGTTAAATGGAGGTGGTATGAAAATAAAAGTTGCAAAAGTACACAAATATGGTCAAATTAAAGTTTTGATTATCTCTAGTTAATCGAACAGTATTCCTTTAATACCGTTCGATATTGAATTGAATCTTTTTTATTGACAGAAACAATGTTGAAGTTCTTTCCTGGCCACGATTGGCACTGGATTTGGATCCGATTGAGCATGTGTGGGTCATTTAGCGAGCAACGTTCCATCAACGCTAAACAACCAAGATTTTGTCATTGCTCTCACTCAGTAATAAAATAAAATTCCTCCTGTAGTGATATTACGGGTTTTGAGCTCTCTGCGACCGTCACATACTCGCTTGCATGGACAACATTGTTGGCCATAAAAGATTTTAAAAAAAGACTCCAATTTACTTGATCTAAACAAAATTTGAATGTAACCAATTTTTGTGTACTTTTGCAACTTTTATTTTTATACCACATGTATTTAATCTAAGACAAATCCAAAAACTGGGAAAGTACATCTGCATTATGTCATAGGGAGTTCACATGGTAAGTTTCATTTGATTTGGCCCAAGGGTTATAGAGAAATCGCTTCGGACGGACGGACGGACGGACGGACGGAATGACAGACGGACGGACGGACGGACAGACGAAGCGGCGACTATATGCTCTCCCTTCGGGGAGCATAAAAAATAAACCAAAGCTGTCCTTTTGACAAAATTTTAGGGGCATGTCATTTTCTTAGAACTCTTAGCTACAATATGATAGCAAATTGTATTATTTTCAGTCGATAATCAAAGGAGAAATGGAACAAGATAAAGTGCACACTTATTTATGGAACTGAGTATATGATTTTGTTTGCTTATCAATAATATTTTCTTCGGGTGTTGTTTAAAAGACCTGTCACATTCAACAAATCCCGGACATTTATACATTCTCTGCTTCAAACCAAATTTAAATCGGTCAAATACTCTCAGATCTTTTAAAAAATGTTCTGCAATGGCTGTTTCTATGACATGTGATTCCCCGTGTTATTTATCATTGATTATGATTGATTATCAGTGATTACATAACATAGCATATTAACCCTTTCCCAAACGACAAAATTTTAGGATGGTCCAAATTCAAAGGTGCAGCAGACCACAAAATGGTTGTGGATAAACGCAGAATTTGGTGTATATTTTAGCACAGAAAAAAATGAGACAAAAGGAGAAACTGCTGGTTATCAGCAGTTTCTTCTTTTGTTTCAATGTTTTCCCAAGCCATATTTATTAGGGATGTCAAACCAGGCCCCGGTTTCTCGAAAAAAAAAAAAAAAAAAAAAACCAAAAACAACTTAAGTACATTCTCATGAGAATATGCTCAACTTCAAAGGAATACTCTCCAACGTTTTTTGAAGGGTATTCGATTAAAGTTCACGTGAATTTCGTGCGATTTGAGCACGTTGCTCAGATTTGAGCATGAGAGCGTACTTAAATTTTTTCGAGAAGCCGGGCCAGGTCTTGTTTGGGAGAGGGTTAGTTAAGATTACAATGTGATCTAACCCATCCTAGATGTACGAATCAAGGATAAGCCCGGATTAGGAAATGTATATGTGCGTGGTTAAATCCCATTTTGGCATGTTAACAAGAATTGCCAAGTTTGTGCAATGTTAAAACATTAAGCACAATATATTGAATTGTAATATCTTAATTTGGCGAGTTTAATCACATTAAGTATTTATTCATGTGAAAAGTCACACTTAAACTTGGCTAAACTACGGCCTTAACCGTGATTTGGACAATTTAGGAATAAATGTGTAAAAATATTGACAATTCATTGACGAAATTGGTCAGTTTAAATCGAAGAAATATTTGACATTTATGTCAAAATTAGTTCATTAACGCCTGTATTATTTTGAAATCAAACCCTAAATATCGTTGGTTATTTTCAAAAATGTAATCGATAATTTGATTTTCGAACACGAAATGGTAGCATTTGTTATACACTCAAAATCAAACGATAATTGTTACAGTTCTTTTAGATTATTTTTAGGTAGGAAAACATACGCAAAATCAAAGCAAAACAACGTTAACTGTTCTGGCTTAATCTTAAATCTATAATGTTATTTTAGAAAATGCATTTGTAAGCAAACTAAAATTTGTAAATGAAATACATAGCTCTTTCAGAGTTCGTTAAGGAAAAAATGCTAACATTCAGAACTGTCTCAAACAATAAACAAGGAAAGTATATCTTCCCCCCCCCCCCCCCAAAAAAAAAAAAAAAAAAAAAAAAAAAAAAAAAAAAAAAAAAAAAAAAAAAAAAAAAAAAAAAAAAAAAAAATCATCAACAACAACAACAACAACAACAACAACAACAACAACAACAACAACAACAACAACAACAACAGAGAAACCCCACAAAACTGTATGGGTCTTCAATATCTATAAACATGTCCATCTGTTTTTCTATCTATGAAAATACTATTAAAGACCAGTTTAAAAAGTTTGAATATGACATAACCGCGGCTATATGGAATGTACAGATGCCGGTATTATTTCGGATTTTTGTCAGAACCTAAGAAAAGTATGAGATGAGAAAAACACAGCAACCGCATTGTTTTAATATATTCCCCATATTTAAATTTGATACAAAAAATGTGGGTAACCCAACTAAGACCAAAGATTTTATCTGGCTTTCTTGATTTCGATTATAACTATATCGGTTACATGTAATTACATGTACAAGTACTTCCCAAATAAGCCATTTTACGCCATAATACAATAGTTCTGGAATAAATTCAGAGCTATCAAGAGAATACCCAATATTTTGATATAGTCTATCTATGATTCCCCTTCCACAATTTACGACCGTTCTTTATTCTCTGGGACTTATTTTGGTACCCTGAAACAACTCCCCGTTTTGATCAACTGACAAAAAAAAAAAAAAAAAAAAAAAATAGTCAACGGTGAAAACAGTCTAAATGCTAGCTACAGGCTTTGCCTTTAGTCTAGGGGCCCGTCCCGCAAAATAAATTTTTATTGGACCAATCGTCCAGAAAAAATCTGTTGGTACCAGGTGATTGTTAGTTCAATGGGACGTTAGAATAAGGTGGATGCCATAATCAAAAGTGGTGCAAATTTTTTTACAAGCACTTTTCTTACCCCACCCACTTGAAATTAAGGTTAAATAGTAGTCGTCAGAAATTGTTTCTATACTACCATTTTTATCTAATTGATAAATCATTTTTATGGAAAGAAATCACATTTGAATAGTCTTCGTGATTGTAATTTTCTTATACCAAAAATCATCTTGAATTCTAAGAAATCTACAATTGTCCTTACCCCACCCAACAATTTAAGCTATGTCTACCCCCTTCTACTTCATGATGTCGTTAAAAAGCCAAACACTCATAGATCTGCTTAAAACTATGAAAATGCATTTCCAAGTACCCGGAAATGTTTTTAAATTTCTAACATGACATGTCATTTGATAAAAACATGTTTAATCCATGTCCGCAAGTTGATATATTTTTTGAAAATTTGAAGTTTTCTGTCGGAAATGGCTGATAGCTTATTTATTGGCAGATAATTCAGACAAGTCACAATTTTGCACCCAAATCATCGAAAAAGACTGATAGAAGTAATGTAGAAGGAGACAATTTAGAATATGTTAAGGAATTCTACTGTCCATTTTGTCCGTCCGATCGGCTGTACGTCTTTCATCGCCCAAACTTTGTGTGCTTAAAACGTAATCAATATTTACCTGTAACTTAACGAATTTCGCGTTTTCAACTGACATTTAACGCAAATCCTTGAAAAAGAGTTTTGATTGTCAGATATTCTTTATAAATAACATGAGGACCATGATGGTCCTAAATCACTCACCTGAACCAAGATAATATAAGCCCAAGTTTTATTCAAATCAATTAAAGTGACATTAGTATCCGTAGGCCCAAATCCCTTATGATCCACAGAAGTTGGCTTTTAGCATGTTGTCGCACAGTTTATAGACTTTATAAGACAGAATACAAGATTCATACAGCAAATGACATAAATCGATAATCATGCAGCGGTGTAAAGATATGTAAAATATCCAAAGTGGGCAGATACTGCCAGATAGTGTTTACGAAATGATGTGATATTGGGTTTTAAATCCGTCGTAATCTAAGCCAATACAGATCAGACAGAGCTGACATTTGGCACTGAGGAAAATTAAAGGCCATATTTCATTTATGTACAGTTATTTCTACAGCAAATTATCCAGAAAACAAGAGATGTTTGTAAAACATATATGCCCCCTCAAGGGCCTACATTTGATGTAGGTCAAAGTCCAAGGTCAAGTTAACAAGGTCCAAGGTCATGGTCAAATATGAAAGGTCTTGGTAGGAGGTGTCTATGTGTGAAATATTAAAGCTGTATATGTAAAAGTAAAATGAAACATAGGCCAGTTAAAGTTTTTAAAAGTAGGCCAAATGCCAAGGTCAAGGTCATGGTCAAATGTGAAAGGTCTTGGTTGGAGGTGTCCATGTGTGAAATATCAAGGCTGTAGGTGTAAAAGGACATGATATATATGCTTGGTTTCAGTCTTTTTAAAAGTAGGTCAAACTCCAAGGTAAAGGTTGCAATATTCAAGGTCATGGTCAAATGTGAAAGGTCTTGGTAGGAGGTGTCTATGTGTGAAATATCAAGGCTGTATGTGTAATAGGACATAAGATAAAGGCTAGGTTAGATATTTCTAAAAGTAGGTCAAACTCCAAGGTCAAGGTCCAAGGTCATGGTCAAAGTGAAATATCTTGGTTGGAAGTGACCATGTGTGAAATATCAAGGCTGTATATGTAAAATGACATGAAATATAGGCCAGGTTAATGTATTATAAAAGTAGGTCAAACACCAAGGTCAAGGTCACAAGGTCCAAGGTCATGGTCAAATGTGAAAGGTCTTGGTCGTAGGTGTCCATGTGTCAAATATCAAGGCTGTATGTGTAAAAGGACATGATATATCAGGTAGGTTAAAGTTCTTTTTAAAGTAGGTCAAAGTCCAAGGTCAAGGTCACAAGGTCCAAGGTCATGGTCAAATGTGAAACGTCTTGGTAAGATGTGTCCATGTGTGAAATACCAAGGCTGTATGTGTAATAGCACATAAGATATAGGCCCAGTTTATTTTTTTTAAAAGTAGGTCAAACTCCAAGGTCAAGGCCACATGGTCCAAGGTCATAGTCGTATGTGATAGGTCTAAGTCGGAGGTTTCCATTTGTCAAATATCAAGGCTGTATGTGTAAATGGACATGATATATCGGCCAGGTTAAAGTTTTTTTTTAAAAGTAGGTCAAACTCCAAGGTCAAGGTCACAAAGTCCAAGGTCATGGTCAATTGTGAAAGGTCTTGGTAAGATGTGTCCATGTGTGAAATATCAAGGCTGTATTTGTAAAAGGTCATGAGATATATGCCGGGTTTAATTTTTTTTAAAGTAGGTCAAACTCCAAGGTCAAGGTCACAAGGTCCAAGGTCATGGTTAAATGTGAACGATGTTGATAGGAGGTATCTATGTGTGAGATATCAAGGCTGTATGTGTAAAAGGACACGAGATATAGGCAAGGTTAAGAATTAAGTGTAAAAATCAACAAAGGGCAATAACTCCAAGAATTTGATTGGCAGAGTTACGGTTCTTGTGCACTGCACCTCTCCATAATGAAATCTATTCACCTGTAAAGTTTCATGATTCTACCTTACATATTTTTTGAGTTGTGCTCCGGACAAGAATCAAGTTATAAAATCAACAAAGGGCAATAACTCACAAAAGTTGATCAGCAGAGTTACGGTTCTTGTGCACTGCACCTCTCCATAATGAGATCTATCCACCTGTAAAGTTTCATAATTCTACCTTACATACTTTTTGAGTTATGCACCGGACAATAATCAAGTTTGAAAATCAACAAAGGGCAATAACCCAAAAGATATGATCAGCAGAGTTACGGTTCTTGTGCACTGCACCTCTCCATAATGAGATCTATCCACCTGTAAAGTTTCATTATTCTACCTAACATAGTTTTTGAGTTATGCTCCGGACAAGAATCAAGTTATAAAATCAACAAAGGGCAATAACTCAAAAAATTTGATCAGCAGAGTTACGGTTCTTGTGCACTGCACCTCTCCATAATGAGATCTATCCACCTGTAAAGTTTCATGATTGTACCTTACATACTTTTTGAGTTATGCTCCGGACAAGAATCAAGTTATAAAATCAACAAAGGGCAATAACTCAAAAAAAATGATCGGCAGAGTTACGGTTCTTGTGCACTGCACCTCTCCATAATGAGATCTATCCACCTATGAAGTTTCATGACTCTACCTTGAATACTTTTTGAGTTATGCTCCGGACAAGGTTTGGTCTACGGACAGACCGACCGACCGACCGACCGACCGACCGACCGACCGACCGACCTTCCGACCGACCGACCGACCGACCGACCGACCGACCGACCGACCGACCGACACTTGCAAAACAATATACCCCCATTTTCTTCGAAAGGGGGCATAATAAGTAAGTAACAGTAAATGTGTATCTTTAATATTTATGACTGCAAAACTGAACACTCGTAAACAGCATTTTTGTCAAGTTCAAGGGAAAGCAATTAAAATTGTTGGATCATGATCAGGCTGAAAACTGAACCATATCTTGTGGTCACTTACATTTTGTCCACGTTTTGTATCGACCGATCAACACGTGTGTCTTTTGCAATGAAAACAAAGTCAAAAATGGTCATTTTGTTAAAATTAAAGGCTTATAACTCAGGATGTCAGATTCACATTAACACTATGAAATATATCTCACAGTCACAGACTGAGATTTGTCTAGCTTGGTCAATGTTTGTGGTAGCTAGGGTGACAACAGGGTCGAAAAGTCAATTTTACAGAATTCAAGAGCAAATGACTCTAGACTTTCTATCCTGACTAAATAAATGAATGCCAGACTAATCCAAAATCTCGTAGTCGTTATCTCGGTGTCCAAGTTTTGTCTTGATTGTTCACTATGTGTGGTTTTTAGAGTAAAAACAACGTCGGAAATATTCTACCCATCAAATATCGTCTTGATTTGTCCACCTATCTTGTTATTTGACTGAAAATAAAGTCAAAATGGAAAGTTTGATCAATTCAAAGGAAGATAACTTAACAACTTCTGGTCCAATTATGTCGAAATTTGTTTTCATCTTATAAGAATGGTCACCAACATTATGTTTTAGTTTTTTGTCTCGACTGGCCAAAATTTGTGGTTGTTAGAGTAAAACCAAAGTAAAAAAACATCAGTTTTTATCAAATTCAAGGGCACAAAAACACAGCTTTCTGATCCTACCTGACTGAAATTAAAATCATTCTATATCTTATGGTCACCAAGATTGTGTCCAAGTTTCATTTGGATTGGTCATTAAGTGTAGATGCTAGAGTGTAAACCAAGTCGAAAATAGTCTATAACATCAATTTTGTAAAATTCAAGGGCATATTTCATGACTTCCAGTCCTGATCATTCTGAAAATTATACTCGTCCTAGATCTTATGGTCACCAACATTGTATAAAAGTTTCATTTGGATTAATTAATAATTGTAAATGCTAGAGTGTAAACCAAGTCAAAATATTCGAAAACGGCAATTTTGTAAAGTTCAAGGGCATGTAACTCATAACTTGATGTCCCGATCATTCTGAAAATTGTATTCAGTCGAGATATCATATTCCCAATCCTTATGTATAAGTTTCATTTGGATTGGTCAATAATTATACATGCTAGAGTGTAAACGGAGTCGAAAATAGTCGAAAATGGCAATTTTGTAAAATTCAAGGGCATATAACTCATGACTTTATGTCCCGATCATTCTGAAAATTGTACTCAATTGAGATATTATAGTCCCAATCCTTATGTATGAGTTTCATTTGGATTGGTCAATAATTATACACTCTAGAGTGTAAACAGAGTTGAAAATAGTTGAAAATGGCTATCTTGTAAAATTCAAGGGCATATAACTCATGACTTTATGTCCCTATCATTCTGAAAATTGTACTCTGTCGCAATCTCATGGTCAACAATATTATGACGAAGTTTCATATTGATTGGTCTCTAGTTGTAGATACTAAAGTGTAAACGAAGTCGTAAATAGTCGTAAAACGGCGATTTGTAAAATTCAAGGGCAAGTAACTCATGAATTTATGTCCCGATCATTCTGAAAATTGTACTCATTTGAGATCTTTTGGTTCCAATCGTTTTGCATAAGTTTTATTTGGTTTGATCAATACTTGAAGATTCAAGTCGAAAATAGTCGAAAATGGCAAATCTGTTAAATTCAAGGGCATATAACTCGCGATGTTCTATTCTGAGAATTAGACGCCTTAGAGATCTTATAGTCAGCAACATAATGTCCAGGTTTCAACTTGATTGGTCAATATTTATAAACGCTAGAGTGTAAACAAAGTCTAAAACAGTCAAAAACGGCAATTTTGTCAAATTCAAGGGCAAATAACTCATAATTTTCTTGTCCGATCAGGCCGAAAATCACACTCATTTGAGATCTTATGGTCCTTATCATTATGTAGAAATTTCATTTTCATTGGTCAATATTTGTGGATGCTAGATGGTAAACAAAGTCTAAAATAGCTATTTTTGATGTTCAAGGGCAGATAACTCAGGACTTTCTGGTCCGATCTGGCCAATAACCACACTCATTGAAGAACCTATTATCAACTTTGTTCTGATTTAGTTTAATGAATATTGGTTTACTTTTGCGAGAACTAGATTGTAAACATGTTTTGTGATAAAGCGTTTCTTTGAACATGCTCTTATTGGTGGTAAGAGTTGTCTGCCCCCAGAAAAAAATAACACCGACATTTGTTGCAAAAGTCATCCTGGAACGAAACCTAATTGACTTCAAAATATCCCTATGGTGTCTAAACTTTTCTATCATCAACTTTTAAAAAGATAATAAAGTTTGAAAAAACTTTTCTTAATTATTTTAGAGTGATTTTTCTATTTTGGTGAATGAACATTTATTAGGGCAATTACGGTAAATGTGTTTTAAAAACCGACTATTCTATTACTAATTATGTTTTGGCATACATAATATTTCAATACAAACATAAAGTTATTGAGGAAAAAAGTCACAGAAAAAATTTTGACGACAATTTCGATTCATGGTCAACTAAAAAACTGTTTATTTCATTTTTGGGTGGGTAGAGTTATCTGCCCCTGGAAAAAAATCTGCACCACTTTCAGTTCTGGCATCCACCATAAAATGAAGCCCCAATGGTTACCCTAACTCACTGTACCATCGGAATCTTTCTGGACTATTGGTCCAAAGAAAACCACTTTCTGGGCCTCTTTTTGGAGTTGGCCCCTAGACTACTTTGGGTAACCAAAGCATCGCAATCCGTTGGGTGAGTGCAAAATTGCAACCGCTTTGCGAGTTGTGATCGCCACATGGACCATTTGCATTAAAACATTTACCATTGCCGATTCTCTATCAATTGTTGGATTTGGTGACTCTGAGAATGAAACATAGACACAAATGAAGAACCGCTTGTACATGCACATGGTATTATTTAGTTTTCTAATTTGTTCTGTCCCATTAAAGAAAGAAAAATATGTGCTTGATATTCTGTCTTTTTCTGTTCATAAAATCCAATTAGACCAAAGTCCTAGAATGTGTCATTCGGTAAATGTATAAAACAAACTGGGTTCATTACGTTTGTGAGAAACGGAAAATGCTGAAACTACCATGTTAAAAGTTGCGTATTAATTTCACATACCATTTTCCAATGGGCTGATCGTTTTGTGCTTGGTTGGAAAACAAACCCACATTGCGTGATTAATTTGAATTAAATTGAAATATAAATAAGACGATACAATTACAAAATATTTTAATGGTTTTTGATGTAGCAGATTACATTATATGGATTAAATTGTATAGAGATTGTATTGTTTTATATAAATATAGGAAGAATGTACATGCACTATTTCAGATTAAAATATAGATTTTTTATTGCTTTTAAAATCAAATAAAAATTCCATTATCAATCAACCGACAGCATTGATTCAACTTTATTTGAGAAACTTCAATTTTATCTCTTATGCAAAGCAGCTATTTTCACATTTTTTGAGTCAACGTATTAAGTGTTACTGTTGTTTCTTTTGAACTTGTTGGTGACATCGTTCAAAGTCTTTTGATAACCCTAAGTCGTAATATGTTACCCCCTCCCCTGGCAGGGAAAGGCAGTATGTTGGGCGAATAAACATACACACGAAGTTCATATTGTGGCTAGATGTTATTAAAGATTCTGGCATCTACTAAATTACTTTCGTTGTTGCAAATATCATTGCACAATAATCATAAAAGCAGAAAGTTATACATGTATCCACATGTAAATTATACAATGCTTAATTTTTTTCGATCCGAATTAATTTGGGTTGAATAGTTTCGTACTCCAAAATAGCCAACCAATTATAAAAGATGGTGCTCCTATTTTACTTGATATTTTCACAATTTTGATAACTACTCTTATTTACGTAAACAGTGCACAAATTAATGTATATTGACAAATTATGCCTTATTTACTGACGATATTGTCCGAAAATCAAAAGGGAAATTAATTTGCGTTCCGGTGCGAAAATTTACCAAAATATGATAATTGTCTGTGAAAATATGATAAAAACATTTTGGGAAGATTTTTAATGTCATTTTATTTCGATTTTATATCCAGTGGCGGTTTTTGATGTGAAACAATTATGACACAATTTTGTTGTATTAAAGGGGGTGACAATGACATCAGAGGAAGTGACGTAATAATTATCACCATTCGTTGCGCCATCTCGCGGACAAATTGATTGACAGATGCACAGTGTGCGGTGCAGCTATTGAAATGGAACAGCGGGAATCTTCGGACATACTGTAAATCTGTGTCGCATCACGTTTTAATAAGCTATATTTCGAAATATTTTTCTGCCTATTTAATGTCAGTAATCTGGACATAGATTTAAAGAAATGCTTCATAAAAACTTTCGTTTTTCAAGAATGCATCGCAATACATGTAGCCCAAATACGCAAAATTATGCAAAGCAAAGCCTTATATTTTTGGTCCAATGTGCTTAACTAAAACTTCCACATGAAAATATTTTAAGATTATCATTATTATTAATGTTTACTTCTTTAAGAATTGCAATATTTTGCGACTTGTTTGTACACTTCAAAGCTTCTAATAGTATCAACAGTATTGCTTTGTCTATGTTAGTATGACCATCTATTTGTTAATCATAAAATAAAGCTGGTAGCAAAGGGGTTCCATTATTTCTATTGTTACAAATAATAAATCAAAATTGGCCAGTTTATTCCACTAATGTCATATTATGGCACATACATACAATTTACGACCATTTTATAAAATATATTTATCGCTGTTCGGCCCAATGACACAAGGCTAATTTGTGACAAATTTTAGACAAATGACCCGTGTCCGAATACTTGACCATTCTGTGAAGGGTCACGCCAAAAAGGGGCGAAATGACAGTGCAAAAAGAATCGATATCGATAAGCTGGCACAAACCGGACAGTCTGGCATAAATGAAATACTTTCCCAATGTGTTATTTTTTTAATTCAAGCAATTTCCTCACTTCCCTCTATATTTACTAAACAAAAACGCCAAATAATGTATTTCCATGTACTTGAAGTTGCTCGTGCAACATCTTTGAATTTGGAATGGTCCAAAATTTTGCTGTTTGGTAAAGGGTTAATTGTGACTTTGAGTATACATACTTTCAGTTTCAGTCTAATCCATTTTATAAATTGTTTCTATATTTTTTTTCATTCGAACTATTTTGTAAAACTATAAGCATCAACATTTTCTCGTGATGCAAGACATTTTTGTCTGTTATGTAATAGTATTCGTACATGATTTTATCCGTTTTTAACGAGGGGAAAAGTCTGTGGGAAACTTGGGTATCCAGCTGAGCCAAATCACCGGCGCTTCCCTAAACTTTTTGTGTCCAAACAAATACCTCTCGGTCAAATGTAATCCCGTATTAAATCGAAATAATACTCGAATTAGATCAGAGATTTGAACAGCTTGTAATCAGATTCAACTCTTCTCCACACAAGGCAAAACATTTAAGAAAAGAAATTTGAACCTGTTGGTAGAAATTATTTTCTTGGTAAACTTCAATAACATGCGTCTTCATATCCTTGCTTGTTTGGGCATTATAAACTTTCTTCCTGGCATAACTCGTCACTTTTTTTTGACATTCCAGTTCGAATGTAATATTTACAACTTCGTGTATCAGCTATGTAAGATCATTCAGTAAAGTAATAGAAACGTTGTTCATTTTGCTTTCAAGGTCAAATAATTTGGACATACAGACATTTATATGCGGCACGTTCAAACGGTATTTTCGCATGATTGTGTATTTTTTTGTCAATTTTCTATTAATTGTAAAACTGGACAAGAACAACGCAATAATTATGACATTTTGTTACTCTACGGACATATTCTAAATATTTAAGTTCTGGTGACCAATCAATTTTACTTGACATAAACGGTATTCGCTACAGGTGGAAACAAGTATTTTCTTTTTTGCCAAGACTTACATTTTGCCTGATGATTGTTTGTTAATTTGGACATTATCCTCGCGATAAGTATGACATTTGTTACCCTACTAACATGCTTTACAATTATTACACCTGATCACCATATATCATCCTTTGACATAAACAGTGTGCTTCTGATTCGATTCCTTTTCCAAAAGCAGTTGATGTACCATCTTCGCAAGCCAAGGATTCCATCTCCAAGTTGCTCCTTTCTTACGAAAGGAACAAGTTGTAGGTAGAATCATTGGCTTAAGAAGATATTGATATCCATCAATACATGTCGTTGGTCCATGCAAGATTAATGGACATGTATGCCTAGAGAACGGAAACATTTTTAATTCGTAACAAAAGCTGGTGTATTTCTATGGTTGATCTTATTCTAAAACGAAAAGAAGTTTTCTGGACGCAGCATTTCCTTGACACTGATTCTCATTTCAAACACATTCATCTTTCCCAACTTTTATCTTCTTGTATTCATTACTTTTTGGAATATTTTAGTGATGTTCAATGACTGCTTACTGTGCCACGAAGCAGATCAGTGATCGTATTTTAAATAGATTGTCTAATTCTAAATTGTGTAGTTTTATAGACTTTGCGTCAGATTGGTTGGCAGCTACTGTATTGTAGGCCTACCCAATTCTTTGGGAATATAAATTTAAGATAGACATCATACATTTCTTGGCTTTGATCACCCTAATCAATTCATCTCATTATGTCAATCAGTCAATCAATCGTAAAACCATCCTGACTGATATTAGATCTTATGGACAGTCATTGTTTCTATGTTACATACCTAACGTTATAAAACATGACGTGTTATAGGTATCACTGCAAGTAAACGTCAGTCTATAATTGCATTATAACCATCTCATTTCTTTCATTACCTTTTATTCTTTATTCATAAATATTTCTAGCGAATTTATAGTCGTTGTTGCATGCAATTAATTCGATAACACCTAAAACCATGTATTTTACTTTTATTTTGTCCTTAACCTTTGAGTTAACCCCATGAGTTTACTTATTTCTGAGAGCCTTCAGATTATGTATAGGTCTCGAAAAATGACCTGGCAGAGCATCTCTAGCTATTAGCTAGGGATGCTCTGTGATGTCATTGATCAGGACTTATAATACACCAACATAACTATGAAAAGCTAGCATTCTTTTTTCACCTTCTCTTGCTTCCCGTAATGGGTTAACTAATGTTAAATAATATTGAAACCTAATAATGTTGAAGTTAAGGGGCCCAACACCTGTTAGTATTATTAACCTAACTAGATAATGTAACTCCCAATTATCTATCAATTTACTCATCAATAAGGAAAAGGAATTGCCATAGGCCATCTTTATTTATTTACACGATCTGTTTTCTGCCTTTGTGACTTGGCCCTGAAGGTTTTTTTTCTTTCTTGTTTCACAAACAATTAGTCCAGGTAACAAAAATAAATATGGCGTCTCTGTCAAAAGTAGCGCTCCTTAACAGAGCGCTACTTTTGACAGAAGCCGTATTTATTTAAGTGTAAATGATACATACCATTTACCAGAGAAGGCACAAGATGCAATTGTTTGATTCAGACACAAAAATGCTCTGACTGGTGTAGCATGTAATATGGACGAGACCTGTTCAGTGTGCACAGGCGCTCATATCGCACGAGCAATGATTGAAGCCTAAACTAGAAACTTTTATTTGTTAATGCTAATGATGCAAGAAAAACTTACGTAAAATTTGCAAAAGAAGCAGCCTCCTAATCACGTAGACTGGCGTAGCTCTATTTTTTAAAAGTATTTTCAACTTTTGAAATGAACTTATTGAACATGTTTTAACCAAATTCATTTTGGGCTTATTTATCTAAAACTGTGTCTGGGTTGATTTATCAAAATCATTACAATTATACAGATGGGTAAATTTCATGATATAAATATACACACATGCTCAATCACATGTAAAAGCCAATTGGTATTGTTTCTGGCCTCAAGGCCACAAAACAAATACCTGATCAATCCGATCTTTATCTATACAAAGTATAATATTTTGGTTCTGGTTGTCAAATACAAATTGTCCAGTTAACAAAATTACTGATCTTAATCTGCACAAAAGAATAGACATTGATAACACGTGCCAAATATGGAAAATACGGAAGTAATACATGTTTCAAATCCAAACTAAAAACATTTCAATTCATGAGCACTACAGTTGTCGCCACATCGCATGGCACAATGTTTATATTTTGGTCAAATGTAATTGAACGCTAAACAAAACATAAACACGTGCCATACGACGTGGCGACAACTGTAATTCATATTATGGTTTTCCCGGATTCATGGGCGTTTTATGGATAGACATTGTAATGTAACAAAATTGTGACTCCTTGATGCTTTATTATGTATGGCCCAGTCACGATATTATGGCACATGTTTACAAAATTTGCCTAATAGTATGTAATCAATGGAAAATAAATTCTCATTCATAATTTGCAATACATTTATGCATGCGGTGGTTCGATTTTTGCGATTTACCTTTTGAGAAAGAGGTAAATCGGTTACTTAAGGTAAGACCTGGGTAATGGACTTCCGGTATAATCGTTATATTTCGACTTATTCCGTGACGTCCGTAAGTCCGAGCATTTGTAAACTATCGTTAGATGCAATATCGCCTCTTTTCGTAACAACAGAAATAACTGAGCGTGTTCAGATTACAAACATTTTTTTATGAAAATGTTTCTAAATTTTATGAAGAGTAGGCAGAAACCCCAACAAAAGCCAAAAATTCAAAATTTGAGAGCAATGAAAATTACTTCCCTTTAAAATCGTCTTAGGATCGTTTAAAATCGTCTATTCGCACCATATATATTTCGTTCCATAACTGATTACATAGGCCTTACCTTAAAACAAAGAAATACTGCTATCAATGTATATCTTTAAACATAAATGGAAGAACGTATGAAAGGGGTTATAGTTTGTCAGAATGGAGTGACCGCTGTTGACTAGAGGTCGCCCCCGTCTGTCGAGCTATACGTATGCAACGTTCAAAGCAGCATCTTGTTAGCAAAGGTCGATGGTGACGTTTTAATTACGGGCAGATTTAATTAGGACAGATGACCAGAATACTAAAATATTAATTAGAAACCAAAACCGCCGACCCTTTCTTGCTTCTGGGTGGCTTGAAATAGGCAATGTAGATATAGAACATCAGATGCGTTCGCGGGGGGGGGTATTCTGATTTCATTCGAAATCCCGAGAAGTATAGTCAGTTTCAGTGCATTTTGAGTTAATTAAGTATTGAATGTGAAAAAATAGCGTCTTCAACTTGGTGAAAAGGGAAACATGCTGATGACCAGTATTTATTTACTTTTCATTTTTTTTTCAAGCATCTACCTTGACTTCAAGTCATGAACTTTACTGAAAAATGTATCACTGTTTAAAATGCCGTCTGCATCAGTCTGGATTTTGGACGAGTCTAAATTGTGTCGCCTGTTAATTGAGAAATGTACATATGGTACTTCTTTAGATGCAAGGATAGTGGTAATCATAACCCGTTGTTTCTTTAAAATGGTTAATGCTAAATAAAAACGTTGGAAAGGAAAAAGGTGATCATTATCGAACGCGAGCTATCTGTTATTTTGTCCCATCCAGTTTGTCAGATTGATAAAAATCAATACAGTATTTTCACCGGTAAACGAATGATTTAGCATAATATCGGATAAACTCCACCCACCAAATTACACCACGCATGCGCGGATCTATTATTGACAAATGTCTGTTTCACGTAAACTCGGCTATGTAGCCGTCAAGGTAGAGAAATCACAGTTGATATGAATGGAGTATGACTTTATGTTTATAATTTTAGATTAGATAAACAGTGAACAGGAGTTTAAATAAACTGACATAAACTGTTACAAGCTTATAAACATCTGGCAATAATCCGAACCTCTCCGGGATAACTAAGTCATGTTGTTAACCTAACAAGCTTCACAAAACGAAGGATATATTCTACAGTATGCTATGAAAGAACTCAGTTATAATATCTGTGAGGATTTTACGCACAATTCAAGATGCAATTTTCTTTGACAATGTGGATATTTTAATTTTAGTCATTAAACCAAGGTATGTACATATTATACCAGCTTGTTTCTTTGATTATTTTGTTTCAACGACAATGCTACGTTTTACGAATTTGTGGTCAGCTTCAAAGGTACCAATTTATAGTACTACGTACTTGTATACTAGTGACTATCTTAGATTAAATATCATATTAAAATTGATTTTGGACAATATATCTTCATTGTTATGTTGTCAGTTCTTTATTTAGCCAAGGAGAGGACAGTATAAACCTGGAACGGTAGATTGTCACTTGTCAAAGACAGACGTAGTATTTCCCGGTTGATAAACATGTGAATCGAAAGTATACTTCGTATTTATGATTTCTCAGTCTTATCTAATGCACAGTCATGTATCTATCGCTGGTACGCCAACAAATTATTACTAGTTGCAGTTACATCTATTTTGCTGTAGAAGACAAGTTATGTGGCGTAAAAATGAATCTTGCTGTATAGAATAGATAATTAATGCTTTCAAATACAATCAAGCATGTCTTTAAACAGAAACCCCTCGTTTGAACCCCCTCTGTAGCCTAATTATTCCATTGTCATATAGAAATGAAGTCAAAATTTGTAAATACTATGGAAAGTACCCTGCCCCCTAATATTATGTTTGAGCGTCCTTCGTAGAAATCCTGGATCCGACGCATTTTGGGTATGTCAAGGTAAATATAGGTACATGGGTGGAAGAATATATCAATGGAGAGTGATCAGACGTAATGTATAGAGGAAAGTAAATAATGGGTTATATTTTTCCATGTTGCTAATTTGTTGCCTTGTGGACCATTCCTCAAATACTAATGGTACGATTGGTACGTACATTCTTGGATGAAGCTGGTTTATTTATGTCTCCACAGAGAAGACATAGAAAGAGAAGTGTAGGAAAGCAAATAGAAGTTGTGTATCAGAGGCAAATGATTTATTACGTAGTTTTCTCATATCCTTGTACATCGACATGAAATCTATGTAGTCTAGACAAAGCTGATTGTCTAAAATTATTTTTCTGTTCCAACTAGAATTTGCTTTCTACTGTTAACAGTGTTTCGATGTCGATGACAAAAAAGAGGCTAGATTGACACACTGAACAAGCTAATTGCACCCATTTATGTCTTTTAAGAACTCGGGTATTTTTGATGCCTTTTTGTTCATTTATATACGCTTTTTAACTTTCACAAAGGACAATAATACATATTACTGCCTTGTCTTTGTAACATGTATGAGTATATTTGGGTGTAATACTATCGTAAATGAGTATAAATGAGATATTCATTTAAATCATTGTTGCATTAAGCGAGTACATAATATTTTGATAACACTCTTAAGAAGATTCTTCAATTATGCTTCAGTTCTATTTTACCCTTTCCTAAACGACAATTTTTAGGGTGGTCCAATTCAAAAGCTGCTAACAGATGTTGAAAAACACAGGATTTGTGTGAAATATAGCACTGAAAATATTTAGGCAATAGTAGAAAGTGCTGATTATCAGCACTTTCTACTTTTGCTTAAAGGGACATTTCATTCCAATTTCAATTTTTTAAAGTATGTCTTGATGCCAAGATTGGTTATTCTAATGAGTATAAATAATATTAGTTTTTTTGAAGTTGTTGCCATTAAGCGAGAAACACGCATTTAAAGGGACATTTCATTCCAATTTCATTTTTTTTAAAGTTTTGTTGAAGTTGTTGCCAATAAGCGAGAAACACGCATTTGAAGTTGAGACATAATCGATAAATTGCATATAAATCCGAACTGTTGTCCACAACAATTTGTTCAATTTTAACACAAAAATATTAATTTCTCGTAAACGGCGCAATATTTTGGCATGAAATTTTCAGAATTTTCATAAGGAAATATGCTCTTTCAGATAAAAATAAAAGTAAAATTTATGACAAAAAATTCTGAAATGTCGCTTTAAAGTTGAGACATAATCGATAAATTGCATATAAAATTATAAATCCGAACTGTTGTCCACAACAATTTGTTCAATTTTAACACAAAAAAATAAATTTCTCGTAAACGGTGCGATATTTTGGCTTGAAATTTTCAGAATTTTCATAAGGAAATATGCTTTTTCAGATAAAAATAAAAGTAAAATTTATGACAAAAAATTCTGAAATGTCACTTTAAATGTTTTCCAAAACTTTAAATAATTTTTGACGTCAAAGCTTAATTGTTTGGGAAACCCTTAGGTGCATCACAGATAAATCAGACTCATTGTCTAAGTTCTTTGTAAACTGTTTCCCTCGATTTCCTTATTTTTAGTGAGGAAATGGTATCCTTATACAAAAGTGTCCTCCATTTAAACATTTCTTGGGTATTTATTGCATTTCCTTCTAACTATACGAAATTTGAAAATAAAATCTATCAACTAGGCAAGCATATTATCCCAAAGCATATGCATGTACACCCGTTTTCTTTTTCCTATCTATATATAGCAGCATTTGCTAAGGCTATTTGCTTAACTGTTTCGATTCAAACATCAATTTCATTATTTATTCTGATTTTCGTCATATTTCTTTCCTTATTGAACGAATCTACCACAAAGTATCAGAAAAGCATTTCATCGCATGCACGCGAATGTATCACAGTATTTTGCATCCCAATCCGTAGTTTACTATGATTCAATCACCAAGTATTTTACACCAATCACTTTTATTTGACAGCCCATGTCAAAATCTTTAAAACATTTCACGTAAATTGACAGTTTTCGACAAATCGGCCTTTAACCCTTTCCAAAAACAATTCATAGTCATAACGTTTCCATTAGCTACATTTTGAAAGCAATGAAATAAAAGAAGAAAATGCTGATTATCAGCATTTTCTTCTTTTTTTCATAGCTTTCCGTACTGAAACAAACATTTTTGGTATATTTCATAGTACAGTGTACTTTATTGTCATCTGCAACTAATTTCAAATTGGAAAGGCCTAAAATGATAATTGTTTTAAGTAAAGGGTGATTCAAAATCGGTTGTCACAAAAAATGGCGGACATTTCACAGTTTGGAACATCGGAGTGTCTACCATGATTCATGTCATTTTTGTGGTATTAAAGTATTTTTTTGACTATTTTCAAATTTATTTATTATTTTCATGTATAACTAGAAATACCTAATTTTTGTTTTGGATATTCATTTTGGAGGTTAATGATTGCTGTGGAAAAATTTTGACTTTTACCAATTGGGTATGTACACAATAAGTATGAATATTTTTTACATACTCTAATCACAAGAAAGAAAGATTCTTTTTCAAACAAAAGTAGACTGTGATGAAAATTGTGTTGTATGAAAAT
The DNA here is from genome assembly GCA_963680895.1 of Fragum sueziense. NCBI lineage: Eukaryota > Metazoa > Mollusca > Bivalvia > Cardiida > Cardiidae > Fragum > Fragum sueziense. The sequence continues at coordinate 63,200,992 of OY804595.1, forward strand.
AAAAGCCCTTTCGTGTTTATTTTTTATATGCCTTTTTTATTGGCCAATGAGGCAAACACTTTTGACAGTCATCAAGATTTGGTACAATGGACGAAAATACCAACAATGCAACTCATACAAACCCAAAGACAGTTGATAAACTTTGAAATATTTTCATTAATCACTGAATCATTTTGTTAATGAGTTGATGTCCTGTCTATTGTTTGTAAGTCATTTACATACGTTTCATTAAACTTTTTTGTCACTTTAGTCTAGACATCTAGTGAAAATACCGACAAAGATGAAAAGTTAAAATTATTCATTTACTAGAAACAGTTGATTGGTTAATTAATTAAGCTTAATTGGCAAAAATACTTGTGTTAAACGAATGGACGATTTTGATTCACGTCCATCACACTATTGGTAGACTAGAGGGCGGTTTGTTTTTCAAAACATTAAAGTAAAAGATGAAAAGTGCATATTATCAAATTTCTTTTTTTCTCTTTCCATGTTTAGTTTATTTATAAATACTTGCGCTGGCAGAAATTTTTTCTCTTAAGAAGACTTTCTTATGTAGGATAATGGATATTCAAAACCAGGCATTTTGAGGAAAAAAGGTTCACTAGCTTTTCAACCATTCAATCCAAAACGAGAACAATTTTATCACCGACAGTTTAGAGCCTAATGAATTTTATTTTCAATTTATAACAACTTTTGATTTGTAAATACATAATATTGCTTAAACCTTTCGATATCTATTGTCTGATTTAGAATATAGAATATAGCATAGACATTCAAAATGAATAGACCTATTCATGATTTCATTGCTTTTCAAAAGTTTTATTTTTGTACATGATGATTTATTTTCTACATGTTAACTTGTTCAAACAACGATTAAAACCCGAACTCCGCCCAAATTTGGTTAAATGATTGTGATGAATTGAAATGAAGTGAATTCGAATGAGACTTTGTAGGCGGTTATTCATAACCCTTAAGGTAAATCTTTTCTGCACATTAATTCATCATGTATATTTGTTTACCTCGTGCATTCTCGATCTCGCCTCGGATGTTTTCGGGAACAGTCGTAACTGGTCGGCAGACATAACTTGACAGCGGACGCAGCACGAGGAACATACATTTTATCTGTTTTATACAGATTGAGTAATAAATGCATTTGAACACGCATGGTAATAACGTTCGTTTTTGCAGGTAACAAAAAGGTTATGGACATTTCTGTGAGGCGTTTTGATAACACTCAGTATATATTATCTTTTATGTATGTGGGCAATTATGTACCACTTTCAAAAATCTACAAATATCACAATCTTTATGTTTTAAATTATATCTGGTAAGAGGAAGAATTTTTCATTTAACAACACCTGTTAAAATAAGTTTTTTTTCTCGAAATGTTGGGCGTGACTAAAATGGCAATGGATGTAAAAGCCAAGGAATAAACCCAACTTACTGAAAAAAAAACAAGGGCGGATCCAGGATTTTTTTCCAGGGGGGTCAAAGCCCAAATGACAGCTTTTTATAAGAAGTTGAATAGTCAAAATTCAATTTTCGGCCAATTTCCAGGGGGGGGGGGGGGGGGGGGGGGGTTCAAAAGTTGCATAAGCTGTAAGCTGTTCAGGATCTCCATTTGTTGCAGATGTTTAAAAGCAAGCCCTTCAGACATGACGTTTTCATAGCTTGATGAGCAACCACACATGATAGCACTCCAAAACACTTGAACAAATGAAGAAACACGTTTTGAGCACTTTACCATAGTGCTACATAGCATAATAACTCTTATTTGAAGTTTTATTTGGTCTCTAATGGATAATAACTTGTGTTGCACAACATAAAAAACTTTCAGAATCCTTTCCAAAACCCTCTAGTTTGTACATCCCTTTTAGAAAAGGATTGGGAAAGCAATGGATCAAAAGATGAAAGTGCAAATAAATAGAAAATGCATCGTTATCAAAACTTTCTTTTTCTAAAATATTGTATAAACCTTTTCCAAAACAGTAGAATTTTTAGCTTATCCAATTTTACAGCTACGAATGACGACTAATGAATGGTACGAAATATATAATTTGTAAAAAAATATCGCAAAAGATAACAATTTTCTTCTTTTGTCTCAATGTTTCCCCAAGCCTATTCTACCAGGGCCGTCAAAACCTGTATTTTTTAGGAAAGGGATATTCCATATTTAATGAATTTATTTTCTAAAGAAAAAATAAATTTTGGAAAGGATTAAATAAGAATGTCTGTTATATGTTAGTAAAACCTGGTAGCAAAAGACGAAAAACAACTTACAATTTAGACGAAAACTATATCCTTTCCTCCAATGGTTGTGAAGATGTGTCATCCACTGAAAAGATTCACATTTTGTTATTGTCATCTTCCAAATCATATTCAAGTAAAACAATCAACTAGTCTAGTCCAATAGATCATAAAAAGTACATGAACATAACGTCGTGATCTGCGACAATTCTTTACTGCGTGTTGCACGTGCAAAAATACATGAGCACGGAATCCTCGAGCAGCATAAAAAAATCGATAATCGGCATATCTCGGTGGATCTCGGTTCTACAATCGGGACATGGTTACGGAATAGGTCGAATATCAATGAATTTTGTGCTAAAAATAGATTCGGTTTACGTTATGTTTTGATAACCCGTCGGTTTTGTTATAAAATATCGTAACTACGGATTGAATCAAGCCGTAGTTACGAGATTTTATAACAACACCCACGAAATACTATTTGTTTGTACGAAATTACGTCGCTGTTTAATTGATAAAAACGTTCTCAATTATCATTAAGGTCGAATTATTATAAAATTCGTTTATTTTTTCTGACACATTTATATTTTAGACTGGTCTTAATTCAAAGTTTAATGTGAACATCACATTGTATAATTAAAGCTTCGGTGACAAAGGGAACAAAATGTTCACCCTGCAAAAAGTTTTCATTGATGATCTTATTTGTTTGTAAATGAGCTGTTCATCATATAATTTCATTTTTGAAGAAAGGGTTTAAAGCTTTGTGGAAACGGTTCGAGAAACATTAATACAAAAGAAAAAAAAATACTGACTATCAGCATTTTCTCCTTTTGCATCAACATATTCTTTGCTGTACCATATTCTTATCAATACATGTTTAGTCTTACGAAACAGCTTCTAAATTGGACCACCCTAAAAGTTTGCAGTTTAGAAAAGGGTTAAAAAGTGGTTAAAATTTTGTCGTTCTTTTCAAGAACTTATGAGTAAATTACTTAATTTCCTTTTCATCCTATGTTCGCAGGTGCTGGGAGTTTATTAAAGAAGAACCACAAAAACGGAACTAGAAGAAAGAATCTTTTTACACCCCGGAGCTTGGACTAAAACCGGATTAACACGTACATGCTTTGAACAGGGGATTTACAAAGCGAAAATAGATTTACAGCATCCGATGAGAGAGGGCTAAATAAGTGTAAAAAGAAAGGAAAATATCTTCAAATCTTTTCATATGAACTCTAATCGCCCTCCTTTGAGTGGTTTTAATTTAAGGTCTTTAGAATTAGAAAAAGTGGAGAATATTTAGGTTTGTTAGTAGCTGATACTAAAACCACAAAATCGTGTTAGGAATTCGACACACCCCTACGGCATACGCTTTCCCAGCCTCGATGATTCGGATCAGCCTTTGGCGTGTGTAACTGATGCGGATCTGGACCTATACTGTCATCATGGGTATCGGCTTCACGATTGGACTGCTATGTGGAATGCTCATTCATTTACCCGTCGACACTTTACCAGCGAAACAGCTTCACGGTGACGCGCATCTTGGTCGCATGAGACGTGCTGCACAATTGGATAGTAATTCATACTCAAATGGGGATTCATACCTAAATGGTCAAGGAGTTGTAGTGGATAATTCACGTGAAAGTGATAGTGGACATATTCAACAAGGATCCGCAAATAAACAAATCCTTAAATCCGATCCAGTGAGCGGGGATTATCCGTCCATAGTTGTTAAAGACCCCGTGGATAATCCGCTTATATCCCGGGACAATACACCGCACATCGGGAGATTACGACAATCCGGGGATAATCACTCGCGGTCAGTTGTCTATGTGAACTCTGGCGAACAGAAGCTCGTTCTGGATAACAATGTAAACAAACCTAATCACACAGATAGGGCTAATAGCCCACGTGGAATGAATCAACAATTACATAACCACATAGCTGACGGGGTACCAGCTAATGTAGGTCAAGCAGAAAATACGGATGTGGGCCCGGCTCGACACGTACAATCGGACCCAGCACCTGACGGATTCAATAAAAATACCCTAATTAAGGACAATGTATTCTGGGGCCCTGGGGTCGAAAACGCTTGTCCAAAAGGGTTCAGTGAGGCGGAATATCAAAATTGGAGGTCAAGGTCGAATACGGGAAAATTCGTCAAAATGGAGACCGGTTGTGGACGAATGCAGAATCGAATGTTGCATTTTGTAGACTCTCAAAGAGCATGTGCTAGATATAGATTAAATATAGACCAAATACAAGGTGAAATTTACTCCTTTTATCTAAGTCAAATACTAGGCATAAACAATGTTGTCCCTTCGACGCTCCATTTAGCAGATTCGAACTTGGACCTCTGGCGGATGGTGAGCAAGGATGTGGCAAATGCTCAGTGGTCGGAGGAAAAACCTTTGATCATATCACAGTGGATTAAGAACTTAACCCCTGCTTTCATTCCAGTAGAGTTCAGAAACTTGTCAAAAACATTTCGTGGGAAAGACGTGGAATCCAAAATATCCTCAGACAAAATTAATCCCCAGTCTATTAGTGCAAGTGAAACGACTTCATTATGCGAATTATTCCAGTGGTCGGATTTAATAGTGTTTGATTATTTAACTGGCAATTTAGACCGCGTTGTGAACAATCTCTTTAATTTGCAGTGGAATGACAGGATGATGAGCAAACCAGCTCATAATCTAGAACGAGACTCACGTGGTAGCCTCGTTTTCATTGACAATGAATCGGGATTATTCCACGGTTACCGTTTGCTAGAAAAGTATTCCAAATATCACGACTCTCTACTCAATGCTTTGTGTGTTTTTAATGAGAGAACTATTTCGAAAATTCGTGATTTAGTGAGAAATGACAACATAGGGAATGTATTGCAAGCAGTATTTGAAGACAATGAGCCATTACATAGACATGTACCCCGTATTCCAGTCAATAATATCAAAATATTAAAACAAAGAATGGTGGACGTTTTGAATCAAGTAGACAAATGTAGCTTAAGTTAACATTAGCGAATATAAGCTTACTCGTAAATGTGCATTTTCGAGACAGAATCTGGAAAAAAGAGCCATAGTAGCATTTAAGACCAACATGGATCCTGATCAGCCTGTGCATACGCACAGTCTGATCAAGATCCACATTGTTCTCAAATATTCGTGCCATCTTCATAACACATATCTACAGAAAGATAGCAGCATTGATCCATATTGGAGTGCACTTGGCCACAGGCTTATCTCGAAAGATGGTTGGCTTAAAAGTTCTAAAAAGGCTACTTTTTCCAAAATCTGGCTCATTTGATTGTGTGCTGTCCAAAAAGAAATAGTGAGTGGTCAAATGTCTATTTCTCTATAAAGATTTAGAGAGAAATTAACATTAGATCGTTCACTGCATCTTGTTTGGTTTTTAGTTAGATAATTCCAACAAAGAATTATAGCTAGACATCGAAACAGAAACAAGTTTCGTAGACATTTCACAAAGAACAAACATAAGGTAAACACCAACAAGAGTTTGGCATCTTTCATTCATTGTACTACCGGATTTAAAGCCACTTTGGCCTCAGGACAAGTGGAGAGTATAGTCTAAGATCAGACTGTACTTACATATGTGCAGATTGATCTTTGTCCATACTGCCTGCACACACGTACGGTAGGATACACTAATACTGAATCAGAAATAAGAAAGTAAAATGTAAGCCTATAGAGTAGGAATAACTTCACGATTTATAATTGATCGAGTCTAGCTAAAATTCTACGTAATCAATTATTAATTGTACATAGCATTCTAAATTATGCAAGAATGTATGAAAAGATTTTCGTACGAAAGTATGTGAAGCCATTATCATTCATTGAGCTTTATAGATTAAGATGAGTCATTGAATCATTAAAATGACATAAAATTATCATAATAGATTCTGAAGAATTAGGAAAGATGAACGTTTAATATATTTTTAGATAATCTTAAGGTATTTAACGGAAATTGATTGAGTTACATGAGTGCAATCTCGCATACAACAGAATCAATTTTAAGGAAGTACATCCCTAATGAGATTCACACGACGTTATGATTTTTCGGGAGACATCGAAAACATTCGGCGGTGGAACTTTCCACCGCCGAATGTTTACGACTGCGCCCGAATAAGTTCGGACAAGTAACGACGACGCTTGAAAAAATCTGATGTTAGATATGAATATTAAGATGGCCACATTACGGGTATTCAACCTTAAACGATAATAAAAGCACCAATGATGATAATAAGAACGAAAACAACGTCCCTATGGCTCAAAGGAAAGGAATGATTTCGCATATTTCGCTTTTCGAATTGTAAAATGAATTGTACAATACGCATAAGTTTCCCTATATAGCCATGTACATGAAACATTCGTCACAATATAATAATTCTGATTCGAATATCTAAACTTGAAAGAGATCTTTGGGTTTCTAAACAGTTTTTCTCTGTATCCATTTTTCATTTTGGGTTAAAACGAACCGTTTCAGAAAAACAAAATTAATTTACATCTCGAAAGGCGCTTGGAAGACAATTTTATAAATGGCATTTAATTGTGAAATTAGTTCATGTCCATGGCATAACTTGTACATATATGTATAGTATTTGTATTTACATTATTTAGTATACGCCAGCGTCTTTCAAATGCTTCGCATATCATGACATTTTCCATGATCTTGAAATAATGAAAAACTCAGTTTAGGACTATGAATCTTCTGAAGCATGTATCACTGCAAAACTTACAGCATGGCATAACAGTTAGTTACAGGAATGAAAATATGGAAAAGATCACCTATACATAGTAATTTTAGTTCAGCACTTTGAACCATCTGTCGTCATACGAAAACAATACCAAACATGAAAGTGACCGTTAAAATGATGAAACCATTAGTTTCGTCATGCAGAAAATCAACCACAGCCGTTTCATCCAAGATACTTCAACATTCCTTACTATTATACATATCAAACTTACTACTATGCATTTTTTTCTTTATGCATGAATATTATGAGGAGTCGCACAATTGTTCTCTAACTATGAATAACTATTTATTTAGGATGGGAAGGGGTGTCTTTTAGGTATTAATTTAACCCTTTCCCAAACAAGACCTGGTTTTGTTGTCTCTATTAGAAACGGTTTGGGAAAACGTTGAAACAAAAGAAGAAACTGCTGATAACCAGCAGTTTCTCCTTTTGTCTCAATATTTTCTAAGCCATATTTTACACAAACCCTATCTTTAATAACATCCATAATGTCTTTTGTGGCCTTTTTGAAGTGGATTCCAAAATTTTATCGTTAAGGAAAGGGTTAAAACAATGTATATCTTTATATGAATGAAAGCAATGGACAAACTTTGCCTGAATTAGATTTTCCCTTCCAGATGAACCAAACGTTTCGAGTCCTTTGCTAAGTCTTTCTCAAAATCTCCTTAATTAATAAAGCATTGTAATAATCAATGCATTAAAATACATACCAGAGCGCCAATTCACCAATGAAACTTTTTCAGCCTTTTTAAATTTGATTTGTGTGTCTCTACTTAAATATTCAAGGTTAATTAGAAATTAACGCAAAAATCTATTATGAATTTATTATGAATTTCTTCTCGAGGTTGCTTAATAAGCCATTCGTAAATTGAGTAATGCACGATCTATATTATATCATACTGTTTTTATGTTGATTGTTATGACTTTCAAGAGCGATAGAAAAGATGAGGTTATGCTATTTCAACTAAAAACAAAAACTTAAAGCAGTATGTATCACATACATGTACCAAATTTAAATATTGGATAATCATTAGAATCTCTTAAAGGATACGACTGAAGTGTACCAATAACGCAGTTTGTAAAAGTCAAAACATTTTTTCTTTGGTAAATAACGAAGAAAATAGTTACTCCTTTGTAACTTTTTAATGTCACAACCTTAAATTACAAGTTAAGCATTAAATTTTGCTTTACGAACAAGAATAAATCAGTTCATATCAATTTAAAATGTTTTGTATATAACCTACTTTAAATTTTCACTCGAAACTCTTATTTCTGAGGAGCATAACGTCGGTGGGGAGTCAAAACCTCGTAACTCCAGCTTATTCAAGCTGTAGTTACGAGGTTTTGACTCCCCACCAGCGATAAAATTATCATCTAAACGACTTACTTCATTTCATGTAAATTAACCCTTTCCCAAATAACAAAATTTTAGGGTGATCCACTTCAAAAACTGCTAAAAATGACAAAATGGGTGTTGTTAAAGATAGGATATGTGTAAAAAATGGCACAGAAAATATTGAGACAGAAGGAGAAACTACTGGTTATCAACAGTTTCTTCTTTTGTTTCACTGTTTTCCCAAGCCTTTCCTATAAGGCACGTCAAAACCAGGTCTTGTTTGGGAAAGGGTTAACTTGCCGGCACATTATGATTTGCCTAATTTATTGTGCAGATATTCATACATATGCTATCATATGAAGTATAAATCAAAATTAATAAAGTTCATATTTCGAAACATGAGATATCATTATCATATTAATAGAGCAATAGAAATTGACATTTTAGGCTCACCATTTTCTTCATAATACAGAATACACATCTCATATTTGTATCAAAACTTCGAAGATTCGGTCCCAAGTTTTCCACCATTTAGGTATGAATTAAAATTCCTAAACCTAGTTAAGATTAAGTTTGAATCTGAATATGCTGTTTTCAAAAACAAATACTTAGCTACGGTAGTTTGCATAAAATATCGACGAATATGTCAGAATTTAACATTTCTGAACAAGTTACATCTAAATCTTAGAATTGCTATATCTTGCTATGCTCATTTCTTGCCTTTCCTTGTTAATGGTATTGTTAAATGCTAACTATTTGTGAGGACAAATTATTCCAATGAATGCTACTTTCAATCAAGAATGGTTCATATTAGAAACCACTGTAGATGACAAATTAAAACTGAGTAAATGAACGATAGAGAACGCTGAAAATGAGAAAATGTTGATAAAGATGTTTTTTGTGATTCGTTCAACTTTCCACGGACATTTGTGCTTTTGTATCTAAAACCAGCGATTGCTACATTTCAAGACATTCGCTCAAAATAACTGCAAGTGCATGTGCTTTTCATATGAATTTACAGTGATTTTGCTCCTGTCCAAGATTTGCAATAATGAGGTAAATATTAAGATAAAAACGTCTAAAATTGATTATTAATCCACGCGGGATATTTTAACAGCTGTTTTACATATTTTGATTGTTAAGCTGCAGTTTATCTTCTAGCGTTTATTTTGTGTAAAAAATGAAAGAAAATTGAACGTTTACCACCTGCACCGAGTTTTACCCATTACCACACAGTGACTCTTTTTAACTCCCCACAAAATAATGGCCATGGAAAACATAGTGGAAAATGAAGAAATTGCTTGTGGCAAGCAATTTCTCCATTTCCCACAATGTTGTCCACACATAAAGGCACAAAAAGTAAAAAAAAAAAAAATCATTAACTTGAAATTGTCGTCTGCAAGAACTTTCAATTTGGACCACCCTAAAATTTTGTCATTTGGCAATGGGTTAAGGCTTTTTTTTCATAGGTGGCAAGTCATGAAAAATGGTGCATTAATGTCATCAACTCGGCTCATTCTGCAGCCCCGTCAAAAGTGAACATGGTCAATGTTTTCTTTTTCACATAATATTTCACTGCTTTTCATTAAAAGCATCACATAACTGTAGCTTAAACAAGCTGCAGTTAAGTTTTTTTAAATGAAAAGTGATATTTTCTTTTTTTATGTTACATTAAAATACCCTTTTTAATATCTTAATACTAATGACATATTGTCATGGCCTTATAATATATTTTCTGTTTGAATACTGCATCCAGAATTCCATACATAAAAACGCATAATATTTCGTACATTAGACTTGTGCGTGTACAAAGGAATTAACATTTTGCAATTAAAATGCTGAAACCATCGTTTGAAAAATTTTGTACATTGTTTTGACGTTTTGGTTGCAAACTGGTATTATACTTTGTATAGCTTAATATAAACGACCTGGCAAAACATCTCTATCGATTAGCTAGAGATGCTCTGTCAGGCAATTCTTCGTGAGCTATAGCAGGTATTTTTGTATGTACGTTCATTTGTCTGTTTGTAAATTTATTGTTATTGTATAAATGTTAAATAATTATGCAAATGATATGCAAATTGTATGAAAATTAATATGCATGAATGGACCAATTTTAACAGTGCTGTGTTAAAAAATAACAGTTGTTGATAAAAATCTATATTAAGAATTAATAATGTATAAAAGGATGAAATCCTAATTAATATGAACCTGTCTCTTAGTTTTATTTTTTACGTTAACGAAAAATCGCCCTCCCAACTAAATACTGGCACATTTCCAAGCGATACCAAAAAGAAAATGTCTTTATTGTAGCGTAAAAATATTGACGCAAATGGAGAAAATGCTGATCATCAGCATTTTCTCCTTTTGCCCCAATATTTTCCAGTTATTTCCTAAAAGGGACTTAAAAACCAGAGCTTCTCTCAGCTTTTCCAGCCCCAACTACAGTTGACATTCGCTATGTTGACATCAGATTAGTCGAATTTCCGCTTAAGTCGAAGTAAAATGTGGTCCCTAATCATCAACGGATAGAAAATGTCACAAAATTATTTTGAAACAAATGCATGTATAGCCATTGAAATAAAGTAGGAAAAAAGTGATAGAAATTGCCCGTTTCAAGCAATTTTTACTTTTTCCTATAGTATTTAAATTATGAACGTGCTTGTCGAGCTAAAAGGTCAAACGTCATTTACTCGGAACGGAACAAAATCGGATGAATCGAACTTCTGATATGTCGGGATATGTTGTTGGACTATCGGACTTGGACACAACGAGTTTCGACTGTATATGACACGTTGGTTGGCAAACTCCACACAGCGACAATGTCTTACATTATCACTGCAGGCATATAAATCACGTGACTATGGTGAATACCACGTGATATCGTAAAGATGGCGGAAATTTATTCATAATTCTGAAATCATTTTATAAATCTAATTTTATTTTTTTATTTGGATTCATATCTGACACCTCATATCTTAAAACATCACCAAAAGCATGTTTACTTTTTTAAATAAATATCAAAATAAAAAAATCAATTACCTGAAATCTTGGTAACTCAAGCTGTGCCGGCAGAGATCTCCCCAATCCAAATTCAGGGGAGATAACTGCGAAGGAGATTGGTTGGTTGGTTTAAAGAATTTTACACAGTTTTCAACTGTTATTTTCGTATCGAGGCGGCTGAAGCAACTAACAATGGATTCCTATTGTTTCTCATATCAGTACTACCATAACGTCCTAACAGAGTATCCAGCTGTTCACCCAAAAAGGTTAACGATATCAAACCATTGGTGGTTGACATTTTGTCAGAGCGGATATTTGCCACGGCCGAGGATCGAACCCGGACCTCTCGAGTTAGAGGCAGATCTGTATGACAGACTTCAGCTGTAATTACCAAAATTTTCTTCTTCTGTCTCAATTTTCCAGAGGCTATTATTTGAGACGTCAAAAGCAGGCCTTGTTTGGAAAAGAGTTCCAAACGAGGACAGCCCACAAAGATGGTTAACCCTTTCCCAAACAAGACCTGGTTTTGATGTCCCTAATTGAAAAAGTTTGGGAAAAATTTGAGACAAAAGAAGAAACTGCTGATAACCAGCAGTTTCTCCTTTTTGCCTCATAGTTTTCTGTGCCATCTTGTACACAAACCCTTTCCTTTTCAACATGAATTTTGTCACCTGGAGCAGTTTTCAAATTGGATCACTCCAAAATTTTGTTGTGTGGGAAAGGGTTAATCAAACAGAGGAACAACATGATAGCTGCACTATCTACCAAAATTCAATTCCGGGGATAAAATGGACTTACTGAATGTGGGGAAATTGGATGAAAGTTTCATTCCGAGAGACGAGTTGCCTTTTGATCAAATACAAGACGGCACTATTTTGGCCTGCTTAAAATTCAAAGAAATTGAAGACGAAAATTTCAAGTGGGTGAAATTTAAAATTGTTTTTGGTATTTTTGGTTGGAAATGAAGAAATGTCTTGACACAAGAATTTTCTCCATTTTACCACAGTGTTTGCCAAAGCATTTTAAAAGAGCCAAAAAGAGCCATTGTTTGGAAACGTTGGAAGCCAGAAATTCCTAAAAATCGTGATACTAAACTTTTAGTGGAAGATTTATTTTTCCCCTGGGTCATGAATCATAAAACATAAGTATAACTGCTTTACGCAATTATAAACTGAAATCTGCAGGGAACTGATAAGCTACGATATGCACGTCTCTTTAGACGTTTTAAATATTCATACTTTTTGTTTTAACCCATTCCCAAAACAAAACATGGTTTGGACGTCCTTAATAGAAAAGAGTTTGGAAAAAACATTGAAGCTTAAGAAGAAAATGCTGATAATCAGCATTTTCTCCTTAAAGTAAAAAAAAAGTAAAAGTAAAGGTGGTTTATAGTCTCAAATTTACGAACTAGGTCCATATTCGCGCGACTTTCACACTTTACTCCACGATCATTGAGCTTCAAGTCGGCTGTATACAGTCGGCGCCTGCGGCAGCCACAGCACATCGGCTTTCAACTCTCCCGTGTACCCATTTATACACCTGGGTGAAGAGGAGCAAAGTGGGGTAATTTTTTTGCTCAGAAAAATTCCCTTGACCTTAGCGGGATTTGAACCCAGGACCTCTCGATCCCTAAGCCCGCGTCCTACCACTAGACCACGGCGCTCCTTTTGTCTCAATATTGACTGTGCTACATTATACAAAGTTTCTATCTTTATCTGAACCAATTTTGCCATATTCAGTATCATTCAAATTAGACGACCCTATTTTTGCCATTTGTTAAAAGGGTTAAAACAGTTCATAAGGCAAATAGAGAGATTCGAACCCATGATGATTCTAATAACGTGATTTAGACAAGAATACGACTGTGCAAGTATCCCAAAAACAGTACATACACATTTCCAATACAGAAGGCGTCAAAAACCGAAACCCGGTAAATCAAGCAAATCAAAAGTTTCGAACAAGACATGGCTAATCCTTTAACAAACAGGACCTGTTTTTAACGTCCAAAATATAGGAAATTGAAAAAAAAAAAAAAAAAAAAAAAAACAACATTGCGATAAAAGAATAAAACAGTGCTATATTCTACACAAAATCCCAAATTTCACGAATTTCCATTTTGTTGTCAGCAGCAATCGACAACTTAGACCAGTCTAAATTACATATAGTTTGGGATATGGCTAAACTGTACTTAATATTTTAGGTACAGTGACGATTACCAACCAATAATCAGAAAAAAACGCCAAAAAATTTCGACCCTGATCGGACTGCGCATCCCGAATGCGCAAATCTAGCAGTATTGAAACTTTTCACAAAAGTAATATGCATTTACTTTCCCATAATTACTGCTTTATCGTAATTATAAACTAAACTCTAAAGGGAGCTGATGAGCCACGATATGCAATGCTAAGATACATGGAAGGCGCAGTCTAATCAAGGTACACAATGTAGAAACTTTCTCAAAATGCTATAAGCCTTCATTTGTCATAACACGACATAATTACTGTTTTACCGTAATTATAAACACAACTCTGCAGGGGGCTGATAAGCCACGATAGGCAGGGCTCACATGTCGTTTATCACTCTCATAATTTGAGAAACTGCATCTTGAAATTTTCTTGGAGAAAACTCAAAATTTTATCGTCTGAAATTATGCACAATTTTACATTTTCCTTTCACCCGAAGTGCTTGATGTAATGTCATTATGATGCCCAGATTTTTTCTCTTGTCTCACTATTTTCTATGCTGTATCATTTGCACAGATGCTATATTTAGTTATATTATTTACCAACATGCATTTCGTTATCTGTGACAGCTTTCGTTTGGAGCAGTCTAAAACCTTGTCGTTTGGGAACAAGTTAGCATGAAAGAAGATTTCCAAAGTTTCAATTATTTGCGTGAAAACCAAAGTTGTTAATTTCAAACCAAAAACAATTTCCAAAACCGCAGACGAAATGGTTGTGAAATTGACAAATCAATTTAAAAACGCAGACTACCGTTCTTTAAAAACCGAAAAACAATACAAAACTAATTTAAATCGCGTCCAATCTTGACGGTTTTCATTATTGCTACTGTTTCCTTGTCCTGCGTTTAACTTCTTCCCAAACGATCTTTTTATTTGACTGGTTAAAATACGGAATGATTCTATCCAGTTAATGGTGACGTTATTTCGGACAAACAATAGTATTTAGTAGGTGTTGTTATAAAAGCTCGTAACTACCGCTTTATACAAGCCGTAGTTACAAGATTTTATTACAATACCTACGGTTTATCTATACATAACGCTATAACCTAGTATATTTTTAGCACAAAATTCATTGTTATTGACTGGAGAAGAAAACGACAAATTGGTGTAACCTTATCTGTGAAACATGTGTATAGTACCATAGAAAGTATTAAGGGAAATCAGAGAAAAGTTTGACTTTGTTTTTCCCTCTTATGCCAATGCTACGTAAAATCTATTTCAAATGACCTTGGAAACTATAGCTTGTTTTGAAAATAGTGCCTGGACGGAGCTTTTAAATTCAACAAGATGTGTTTGTGAAAAACAAACGCCCCCGAAATGACCATTTTTCTAAAATGTTAAGATTTCGTGTAAAGGGCTGATAAGGGTTAACGGGTGACCTTGAGGAATGCTATATTGCATGGAGCCGATCAATCTCCTTCGCAGTTATCTCCCCTGAATTGGGATTGGGGAGATCTCTGCCGGCACAGCTTGAGTTACCAAGATTTCAGGTAATTGTTTTTTTTTTATTTCGATTTTTATTTAAAAAAAAAGTAAACATGCTTTAAGTGATGTTTTAGGAATATGAGGTGCCAGATATAAATCCAAATAAAAAATATAATTGGATTTAAAAATGATTTCAAAAATATAAATAAATATCCGCGATCTTTTCGATATGGCGTCACATTCACCATGATCACGTGATTTATATGCCTGCAGTGATAATGTAAGGCATTGTCGCTGTGTGGAGTTTGGGAGCCGATAGCTCCCATTGAAAGGAAATTACATACCATTTGAGCTTCGTATGTCGAATACTTTTGGAGAAAAGGCAAAAATTTTCGGACAGACAGACGGACGGACATGAGTAAAAGAACAAAAACAAATGTTTGTCGTTTGGAAAGGGTTCGAAGAAAATACATATACCAAATCGTGACCCATGAGCCTTTACTGCATTTGAAACGAACATGAATCCAGATTATTATGCATATACGCATGGTCTTATCAAGAACCATGTAGGTTTATGGCAGCTTCTTCCTCCAGCATTAACAAGAAACAAATCTTGGTGCCGATAGACTACAGCTAGTTACAAACTTTTTCTACTCTACGAAAATTTCGAATATTTATACTTTCCAGATGACAAAGTTTTACTATTCCAAATGCAAAGATGCTGCATACCTATTTTAAGTACATGAAATTTTACATTTTTAGTCTTTCTGAATGGAAAACATTCACGGTGGGGATTGTGCATGCTGGGATGGGTAAATCTACGGACAAATTTGCCTCGCTTCAGGTAAGACATTTTGCAATAACTTCCTTATTTCTGCGTCAATTAAAAAACGGTTTGTTGCATGTACCCCGCCTTACTGAGCTCTTTCCTCCGATGTATGCTTTACAAGAAACCTTTTTGTACTTTTTGCGAAAAGTGATCCCAACCGACCAGAAAAACGACAAAAAATCTGGTCGTTTTTCAGGTCAGTTGGGATCAATTTTTGGGAAAAATATGGGGAGTTTTCAAATAAGTAATACACCTAAGGAAAGCGCTCAGTAAGGCGGGGTACATGCAACAAACCGCTTGAAAATTGACACAGAAATAAGAAAATTATTGCACAATTTCCTACCTGAAGCGTGGCTTATTTTGCCGTAGTCGTTATCATTTCGTTTTCTGGTCAGTTGGGATCAATTTTTGGAAAAGTTAAAAGGATACCACAAATAATCCATGTATCCGAGGAAAGGGATTTTCAAGGCGGGGTACATGCAACAGACCTTTTGAAAATCGACAAAGAAATAAAGGAGTTATTGCAAAAAAATTGACAAGAATCGAGATTATTTTTGTCCGTATTCGTTATCCATCCAATCATGCACAATCCCCACCGTGACATTGTTGGAAATGAAGAAATTGTTTGTCACAAGCACCTTCTTATTTTCCACAATGCTTAAATAAACACTGTGTGGGAATGGGTAAAGGACCCAATTTTGTAGACCGAAACTCATTGACGAGTGTCAGCTTTGCATATGGGTAAAATAAGAAATGCACCATTCTTTGTTCTTTATGAGATAATATGAGATGATTCTCAGCTTTGATTTGCCTGTAAAAAGGATTTTAGCCCCTTCGTTTAAATTTTATTTCATATCCCAAATATATAATTTACATTTAATGCCAGCTTCTTATTTTTTGACAGGTCTAGTTGACAGATTTGATTTGATCGTTCAGAATATTGTACCAGAATTGTTTACATTATCCCCATTGATGTAAACATATGGGGCTCATTCTTTTCAGTTTTCCTTCCCTAAACATTATTCAACTTTTGACTGAATATTTAAAGCTGACTAAGTCATTATCTTGCAAATTGTAATCTTTCTTACTGCTTCTGATATCAGTAACACATACCTTTTATCAAAGACAACTATTCAAAACTTTAAATGCGTTTCCACTGTGGTTAAATCCGTTTTCAGAATTAATGTTAACAGCCATTTGGCGAAAAGGGTAAGTCCAGACTTCAAAGAAAAGTTCCTATAGGACACTGACAGATGACTCTAAATTTGAAACTTTTTGTTGTGTGAATGACATGTTTTATGTCACATTTTCTCAGCACCTCGGTATATGAAATAAGAACAAATTATGAACATGATGTCGCTAAGTAGGTAAGAGGCTAGCGCCTCTTACCTATACATAATTTTCAGTTATATTCAAGCTTACCTATACATAATTTTCAGTTATATTCAAGAGTCAATTGGGTTGATACAAACATTGTGTAAATACAGCATACAAATTATTAATAACGAAATTATTGAGGTGACAAATTGCTGTACATCTTTCATAAATACTCTTTTGATCCGAAATATTTGCACCGGGGTCTAGGAAATGGGCCATTAACCCTTTCCCAAACAAGACCTGGTTTTGACGTCCCTATTAGAAAAGGCTTGGGAAAACATTGGAACAAAAGAAGAAGCTGCTGATAACCAGCAGTTTCTCCTTTTGTCTCAATATTTTCTATGCCACATTTTACACAAATTCTATCTTAAATAACTTTCATTTTGTCATTTACTGCAGTTTTTGAAGTGGATAACCCTAAATTTTTGCCGTTTGGAAAAGGGTTAAAGCATTTAAGGACGAGGGAGTACAAGATTACCTTGTACATATGTGCAGTCTGATCAAAACCCATGTTGTTGTCTCAGATTTGTATTATGAAATCAAGAAATTATAAGATGTATCCTGATCAGATAACGTGTATACCAGATTGATCTGGATCCCATGTTTGTATCAAAAGTCATAGACTTTTCCATATCCTAACGTTTATATTCGCTTTGTAGCCGAACCTATTCGGGCAACGTCGTAAACATTTTTGCAATGGAACGTTCCACCGCCGAATGTTTACAACGTCGTCCGAATAATTCCGACGTCGCTCGAATCTTATTAGGGGTGTACTTCCCTAAATGGTATCCACATCGAAGTCATGTCACTGCTGTTTTCAGTGTTTTCTTTTCATCTGTTTTTTTTATTTTTTTCTAACTTTGTTTTATATATAGCCTTTCTTACACGACCAGTGAGTCTTTTGAGTAATTTCGCAGACCTTTTGAACCTAACACATTTACAAGAGATAACCGAGGTACTTCACCTCAAAGAATAACATGTTTGCATTTTTGACAAATCATAGAGAGAGAAAGACCTTGTAGGTGGCGGCATTGGTAAATTGTTTGAACACATTGTCAATGCTCACGAACATGCTTCAACAAAAAAATGCTTCATCAGACACAAAATACATGTGCATATCCCATTCGAGAGGATCCCGAACTTTCATTTCAGCCGGGTACACACGTGTTGGCTTACTGAATTATCGACTTAATAATAAGGTAGAATATCCGTGTTGTGGCCATTTTGAGATTAATAAAACATCGTTTTTTTCGAGCCTTGTCGTTACGAATCCGAGTTTATTCGGGCGCGGTCGTAAACATTCGGCGGTGGAAAGTTCACCGTCGAATGTTTGTCGTCCGAATAATTCCGACGTCGCGCGAAAACTCATTAGGGATAGACTTCCTTGAATTATCACCATCCGAATAACACAAACATTTACGGCCTAATCACTACAGGAGTTTAAAAAGAAACCACGTGATATGGTTATACGTTATACGTAACGGAGCCTTTACACGAGTCTTGCGCGTCAACGCATGTATTAAAATCGCAGTATCTCAACACAGAACATTCAAGAACCATGCGTTACGTTTTGACGTCCTGTAGTATTGTTTGGTGTCATAACTATGCCTTGTAAAAAGCAACTCGTTTGGGGATTTTCATGCGACTACGGTCATTGGTACATTCCTCTACCAGAAAATCAATGAAACCAAATTGAAAATAAAAGACTCGCTGAAAGAGGTGCTGATGACAAAGCCACGGGCAACAAATGCTTCTAGATATAGAAGGTCTGATATCATTCGAACACGTTTTCATTAAAATCGAGTTACTCATTTATATTTTTTAAATGTGGGTGTTCTAGTTACACTATATCAAATAACAAATACAACTCAACACTCGTTGAATCAAACACAAAAGATAACATTCTTCAATCCTAACACTGTTTCTAATATTTCATAGCCTCTAGGGGACCGTATTAACCCTTTTCTAAACAAGCCCTGGTTTTACGTAACCTATCAGAATAGCTTTGGGTAGTATTGAAAGAAAATGAGAAAATGCTGGAATCCAGCATTTTCTCATGTTCTGTCAATACTTTTCATGCCATTGCATGCAATATCAACACACAAAGTTCACACTTATTTCGGCGTCGAGAAGTCTTTCCTATTTTGAATAACTCGGAAAATTGTAACTTTGGAAAGAGTTTAAGAGGCTTTCCCCTAGAACTGCTATAAGTGCAAAGGAATTTCATATAAATATACAACATTGTGGCTCTAACCAAGCAATATTACATATTGAAATCCGATTTGTTAACCAACTAATATTTTTTCCTTGACACCTTAGATGTTTAATCTTAAAAATGCGAAGTCCAACACCTGGGTACTTTTTTAATTAGTTGTTAGGGGAGTTTACGCGTACAAAAGAAATGTCGAGAAAAATGAATTCAAGCTCAAGCATTCAAGTTACTGACAGCATTTGGCAAATTGTTCTGTTTAAGTAATGTTGTTTAGTATTGTTCTTTCGACTCGAAATAAAGAGGGCTTCTTTTTTCACTCTGTGTATATTTTTCTTTTTTCATGTTTGTGTCTGTAAATATGTTGCATACTATTTTATGGCTAAATAAATGTTTTGTATGTATGTTAAGTATGATAACACAAAAGCATCGCCTTACAGACAGTAGACCTACACAGAAATGAATTTGAATTTTCAGAAATTTGCACAAGTAACTATCTATGATTAAGAATAAACGTACATATTTCATCTATAAGGTCAAAGCAGCATTTTTCTTTAAATATTGTTGACTTGGACAAAATTCAAACTAAAATTTTACCCCAGAAAGAGAACTCCAAGACAAAAACATAACAACCGACTGATCATACATACAAAATGTTGTTGGTGGATTTGAACTAGTCAGAGTTGAACTCTTGCATTATCTACGCGCTGTTTCATTTCATTCGTTACAAACAAGACTGTAGGGAATACATAAGTTATTTCTGACGTTCTCAATATTGTAGTTCCTAAAACCCCGATTTCTCTCATAGTAACAAGGAAAATTTAGAGAATACAGAATTACTGTCAGCTCTTTATAGCGTTTGTATTTCTATGAAAATGCTTACTCCATATCTTTTTTATGTTTTGCCAAAATTAATGAGCGCATGCTTTTACATTGATTTATACCTCACGATAAATGACCTGGCAGAGGTTTCTCTATCGTTCAACATGGGCTGCCCTGCCAGGTCATTTATCGTGAGGTATACATGGTTCTAAATTCTCTAGATACATAACATATCAACTACCGGTATATCGTAGTTTTTCGTCAAAAATCTCGTAACTGCAGCTCTACACAAGCAAGGTTTACAAGGTTTTCTGAGAAATGCGAGAAAAGCGATAATGAGGGAAAAAATAATAAAATAATCGATTTTGGTCACCTGAAGAATTTTATTGTGTGACTTGATACACCTGGTACCATTCTGAGCTATGAGTCTCAAATACAAATTCCGTGACTTAGAACAAAAGTGTTCTAAGTGTATATCAATCGTTATACACTTACAACCGTTTTGCAATCAGTCAAATGAAGTATTTTCCTTCTTTCTTTTAAACAAATGATAGAAAATCATGATTCTACTAGTGAAAATGGATTGATTTACGTCCAAATACACGTAATTCGATAAGAAATCGTTAAACTTCTGTGGACATTTGTATAATGCTTTGTGTGGCCTCTTTAGGTGAATGAAAAATTATTTATAAAGTACGTATAAATAATCTTTTTGATAGACCATTTTTATTATTTCATTCAAATGGCGATTATTTGGTCTACTTTGGATTCACACGTTAACTCGATTATTACTTTGAAAAGTCGGATGCCTTTTGGAATATCATAGATTTAAAAAACATGGCTATTTTATTGAATTTCGTAGCCTAATGATGACAAAGTGGCTAGAAAACAACACCCTGTCAGTCCAAAAACATTTTTTTTAAAAAGAACCTTAAACATAATTTGGCTCTTCTTACATTTGTGGTTTGCTAAAACCATTTTTAAAGCGAATGTTGTTAAAGGATTACCATATTTCCGAAAGTTTTAATGCTAACGAGGGCAAAATTTATGACTGAAATCCAATTCCCATTCTCATCATTTGATACTAGCCACAAAACAACCATATCACGCCTTATAGTTTCATAATTTGTTATGGCTTTCCTTTAACATCGTCAGTTCTATTCTAAAACGATGTAACTATGTATTGTTCCAACTTACAGATTTCCCGCACCGCTACAAACATACCATTAAGTCAGACACACCAGATGATCTTCAGTATAAAACCACTTTGCAAGCAGCTATGACAAGACGATTTGCCATTTGTTAAAAGGGCATGAACGGTAAATTCAAATCAGATCTTGATCTACTCTGCCGACAGCATAACACCTACATTACCAAATCCCACATGACACTTGAATACGACATGTCAAACAATAAAAGGTTGTCAGCATTATGATACTTTCTTTATTTGCGTCAGAAAGGCTTATGAGTTACGTATTAGATATCATTACCGTTATATCACACGTGGTAATAATTTTACAAAGTGGCACTGCCACACATGGAGCGTGTCATCAACAGTATTTTATGCTACCTAACTGTTATATATAGTGTTCTTTTTAGTTTCACTTTTGAGCATAGTAAATCAGCCATTCTCCAGAAATTGAAGCCATTTTGAAAAAAAGCTGTCGCCAGCTCATATGCGCTGAAAGATAAAACCAGGTGTTTTGCAGTTCATTGAGATCATTATACGATTATTACCTAACCATTTTTCGAGATAATATATGCACACTCGGATGCGAAAACCTCATAACTAAGAAAATCATGTGTCATTTATTAACATGGGGGTCTTAAAATTCCCATGTCGCCAACCCAATTTTCTGTATATCTTTCTCATTCTTTTCTTCAAACAAAGCTTACATACTGAGAAAATGTTATCAATATGTGTGGAATATACAGGGACATGAAGTTTTAAAGCTAATTATGCATCTTCTTCATATTTTACCTACTTTTTACATCCAAATGCATGTGTCGCCACACGAGCCTATTTTCCCGTAACGACTTTTCTTTGTTCTTAAATTGCTAAAGAAAAGTATTAAGAACATATAATGAATGCCTTATCAAATGCGCAAGGTGTTTAACTTATCGGAAAAACATATTTTTTAACAAATGTGTTGTTGATTTATACTGTACAGACAAATAAAAACGAAAATTGAAATGTCGCATTTCAAACGCTATGCTTCCATAACGTTCATATCTACAGAAACAGAATGCTCTTGGTGAAAATGAATATAGTAGGCAATGGAGAAATAATAGGGGACATTTGCAAAACTATAACATTATGAATATCAGTTATATTCAGAATGTGGTCAGTGTTTTTGTTCGTTGGTCACCATGCTTCCGTAACTGTTAGTTTCCATAACGTATTTATAATCTGAATTTGCGTCAACAGCATCACACAAATTTATAAGAAACATTCAGTTTTAACATGAAATGTATCTGTATATGACAACGGGATCAATTTTCACTTACATATTATGAGGATTTCCGGCTGAGGAAACCGTGATACATATGGCTACATCGGTTGATTTCAGCATAGTGACTTCGTAATTATTAAAACTATGAACTGTAATCTTAAAAATATTTTTTTCTGTACGCTGTCTAGACACACTACCCAGGCTAATACCATTGCAGTCGCTTGACTTTCGTATTTTAAATGAAAATAGCATTATTTAATAGATTTCTCTGTTTCGGAACTTAGCGTTATGGAACATGATTTTGAATGTTTCTTTTATGGCTATCCAACGCTACCAAATTCAAAACGTTTTTCTTATTCTACATAAGTATTGCACACTAAACTATCGGAATAGATATAATTTTTGATGTTACCATTTCAAATACTAGTAGTTCTCAATGTGATACCAAAACAAAAAAAATGTATTTTGCCCTTAATAATGCAGATGAACTTAGAAAAAAGAATTGTAGTGGTAATTACTACTAAAATTAATTGACAGTGAGCTGATTGATGAAAACAGACGTATATACCAACTGACTTTTTATCCGAAAATGGAAAAAAATATAGGGAAAACTATAGAAAAAAGTTCATAAAATGAAAAGTTAAATATATAATGAGTACAAAACTACAACCTTTTTAAATTGTTGTGTTACATGATTCCATACCATGAATGTGGATATTTCTTTTTCAACGTATGACAAGGGGTAATATGCTGAACATGAGATATTGTAAAGCATCAATGGAAAAGGTATGTCTATTGCTTTCTCTGAAATGATCTATAAAAGTCAAGGACCAAGAAAAAAAAAGATTTTTTTACTGAAACCATTTGAAAGACCATTAAAAAGCTTTATTATGTTTCTCTCCTTTGCATTTAACAACTAATATAAAGCTTGTGTTATAAAACTGGATACAGTGTTTAACGACCTATAGGTCATAATACACTGGAGAGAAGTTCAGTCGGAATTAAAACAAATAGTGAAAGTAACACGTCTGTGCAAATTAACACCATTTTAACCAACTTGTAACAATGTCTCATTTGCAGTATAGCTGTACGAGAAAGGTACTCACTGATATGGCTTACAAGAAACAGGTATATAAAAGGACGCATCATCTTTCACTCAGCAGAACCACGAAAGCTTATTGCAATTAGACAGAGGGAGTTTCTTGAAAGGAAGACAACAACACAGTTTTAACTAAACATAGATGCAACGTAACAGTAACTAAAAAGGTACCAACACAAAGGCACACACCTATTATGATTATTTTTTTTGAAGACATATCCTTTAAAATCTAACAAGCATAGGAGATCTTAAGTAAATAAAGGCATAACAAATTTTTATGGCAGTATTTTTCGTTCATGTCATCTTTAGTTTGCACATGTCATCAATAGTGTCTTTGCCATACAAACTGTTGGGAGAGAATGTCTGCAACGATTCAACGCGAACCGTGACATTTTTATCAACTACCGGTATCTCCCAAGAACGAAATTTTAGACAGGTTAGAGTTTATGGGGTGTGCAAACGACAAAAGTCGATGTTACAAAGTGTAGAAAATTTGCAGAATTTAAAAGGGGTGGAAAATGGGAAAATACCGAAGACGTTTTCAAGATTTATTAAATACCGGTATATGCCAGTTAAAAGACTGCAATAGAAAAGCTTAAAGAGAATTGATGAATAATTATATAGCCCCAAAAATCATACAACCAAACGATTTATAAATACTTGAAATCTTAAAGTAACAATCATTCACAATTTTTTGGCGATTTGTAAAACTATGCCATATATTCCACACAACAATAATCATTTTCCATAACATATGCTCCGTAACTGATATATTTTACAAGAAAGCTTTATTAATGTGTTAATTTCTATAAAGAAGTATTGTGAATTTAATATGCATATGCAGGTATCCTTACTGGTGCTTTCGAAATGGATCTTCTCTCGATTCTGATGTTTTTAATTGGATATTTCAAATTATGAATTTACCCAGGTTTTGGGATAATTTCACAGAATTCTTTTTGTCATTTTTCCTAAAATGTTTTTAAACTTTTCATTTGCATTAAATAAAATATTTATTACAATTTAGATATCATTAAGCGAATAATTTGGAGGTATCAGAACTCTTTTCCAAATCAAGAAACAATGCATATGCTCCGTAACGAAGGGATGGTCTTTTTTAATGTGTGTTTACGTTTTATACGGAATGCTCCACCGGACATACTTGTGTTTTTTCTCAAGCTCTTTAATACGACAATAATTAGTTACAACATTTGATGTACTATTTCAAACCATTATTAAGTAACAAAAAACTTCACAAGCCCCCGTATAAACAATCAAAAGAACTGTCGAATATAAAGGTTTTCCATTTTAATGATACACGTTATTAAAGGTCAATGTCACCGAAAAGTACATTTGTATACCCCCATTTATGCTTCACCATCAAAATGGACCCTATCAGCTTTATTTTCGATCATTGATTGTGCTCTAACGTTTTAAAAAATAACCATCAGTACATAATCTATGCTCCGTAACATGCCTATTTTTATACTTACTTTGATGGATCATAAAAATCGTTTGGTAAAAATGGTGTGGGTTAAATTTTCAGAAATAGCGCCTGAAATATTCTTCTTTAGAAATAACGCAAAACGATTTGAATTGCAAATGGTCGAAAAATCATTTTTTCTCAAATCAAAATGGCTTCAATTTCTGGAGAATGGCTGAAATACATTTTGTTTATGCATGAATTTATCTAAAAACCCGATGATCGTATTGCATTTGACATTTTTTTACTCAATGTTTTCCAAAGCCATTTTCATAAGGGATGTCAAAGCCAGGTCTTGTTTGAAATTTCAGCAATGTATCTGTCATTTTATGCGGAAGGTCATTTGTTCAGCTCACACAATTACAATTGACCTTGGAATAATTGAGTGAGGAAAACAATCAACAGCTGTTCAGTTATTCAGTTCCTTATGATGCAGAGAATGTTGACCCCCAACCATATTTCTCACACTAGTACACAAGTACAAACACAACATCAAATCGGGCACACCAGATGACATTCGGTATAAAACCATTTCGTAAACAGCTAGGGCAAGACGATTCGCAAATTGTTAAAAGGGCATGAACGGTAAAATCAAATCAGACCATGGCTTACTGTGCCGACAGAATAACACCTAAATTACCAAGTCCCACATGGCACTTGAAAACGACATGTCAAACAATCAAATGCTGTCAGAGTTATGTGTTTTCTTTATTAGCTTCAGAAAGGCTTATGAGTTGCGTATTAGCTATCATTACCGTTATATCACACGTGGTAATAATTTTACGAAGTGGCACTGCCACACATGGGGCGTGTCATCAACAACAATTTATGCTACCTAACTGTTATATATAGTGTTCTTTTAAGTTGCATTTTTGAGAATGGTAAATATATTTAACTTATACATGTATATCTTTTTATTTAAAAACTCATTGGTCGCTTTGCATTTGACATGGATGCGCTTCAGAAATCAGGTGTGCCTTTTGTAAAGTCAGAATTGAAAGTGCTTTGGCATTAGATTTATTACAAGTTGGAAACAAATTTCAATAAAAATACGTGTACAATGTAATTCAAAAGCCAACAGTTTGACACCGTAGAAGAATCAAAAACACAAGAGTCGTCAGATACGGATAATGCTACCAGAATAAGGCACTGTCACGAAATACTGTATGCCATAAATGGAAAACGTATTTTACCCTAAGTCCCCTTTTCCCGTGACGAGGCCTCAAATCCAAAGACCGGGAAAAACATTAGTATTATATCATAAGGAATTCATATAGTAAGTTTCATTTGATTTGGCCCAAGGGTTAAGGAGAAATCGCTCCGGATGGATATTATGGACGGATAGACAGACAGTCGGACGGACGGGATGACGGACGGACGAACGGAAAGACGGACGGACAGACCAAGCGGCGGCTTTATACTACGAAGAGCATGAAAATCGGGAAAAACAATATGGGTTTTGACATATAATTTTCCTGATAGCCAATTTATTATTATACCAATCAAATTAATACAGAGCGTATAAAAATGTCACGGCCAATCCTCACTAGCGTAATGCAAATTCAGATGCTGCTCTTTTCACACATCCTGTTCTCATGTAACAGGTATCATTTGATTTTTCTGGATAGAAAACATTATGGGAAATGAATAAATTGCTTGTTACAAGCAATTTCTTCATTTTCCACAATATTTTCCAAAGTCTTTTATCTTTATACGCTAAGAAGTACCATTATGTGGGCATAGATTAAATTGTCTTCTAAAGAAAGGAATGCTTATACATAGGCGTAGGAAGAGGATGGCCAGTGGGGGGGGGGGCTGGCCCCCCCCCCCCCCCCCTATGGCTCCCCCATAAAACAACCATTTTTTCCATTTACTAGAACGTTTGGCCCCCCCAATATTACAAACCTTCCTACGCTACTGTTATAAAAAGAATAATGGAAACAAAGAAGGATGTGAACGAGGAATCAATTGTACTTTTGTTATCAGCATTGTAGCTCATTAATAACAGAGTAATATAGAAAGCAAAGAAACATTTGATTTAAATAAATTTGTTTTACTTTAATGGCCGTTGGAACAATAGTATATCAATATCAAGATTTGGATTGAAATTGGTGGGAATGATAGAGAGGATTGAGGAAAAAATGGGACTTTCCAGCAAGATAATTAGTCATTTCTCACAATATCGATAAAACGACATGATTGTGGTTATTCGCAGGGATTCAAATGTAAATACAGATGATGCTCTTTTCACACAGCCTGCCCTCGTGTAACAAGTATCATTTCTAAAGATGTAATTAATTTAGTTTCGCGTTGACCGTCGTGGTTCATTGATAGTCTTTGATCCTCAATTCATCGGATAATTAATAAGGAATTAAAAACTGTGCGTGGGGCATCTTACTTTTTTGTAAGACGTAATTGACGGACAAATTTTCTCACATTTTGTGAACTTTGTCCAAAAACATTGCACGCATAATTTGATTAGTTTCGTGTTTAAAACTTAAACATACGTAAGCATGATGATATATCAAAGATAATAAGCCTTAAGCTTATTGCTCGCCACATTAAAGAACTTAGCGGTTCATTATGACAAATTTTGATGGTCTTGATTCATTATTGTTTATAGTAATCTACGGATGTTCCTGAAATTGGCAGACAAGCAGAGTAGCAGAATAACAGAGTGAAATCTGCTAGTCTGCTACTCTGCTAGTTTGTCAATTTCACTCCGCTAAGAACATAGTGATGTAAATACTCAATAGCATGCAAAGATGTATTACTAGTGTCATTGAAACATATGATACGTGACATGTCAATGATTCATTGTTTTCCATTTATTTCAGTGAAGAAAAAATAACCGACAGTAAAACTTGCACTGCCTTTAATATTAAACGCAATACGGTTTTATAATGGGACTCGAATTTATATGTTCTGTCAAGCACGCAATAGCAATAAAGTCACTCCCTTTTTTTTTATACAATTTTATATCAATACATGTAACACACGTAATAAGATCTGATGTATTTAGAGGGGGTGGGGGTACTTGTATCTACTTGCCAATACATTATGCACATGTATGTAGACAAACAGTACACGGGCGAAAATTACCAAATGACTAAAGTCAAGTGGATGAAAGCGTTGTAAAATACAAACTAGAAAAATTGCCTACAAGCGGACAAATACCGGTACGCCGAGAGTACTTTGTCCCTATAGAAGTGCCATCAGGAATTCCAATTTTGACCTTTGACCTATGTGACCCCCAACAATAGGGTACCTGCTCGGGTCAAGGTACTCTCTTAAGAACAGAGCACATTCTCTCTTCATACCATTATGATAGAATGATGCTCTATTCTCGCGGGGTCATTTCACGTCTAATCTCGGGGCCTTGTCGGGATTTCGGTATCCAATCGTTGGCTATACAAAACAAAACATTTGAATAATCTGATACAAACATTCATTGGTTCACGCTTCAAATTACCGGCTTCAGCCAAAAATAAAAGCAACGTAATGTATACGTAATCTAACAAGATAAAAACTGAATGATTTTGATTCGATGATTCAAATGTTACCGGCTTCAGCCAAAAATAGAAGCGACGTAATGTATACGTAATTATCATGCAAGATAAAACTGAATGATTTTGATTCGATAATTCAAATGATGTGCTATAATTAGATTATGACGACCAAATAGGCTGTTGGTGAATCAAAAACTGCAGAGGTCATATTTCATGGTTTAATCAATAGACCTCGATTTTAGAGAGTAGGGTCAAGGGCACCGATTGTGTAAAGGTACACAGTCCTAGGTCAAACGGTTCTCGAGTTAGGGCAAGGAAGCGGATATCAAACAAAGTTCAAATGTGGCCTTGGAATTATATCTGTTGCAAAGGTCATAAAAGCATTTTTCTTCAATCCAATGCAAAGGTCATAACAACATTTTTATTCAATCTAATGTTATTTTTACTATCTCATACAGTCTTGAAATATCAAAATCATTTTCATGTTTATTGTCTTAAGTTTTTAAGACAGCAAAATGTAAAGCACGTGTAAAGGGTAGCTTATAAGCCTCGGCGACGTATGTTGAATGAAGTTAGGTAATATAAACAAGACATTCTTTCTAACCGCATTTGAAGGTAACTTATGCTGCAGGGGGTTTCTTTTTATGAAATCTTTGGGAAAAATGTCAATGACGCTGCTTTACTTCTGTTGTAACATCTTGAACGCATTTTTACACATGTCTTTGGAATTCCTGAATTATGAAAAAAAGCAAACAGGCTTTGTCCATATGTTTTAAATTCGTATTTCGCTACATCGAATAACCGTTGAACAAACAAGTAAATTATAAACATTTTCAAGTAAAACATTTTTGATATAAAATTCATAAAGTTGATGAGTGAATTCTATTGTATCTGGCTTCAAGTAGGTACCTACCAAAGAGCATTCATGTGTTGTTTTTAGTAAAAAAAATGCTACCCTGCGTATCTTCTAAGAAACAATATCCATAGCAAGTCAAATGGAATGACTTTTCCGTTATAAAAATGCTCTCTCCTCTATCTTTTTATGTATGCGTTTTCTATCAAATATGCAATGCTTTCATTCTGTCAAATGTACCAAATGCTTTCATTCAACCAATGAATGACCATTGTCTTCATAGGTTTTGGGCTCCCAACGACTATGTGATTCATTGCCCAACGTGACGATATAAAACACAATAAAGATGAAACTGGTTTTATATTACATGACACGGGCAAGATTGTCATCTACACCCTTTTTCAAACAAGAACAGATTTTGACTTCAATAATTTAAAACATTTGGGAAAACAATGAGACAAAAGGAGAAAATGCTGATGATCAGCATTTTCTCCTTTTGTCTCAATTTTTTATGTGATTTACGATACACTAATGCCACACCAACTGTTAACGATTTTATCATCATCAGTAGCTTTAAAATATTCGTTGGCTTAAAAACATCGTCATTTGGGAAAGGGTAAAATTGTGTGAAATTTGAATATTTTACAGGTCTGTCAATACCGTGCTATGTCATCGTTTTTCGTAATATTTGCATATTTATCAAACAATTTCTCGACCTCTGTGATGTTAATAGATGTGTGAAATGAAACATTTGAGCCGGGATCTGGAAAAACGTCCCTTATAGCATTTGAGAACAACATGGTTCCAGATCAGCCTGCGTATACACGCAGTCTGACCAGGAACCATGTTGTTCTCCAATTGCTTCCTCATGGTCTATAGCAACCATTTGAGAGTAAACATGGATGCTGGTTAGACTGCATCTAGTCACAGCCTGATCTTGAAACCTGGCTGTCTCAAATGCTATAAGGGACGTTTTTCCAGATCCTGGCTCATTTGTTATGGGACACGTTTGCAGAGTCATAAACTACAACTCAGTTTAAAAGTTCTTTTACTCCTAACAAGTCTCAGTTAAAGGTCCGTCATCTTGGAAAGGCAACGATTCTACCTTGAAAGTATTCCTTACATAAGGAGCAAAGTGGAACGTTCTTTTACTTCTAACAAGTCTCAGTTAAAGGTCCGTGATCTTGGAAAGGCAACGATTCTACCTTGATTTTATTCTTTGCATAGGGATCAAAGTTGAGATAGAATCCTTAGTTTGCGAAGACGGAGGTCGACTCATTTCTCAATTTGCGTGAAATTACGACAGATCTGATGCCTTTTGCAATCGTATTGACGTCAGATTATTCATGTGGAAATCAGTTTCGTAAATAACATCGTATATAAGGATGCTAGTTTTATCGTCGATTTTCAGTTGCAGTTACGAGGCTTTTGTTGGAAAACATCGTTATACATGTTTGCATTTTAGGACACTTTTGTAGGAACAAAGAATGAATTGGATTATGACAATGTTATATACGTAAAAAACTGACAAAAGCATGAAAATAGCATAATTCTAGTTAGATCTAGATTTATGATCGAAACCAGACATTTACGAGCAAAATGCTCATATAAATCTGCCGGTGGTCTTTTAGGGTTACAGTAGATACGATCGAGGTTAGAATTTCAAGTGCCAATGAAAGTTTTAAGGTACGCTTTATAGTACCACCCTAAATGGTGTCAAAAAGACAATAAAGTTGATTAAAAAGGATATTCCGGAAACATGAAGCCTTTTGTTAAAGTGGAAGAACCGTTAGACGACTCTTACAAACGCTAGAAGAATTAATACAGTTTCCAGATCATAATATCAATATTAACAATTTGTTATTCTTTTTATTCACAAGACATTATTCCATTGATTGGTGTTCTGAAAGCTTTACAGAAGATGACTTTAATAATCTTTCTTTTATTTCCCATTTTCTTGTTAAAAGTTTTCGATCATCGATATTATAATTATTATCCGTAGTCATAGAGATATATGATGTATTTGAATTTAAAAAACAACCATAACTAGATCTAGTCTCCTGGCAAAATGATTTCAAAGAGTGTAGAAAGGTGCAAACAATGTAAAACATAGGCGTTACAGAATGTGCTCATGACAAACAAATATGCTGCTTTTACATACTTTCTGATTTCTTCATTATCTTTTGCTGTAAATGCTTATTTTTGCATTTGATGGAAGATGTTATGCTGAGATGATACACGATTTTAATTAAGATAATGTTGCTTTTATGCGTGCACTTGGGTCGCCATTGCGTCACCCGAGAAGATTTCACTGCACAGAGAAATCTTTTATGTTAGATTCTTACATGTTTCAGTTGACTAAGCTTTTCCGAAATATGTTTTAACAGCACTATGATAAAATGATTCAGAACATATTCTGAAGATTATAATCAACATGTCCTTCATTCGTTGTATCATACACGAATCCTGTCTCTATTATTATCTACATTGCCATCTCCAGCAGCTTTCAAATTAGGACAGAACAGACTTTGTACGTCTACGAGATTTAGTCCATTCCCAAACACTGACGCTTTTTGACGCCCTTGAAGATAAAGGCTTTTGTAAACATTGTGGAAAATGAAGAAATTGCTTGTGACAAGCGATTTCTTCATTTTCCACAATGTTTTCTATCCAAAAAGACCAAAAATATACAATTATATTCACTTGAAATTGTCGTCTGCATAATATTTGAATTTTAAATTGTCCAAAATTTTGTCGTCTGGTAATAAGTAAAATAGAGCACATAAAGGTGCAAATACATAAAGGTGCAAATAATATAAAACATAATATAAAAGTTTTCGATCATCGATATTATAATTATTATCCGTAGTCATAGAAATGTATGATGTATGAAACTAGATCTAGTCTCCTGGTAAAATGATTTCATAGAGAGTAGAAAGGTGCAAACAACGTAAAACCTAGGCCTTACAGAATGTCCTCATGACAAACAAATATGCAGCTTTTACATACTTTCTGATTTCTTCATTACCTTTTGCTGTAAATGCTTATTTTTGCATTCGTTGATTATGCGATGATACATGATTTCAATTAAGATAATAATGCTTTTATAAATGCATATGGGTCAGAATAACGTCAAATGCACATGAAGTACGTAAAAATATAAATCATGTAGAGCATTTATGCCTTACAGAATGTGCTCATGACAAACAAATATGCTTCTTTTACATACTTGCTGATTTTTTCATTATCGTTTGCTGTAAATGCTTATTGCTGCATTTGTTGGAAGATGTTATGCTCAGATGATACACGATTTCAATTAAGATAGTGGTGTTCTTATTATGCCAATAGGACCTATATGTAATGAATATGGCGCGCGAATAGGGTCTAAAGTCAATATAGCGCTAGACCGATAATTAAAATAGGGGTAGACCCTTAAAAATAGCGGTCTACCCTTATATTTTTACCGGTCTACCGATAAAAATATCGGTCTACCCATAAAATAAGGGTAAACCGCTATTCAAAATAACGGTCTAGCGATAAAATTACCGGTAGACCGCTATTTTTATCGGTAGACCCCTATTTTTTTCGATAGCCAATCACAGAGTTTGTATCATACGGTCGTTGATGTTCTTGGTGGGTTGAGGAT
Source organism: Fragum sueziense (assembly GCA_963680895.1). Classification (NCBI taxonomy): domain Eukaryota; kingdom Metazoa; phylum Mollusca; class Bivalvia; order Cardiida; family Cardiidae; genus Fragum; species Fragum sueziense. Next base: position 63,234,293 of record OY804595.1, read on the forward strand.
GTAACGAGCCATTTGATTGGCTAATGAGATTTCGAGCAGAAGGGTCAAAAATAACTATCGGTCTACCGGTAATTTATCGCTAGACCGTTATTTGAAATATGGGTCTACCCTTATTTTAAGGGTAGACCGATATTTTTATCGGTAGACCGGTAAAAATATAAGGGTAGACCGCTATTTTTAAGGGTCTACCCCTATTTTAATTATCGGTCTAGCGCTATATTGACTTTAGACCCTATTCGCGCGCCATAAATGAACGCATACTGTTCGAAATCGCACCACGTTATTAGATTATTTAATTTTTCAAAGAATTAATTGGGTTGTGTATTTTGTGTGTGTTTTTTTGTTTCATTTGTACAAGAACGTTTACTTAACCCTCTCCCAAACAAGACCTAGTATTGATGTCTATTAGAGAAGATGTTTGGGAAAACATTGAGACAAAAGAAGAAACTGCTGATAATCAGCAGTTTCTCCTTTTGTCTCAATATTTTCTATGCTACATTTTACACATATTCTATCGTAAATAACGTTTTTTTTTTGTCATTTGTGACAGTTTTTGAAGGGGATCACCCTAATTTTTTGTCGTTTTGGGAAATGGTTTAAAAGCAAGGCATGAGCTTCTAAAAGTAGTTAAATCCATTTGGTAGTGAAAATTATATTATGCAAACTTTATTCGTGATGCAAACATAACCTTGAAGATGCACCAACAATTCAGATATATGACTCAATCCTTTATGCATGAAAATGAAGTGCATATAATTTCAAAAATTGATAAAAAGCGCATATTCATTTAAAACTTATTCCATGACCTTTCATGCAAATGATTTATTGCAAATCTATTGTAAATGCATATTAATCTATATGCAGTTACTGTGGTTTTGTGCTAATTCTTCAGCATAGACTCTCCTTGAATAGAAGCTTAATAAGCGTTCGATGTTAGAGTATGCGGATTAAAAAGTCATTTGGAGCATACCACGTAGATACATCTTTCACCCTTTCCCACAACAACATAATCAATTGACGTCAAAATTAAAAAGATATTTTGAAAACATCGAGATAAAAGGGAAATCGCTGTTGATCAGCAATTTCTCCCTTCTCTCGATATTTTCTTTGATAAATCATGGCATTTTTTCTACTTGTGAGATCAAACATTTTTTTCCCACATTCAGGCTAGACAAAGAGAACATTTTTTTTCATTTTTATCATCACTTATCAACAAAAATCTCGTAACTGCAGCTTAAAACAAGCTGCAGTTACGAGGTTTATGTTGAAAAGCAGCGATATACAAGATAAAGTGGGTCCGGATGACATTCATCAACATGAAAATACATTTGCGAAACATTCATTTGTTATTATGCGCATTGAAAATTAATTGATGTAAACATTTTATTGTAATGATCGTTCTGCACATGCAACTGAATACAAACATTATAATATATTGAATATACAAAGAATATATGGAGAATCCCAAAGTTGTTTCCAGCTAGGACATATCTTAATCATGCCTTGCTGACAAGCATATTGCTGCTTTTCAACCAAAACCTCGGAACTGCAGTTTACAACAAACAAACTACAGAATGAGTGTAGCCCCGAAAGTCTAGACTCAAACCAATGGACGTGTTTTCAGGGATCACGATTGATGAAAAAAAGAAACCCCTTCATCTCCAAAAAATCAACAACACTGAATTCCCACATGTTTATTACTTGTTGTTGTCTATGTTGTTCTTAGATAATTATGAATACTAACATTCGGCAAGGAATGTCGACGTTGCGGTAGACATATGTAAGAACGTCAAACATGATGTATGTATCAGCCTTACGCCGTATACCGTTTACTAGGTACGGCTCCATCTAAAATGTTTTTGTCGCGGGTATCAAGTCGCCTTTTTCGAGAGCAAATCTTTAATATGAACACGCAACAAAGAGCCACACACAGAACGAATCCCACATTTATTACTTTCTGGTGTCGCTGTTGTTCTTACATAATTATGAATATTAACATTCTGCAATCGCAGTTATGTATGTTAGGAATGTCGACTTTCTGGTAGAAATGTGAAGGAACGTCAAACATGCTTATGTCGTAGCTTTTCAACAAAAAAAACTCGTAACTGCAGCTTGTTTCAAGCTGCAGTTACGAGTTTTTTTTTGTTGAAAAGCAGCGATGTACGAAAGTTATGGCGTCTACCCTTTACTAGATGTAGATGCTCTTTAATGATGTGAAATGGATCTGTTTTTGGATAATAAGGCGTGTGTACACCATCTCCTTTGGTGCTTTTAGAGCACTGGTACATTAGAGCAAGATTGAAAATATTCGAGGTACAGTACAAATATGTGTATTTTGATTTGTGTTCTAGAAAACCCCCAAAAACTTCTTACTATGCGATACATTTATATATTGGGCTCCGAAAAGGGAAAGGGAATAGTAACGCATTGCAGACAAAAGCATATATGTAATTTTTGTACTATTTGATTAAATCTCTCAATGCAAGCGTACAGTTTGATCATAAGTCTAAGGTATGAACCATGTACAAGTTAATTAGTTATGGTATTTGACATGAAAACATTTGTGACAGGAGTCTGGTCTGGTAGCTTATTACTCTTTAGTCATTTCTTTGCATGTAATTATCAATCGTAAAAAAGAACATCGGAAAGTAATCATTTCGTGAACATTTAATCTTTATTATTCTACTTGTAAATAGAATTACATTGTATTAGAGTAACTTGACATCGATGAAAACAGTATGTGATACCAGAGATATGCACATTGCGGCGCATTGCTTCCTGAACTGTTAATTAATATGTGAGTCTTTGTTTATAAGGAATACATGAATTGTTGCGTCATCATCTGTCTTTTATTAATACCATTCTATCAATATTTCCTACAAATGATTAACAAGTACATGTGCAACCCAAATAGGAGAAAAAATCACGAAACATATACGGAACAACTCTAAAACTCTAACTTTTTCAGTTACAAATCGCACATAATATCATACATGCATTTTTTCTTTGTGTGTTTTCCCCTGAAAATGGAGGTCCCTGTAAAAAAGCATCACCCAAGCTCTATTCGATCAAGTACCTTGGGATGTAATGATTTGTTATAGAAAAATGATTAATCCACTCTTCATTTGCGACAGCCTCGTTTTGAATAGGTTGTTGAAATGTCATCAAGTACACTATATCCTGTCGTTAAAAGGGCGACCTGGGAAAAATCAATGATCACCTTGAATATGTATTGAACTGTAGCTATAAAGGGCACATATAGATATATGTGTCATTGATGGTGATTCAAATCAATGTTTACATTAATTTTGAACATGTTTGGCCGTAAAGTACATGCGCGATGTTTCTACAGACAACTGACAAAGCTATGTGTAACACTTAACAAGAGTTGTCCGCGGACAATGTAGCTCGCCTATACGAGAGCTTGTTACAAAAAAGAGAGTCCAAGGTCAAATGTCAGTCACTAGGTCAAAGGTCATGGTCGCAAAGTCAAGGTAATTCCCTGAGGTATCCATATGTGAAATATCAAGGCTCTATCTATAATATTGCATGAGATATAGTCCAGGTTAAAGTTTTTTAAAAGTAGATCAAACTCCAAGGTCAAGGTCACAATGTCAAAGGTCATGGTCCCAAAAATGAAAGGTCTTGGCGGGTAGTATCCATTGTATGAAATATCAAAACTGTATCTCTAATAGTGTCTGAGATATAGACCAGGTTAAAAAAACGGGACGGACGGGACGGGACGCCGACACTAGGGATGTGTCCAGGGGTATGGACAGGATGTATTGTGTCGTATGATTTTTTGTGCCAAAAAGATTCGAAGCCGTATTCACCAACATTAATTTTGTAAATTGGTTGTCTAAATCTAAAAAAACATTACAAGCCATGTGATTGGACGAGACGTATGTCTCGGCCAATCGGATGGTTTATAATGTTATTTCAACGATAAACCTGAAATTAGATTTGTTAGTGATTACATGTACCATCCCAGCCTTATCTTCATAGATTCTGTGGTTGCGAAGTATTCAAAAGTCAAATAGACTATAGTGAACTTTAGTTGAAGTTGTTGTCTTATGGCTAATTTAGATCCAGATTATATATAGATCTAACTTCATTCGATGATATTTCTTTTAAGTAAATTCGTGTGGCTGTACAAGAACAGTCAGTAGCAAAATACTAACACAAATATAATCCGTTAATAACTTCTTTTAGAAATGTCGAATAAGTGTAAAACTTCCGGTAGAGCATAAAGAAATACAAGATGACGTAATCCATTATGGTATATAGGATTGTCAAATAGCTTTCCAAAACTTGAAAGAACAAAATTAGCTTTAAAATCAAATTATTTCTTGAGGGCTTGTTGCCTATTTGAAAGGAGTTAATTAAGCGCAAATGTTTACACGTCTGAAAATGCATTTATGCGCATCAATTTGCATTTTAACAAAATATCACTTTGTGTCTCATCTATTTTCTTAAATGTCGTTACATTCTTGCATTATTGAATGATTCAATCAAAGATGATTGAATCGTTAAATATGGATTTGAGAAATAGAGAAAGATTTAAAGATAACCACAAAGGAAAATCAATGAACAACAACCAACGTATAGTCTGGAGCTTTAACATATCTTTATCTTATTGTCATTCAACCTTGAAATTATGCATGTAGAAACAATAAAATACTTTACCACAAGTCATGTAAACGTGTTTTAGAACATAATCAACAGTGTTGCCTCCGTAAATTGTTGTATCAATTCCGCTATTTGTCTCTCTTTTCCCCTTACAACATATTGCTGCTTTTATCACTTTCCCGAAAAGCAAAATATCCACTTCAAAAACTGCCTCAAAATAGATATTATTAAAGTTAGAATTTGTGTAAAATATGGCATAGAAAATATTGAGACAAAAGGAGAAACTGCTGGTTATCAGCAGTTTCTTCTTTTGTCGTAATGTTTTCCCAAGCCTTTCTATAAGGGACGTCAAAACCAGGCCTTGTTTGGGAAAGGGTTAATAGAAAACATCGTAAGCTGCAGTCACGAGGTGATTGATGAAAAGCAACGATATGTCTGTTTCCTTTTAAATTGTTTGCAATATTGATAACAGTTGTCTGTTTCCTTTTAAATTGTTTGCAATATTGATAACAGTTTGAGTTTATTGGGGTTTTACGCCGTTTTCAACTATCAGGGTCATATCGCGGCGGCTGGAGCACCTAACCGTGGGTTCCTGGTATTTCTCGCACCAGTACAACCACAATATCCAAACCGAGCCTCCAGCTGCTCTCTCACATAGATGATTCACATCCATTGGTGAGAGACAAACGACTTTTGTCAAATGTCAGAATGGATACTGGCCGAGCCGGGGTTCGAACTCAAGACCCCTGGATTGACAAACTCCGACGTAACCGACTGAGCTATCCAGGCTCGGCAATATTGATAACAGAGCATTATTGTTTACAATACGTGAAACACGCATTGTGATACTATTACGATTCCCTTTGTCTTGAGTACGTACTATCAAAATTAAGACACCATACTGAAGCTATTCAAGGTCTGTAGAAGTTATTGGCCAAGTTCTCAGATAATTTGGCCAGCCTAATTAGCCACAGAGTTCAAAGATCGACAGACGTAACGACTCACTCGTCATCCATGTTTACAGACTGTAAATCAACTGCCTTTCAGGAATAGCTTCTTTATGTAAACAATTATGACATGTTTGTTTTAACAACACACGGTCTAAACCCCCGAATTTCATCAAGTTTTGAGTCGATACAAAGAGTTATAATGTGTGTTGCTGATTACGAGGACATACTTAATCTTCAAATAGTACTTTAAATAAGTTGTGTTTGTGAAACACGAATGTCCAGAAATGGCTATTTTTCTAAAATGTTAAATTTTCGTACAAAGGGTTAATAAAGGTTATCAGATGACATTGAGGAAGGTCATATTGCATGAGCAGATATATGTCATTGAAATGAAGTTACATTTAACATTTCATCTTTGTATGTCGAAAAGGCAAAATGTAAAGTTTTCAGACAGACAGACGGACAGACAGATATACATATGGACAGATGGACGCACACGAGTAAAACAGTATGCCCCCAATCTTTCGATACGAGGGCATAAAAATGAAACAAAGTAAACTCTTCCGTTGGATTTTTTTATAACAAATTGAAACTTATTGATGACAATTACTAACAACTCTTATTACTATATTGACCAAAATCTGGATTCAGATTATGATATCTAATAGGAAATAAGCTACAGTGGTTAGAATTATGGTAAACAATAACTAACAACTCTAATTACTGTATTGAGCTAACTTTGGATTCAGAGTATGATAGCTAATAGGAAATAAGCTACAGTGGCTAGAATTATGGTAAACAATAACTAACAACTCTAATTACTGTATTGACCTAACTCTTGATTCAGAGTATGATAGCTAATAGGAAATAAGCTACAGTGGCTAGAATTATGGTAAACAATAACTAACAACTCTAATTACTGTATTGACCTAACTCTTGATTCAGAGTATGATAGCTAATAGGAAATAAGCTACAGTGGCTAGAATTATGGTAAACAATAACTAACAACTCTAATTACTGTATTGACCTAACTCTTGATTCAGATTATGATATCTAATAGGAAATAAGCTACAGTGGTTAGAATTATGGTAAACAATAACTAACAACTCTAATTACTGTATTGAGCTAACTTTGGATTCAGAGTATGATATCTAATAGGAAATAAGCTACAGTGGCTAGAATTATGGTAAACAATAACTAACAACTCTAATTACTGTATTGACCTAACTCTTGATTCAGAGTATGATAGCTAATAGGAAATAAGCTACAGTGGGTCCAATTAAAGTAAACAATAACTAATCACTCTTACGAGTATTACTGTATTTACCAAAATCTGGATTCCGAGTATGATATCTAATAGGAAACAAGCTACAGAGGCTAGAATTATGTTAGAAGTTACTAACAACTCTTATTACTGCTTTGACCAAAATCTGGATTCAGAGTATGATATCTGAAAGGAAATCAGCCAAAGTGGCTAGAATTATGGTAACCACTATCTAACAACTCTTATTACTGTTTTGACTAAAATCTGGATTCAAAGTATGATATCTTATAAAAAGATCAGCTTATGTGGCTAGAATTATTGTAAGTGATATCTAACAACTGTTATTACTGTTTTGGCAAAAATCTGGATTCAGAGTACCATATTTGATAAGAAATCAGCTAATGTGGCTTGAATTATGGTAGACAATAACTAACAACTCTAATTACTGTATTATCCAAAACCTGGGTTTAGAGTATGATATCTGAAAGGAAATCAGCTACAATGGCTAGAATTATGGTAGTCAATAACTAACAATTCTTATTACTGTTTTGACAAGAATCTTGATTTAGAGTATATCTAATAGAAAATCAGTTACAATGACTAGAATCATGATAGACAATAACTAACAACTCTTATTACTGTATTGACCAAAATCTTGATTCAGACTGTGAAATCTAATAGGAAATATGCTACAGTGGTTAGAATTATGGTAGAAAACAACTAACAAGTCTTATTACTGTTTTGACCAAAATCTGGATTCAGAGTATGATATCTGATAGGAAATAAGCTACAGTGGCTAGAATTATGGTAGACAACAACTAACACGTCTTTTTACTGTTTTGACCAAAATCTGGATTCAGAGTATGATATCTGATAGGAAATCAGCTACCGTGGCTAGTAATATGGTAAACACTATCTAATAACTCTTATTACTGTTTTGACCAAAATCTGGATTCAAAGCATGATATCTTTATAAAAAAAAGATCAGCTATTGTGGCTAAAATTATTTTACCCCCCAAATTCAATTTGGGGGGGTATATAGGAGTCAGCTTGTCCGTCTGTCTGTCTGTCTGTCTGTCTGTCTGTCTGTCTGTTGGTCCGTCTGTTGGTTTTTTGTCCGCTCTATTTCTCCTAAACCACAAGTCCAATTTTATTCAAACTTCACATGTGAACTCATTACAAAGTGCAGATGTGCATATGAAATTTTTGTCACGGTTCATTGATTTTTAACGGAGTTACAGCCCTTGAGTGAATTTTCTTGTCCGATCAATTTCTCAGATACTAATGGACGGATTTCAAAAAAACTTTACAGTTATGCTTAGTAGCTTTCAAATATGTGCATATCAAAGTTTAGTGATGATTCATTGATTTTTGACTGAGTTATGGCCCTTTGCTGAAAATTGCCATTTAACGCAAAATCAATGTGTGTTCATCGGTTTTTCAATTTTTTGTCCACTCTATTTCTCATAAACTATTAAACCAATTTTGTTCAAACTTCACATGTGAACTCATTACTAAGTTGAGATGTGCATACTAAATAAACGTTTACAGTCCATTGATTTTTGACGGAGTTACAGCCCTTGAGTGAATTTTCTTGTCCGCTCAATTTCTCAGATACTAATGGACGGATTCCAAAAAAACTTTACAGTTATGCTTAGTAGCTCTCAAATATGTGCATATCAAAGTTTGGTGATGATTCATTGATTTTTGACTGAGTTATGGCCCTTTGCTGAAAATTGCCATTTAACGCAAAATCAAGGTGTGTTGATCGGTTTTTCAATTTTTTGTCCACTCTATTTCTCATAAACTATCAAACCAATTTTGTTCAAACTTCACATGTGAACTCATTACTAAATTGAAATGTGCATACTAAAAAATTTTAACAGTCCATTAATTTTTGACGGAGTTACGGCCCTTGAGTGAATTTTCTTGTCCGCTCAATTTCTCGGAAAGTAATGAACGGATTTCAAAAAAACTTTACTATTATGCTTAGTAGCTCTCAAATATGTGCATATCAAAGTTTGGTGATGATTCATTGATTTTTGACTGAGTTATGGCCCTTTGCTGAAAAATGCCATTTTACTTAAAATCAATGTGTGTTGATCGGTTTTTCAATTTTTTGTCCACTCTATTTCTCATAAACTATTTGACCGATTTTGTTCAAACATCACATGTGAACTCATTACTAAGTTGAGATGTGCATACTAAATTTTTTTCACGGTCCATTGATTTTTGACGGAGTTACGGCCCTTGAGTGAATTTTCTTGTCCGCTCAATTTCTCGGAAACTAATGAACGGATTTCAAAAAAACTTTACAGTTATGCTTAGTAACTCTCAAATATGTGCATATTAAATTTTGTTGATGATTCATTGAGTTTTGATTGAATTATGGCCCTTTGCTGAAAATTGCCATTTAACGCAAAATCAATGTGTGTTGATCGGTTTCTCAATTTTTTGTCCACTCTATTTCTCATAAACTATTGGACCAATTTTGTTCAAACACCACTTTGTGAACTCATTACTAAGTTGAGATGTGCATACTAAATTTTTTTCACGGTCAATAGATTTTTGACGGAGTTATGGTCCTTGAGTGAATTTTCTTGTCCGCTCAATTTCTCGGAAACTAATGGACGAATTTCAAAAAGACTTTACAGTTATGCTTAATAGCTCTCAAATATGTGCACATTAAATTCTTGTGATGTTTCATTGATTTTTGACTGAGTTATGGCCTTTTGCTGAAAATTGCCATTTTACGCGAAATCAACGTGTGTTTATCGGTTTATCATTTTTTTGTCCGCTCTATTTCTCATAAACTTCTGAATCAATTTTGTTCAAACTTCACATGTGAACTCATTACCACGTTGAGATGTGCATATTATATTTTGGTCATGGTCCATTGATTTTTGACGGAGTTACGGTCCTTGAGTGAATTTTCTTGTCCGCTCAATTTCTCGAAAACTAATGGATGGATTTAAAAACAAGAGTGCCTGAAAGGCACTGATATCGCTCACCTGAGTTCTTCCTGTATTTGATTGTGTATGATATAAATTTTGTTGTGAACAAATATATAAGTCGTATCAAATCATTGTTAATAAAGTTTCATAATTTCCAATGAATGCAATGAAGTCACATTAGTATTCAATCATATTGCATGTAGTGACATCTTAAATATTGAATATCATGTGCTGTTCCAGTTTGATTTTTATAACCAAGATTTAACTTTTACAATTAAATTTTGAAACATCAAAATGATACATTACAAGCATTAATATGCTTAATATTTTAAGCCCCTCCTTGCCTCATCAACATTTATTAACCTGTCAAAAATTACAACAAAGTGTTTGAAAAGAGTAACTCAATGAGCATTTTGCTATACTTGGTTTAAATTGGCCCCATAATTGATTTTTGAAGAATTTCTGTACGACTTTTTTAAGTCTGATAAGCCCTACCCTGCCACACTCATTTTTTTTTAACAAATCAAAAATTCACAAACAATATTATTGTTACAAAGAGTCACTCAAGCAACATCCCTGGTACAAATTGGCCCAACAGTTGATTTTTCTTATCATTTCTCCTAGTCGAATAAGTCCCACCCTGCCATGTCCACATTTTTTACGAATCAGAAATTTGTAATAAAAATAACAAGAGCCGTCAGAGACGGACAATGCTCCCCGATTAAGGCATTGTCACAATAAATGTATGCCATGCAGAGCTAAGATTAAGCTAACAAACGTTAAGCCCCCTTTTTCCATGAAATGCTTTTTATACGCAAATTTCAAGTAGTTTATTGTCAAGGGCATCTGATTTGCTACTCAAATATTAAATTTCATCAAATTCTGACTATAAGACTATGAGAAATTAGAGAAAAAGTGTATTTGATCTTAAGTCCCCTTTTCCCATGACGAGGCCTCAAATCCAAAAACTGGGAAAAGTACATCGGCATTATGTCCTAGGGAGTTCACATGGTAAGTTTCATTTGATTTGACCCAAGGGTTATAGAGAAATCGCTTCGGACGGACGGACGGACAGACGGAATGACGGACGGACGGACGGACAGACGAAGCGGCGACTATATGCACTCCCTTCCGGGAGCATAAAAAAGGGGTACTTAAGGAACATTCCTGAATAATTTGGTATAATTAGGTCCAACAGTTAAGGAGAAGAAAATTTTCAAAGAATTGTTTAATGATTTCTCCAAGTCTGATAAGCCCCACCCTGCCATGCCTACATTTTTTGACAAATAAAAAAATTCATGAACACACATTGAAAACAGTCACTCAAGAAACAGATCTGCCAAGTTTACTTCAAATTTGACCAATGGTTGATTTTTAAAGATTTTTTTCATGATTTGCCTGATAAGCCCCGCCCTGCCTGCCCACATTTTTTGACGAATCAAAAATTTGAAAACAAGTTTTGCAAAGGGTCACCAAAGAAACATTTCTGCCAAGTTTGGTAAAAATTGACTCATTGGTTAAGGAAAAGAAGATTTTTGAAGAATTATGTAACAATTTCTCTAAGTCTGATAAGCCCCGCCCAGCCATGCCCTCATTTTTTGACGAATCAAAAATTTTTCAACACACAGTGAAGACAGTCACTCAAGAAACATTCCAGCCAATATTGGTACAAATTTGATAAACATTTGATTTTTAAAGAATTATTTAATAATTTCTCTAAGTCTGATAAGCCCCGCCCTGCCACGCCCACATTTTTTGACGAATCAAAAATTTGAAAACAAGTTTTGAAAAGGGTCACCAAAGGAACATCTCTGCCAATTTTGGTAAAACTCGACTCAATGGTTAAGGAGAAGAAGATTTTTGAAGAATTACTTAACAATTTCTCTAAGTCTGATAAGCCCCGCCCTGCCACACCCACATTTTTTGACGAATCAAAAATTTGAAAACAAGTTTTGAAAAGGGTCACCCAAGGAACATTTCTGCCAACTTTGGTAGAAATTGACTCAATGGTTAAGGAAAAGAAGATTTTTGAAGAATTATTTAACAATTTCTCTAAGTCTGATAAGCCCCGCCCAGCCACGCCCACATTTTTTGACGAATCAAAAATTTGAAAACAAGTTTTGGAAAGGGTCACCCAAGGAACATTTCTGCCAACTTTGGTAGAAATTGACTCAATGGTTAAGGAGAAGAAGATTTTTGAAGAATTATTTAACAATTACTCTAAGTCTGATAAGCCCCGCCCTGCCACGCCCACATTTTTTGACGAATCAAAAATTTGAAAACAAATTTTGAAAAGGGTCACCCAAGGAACATTTCTGCCAACTTTGGTAGAAATTGACTCAATGGTTAAGGAGAAGAAGATTTTTGAAGAATTATTTAACAATTTCTCTAAGTCTGATAAGCCCCGCCCTGCCACGCCCACATTTTTTGACGAATCAAAAATCTGAAAACAAGTTTTGAAAAGGGTCACCAAGGGAACATGCCTGCCAAGTTTGGTTAGGATTGGCCCAGTGGTTAAGGAGGAGAAGATGTTTAAAGAAATTGTTGACGACTTCCGACGCACAACGCACGACGCACGACGCACGACGCACGCCGGACACAGGGTGATCACAAAAGCTCACCTTGAGCATGTTGCTCAGGTGAGCTAAAAAAAACTTTACAGTTATGCTTAGTAGCTCTCAAATATGTGCATATAAAAGTTTGGTGATGATTCATTGATTTTTGACTGAGTTATGGCCCTTTGCTGAAAATTGCCATTTTACGCAAAATTAATGTGTGTTGATTGTTTTTTTCAATTTTTTGTCCACTCTATTTCTCATAAACTGCTGGACCAATTTTATTCAAACTTCACATGTGAACTCATTACTAAGTGTAGATGTGCATATTTATACCACCCAAATTCATTTTGGGGGGTATATAGGAGTCAGCTTGTCCGTTGGTCTGTCTGTCTGTCTGTTGGCCCGTTGGTCTGTCTGTCGGTCTGTAGCATTTTTGTCCGCTCTATTCCTCCTAAACTACTGGACCAATTTTATTCAAACGTCACATGTGAACTCATTACCAAGTGGAGATATGCATATCATATATTGGTTATGGTCCATTGATTTGTCACAGAGTTATGGCCCTTGAGTGAATTTTCTTGTCCGCTCAATTTCTCGGTAACTAATGGATGGATTTAAAAAAAAAACTTTACAGTTATGCTAAGTAGCTCTTAGATATGTGCATATCAAATTTTGGTAATGCTTCATTGATTTTTGACTTAGTTATGGCCCTTTGCTGAAAATTGCCATTTTACGCGAAATCAACATGTGTTGATCGGTTTTTCAATTTTTTGTCCGCTCTATTTCTCACAAACTACTAGACCAATTTTATTCAAACTTCACATGTGAACTCATTACTAAATGGAAATGTGCATATCATATTTTGGTCATGGTCCATTGATTTTTGACTGAATTATGGCCCTTGAGTGAATTTTCTTGTCCGCTCAATTTCTTGAAAATTAATGAACGGATTCCAAAAAAAACTTTACAGATTTGCTTAGTAGCTCTCAAATATGTGCATATTAAATTCTGGTGATGTTTCATTGATTTTTGAATGAGTTATGGCCCTTTGCTGAAAATTGCCATTTAACGCAAAATCAAGGTGTGTTGATCGGTTTTTCATTTTTTTGTCCACTCTATTTCTCATAAACTACTGGACCAATCTTGTTCAAACATCACATGTGAACTTAATACTAAGTTGAGATGTGCATACTAAATTTTTGTTACGGTCCATTGATTTTTGACGGAGTTACGGCCCTTGAGTGAATTTTCTTGTCCGCTCAATTTCTCAGATACTAATGGACAGAATTCAAAAAGAATTTCCAGTTATGCTTACTGGCTCTCAAATATGTGCATATCAAATTTCGGTAATGTTTCATTGATTTTTGAATGAGTTATGGCCCTTTGCTGAAAATTGCCATTTTACGCGAAATCAACATGTATTGATCGGTTTTTCAATTTTTTGTCCACTCTATTTCTCATAAACTACTAGACCAATTTTGTTCAAACTTCACATGTGAACTCATTACTAAGTGGAAATATGCATATCATATTTTGGTCATGGTCCATTGATTTTTGACTGAGTTATGGTTCTTGAGTGAATTTTCTTGTCCGCTCAATTTCTTGAAAATTAATTTACAAATTCCAAAATAAACTTTACAGATTTGCTTAGTAGCTCTCAAATATGTGCATATTAAATTCTGGTGATGTTTCATTGATTTTTGAATGAGTTATGGCCCTTTGCTGAAAATTGCCATTTAGCGCAAAATCAAGGTGTGTTGATCGGTTTTTCATTTTTTTGTCCACCCTATTTCTCATAAACTACTGGACCAATTTTGTTCAAACATATCATGTGAATTTATTACTAAGTTGAGATGTGCATACTAAATTTTTGTTACGGTCCATTGATTTTTGACGGAGTTACGGCCCTTGAGTGCATTTTCTTGTCTGCTCAATTTCTCGGTAACTAATGGATGGATTTCATAAAAACTTTACAAGTATGCTTCCTGCCTCTCATATATGTGCATATCAAATTTTGATTATGGTTCATTGATTTTTGACTGAATTATGGTCCTATGTTGAAAATAAGCAATGTTTACAACATTACCATGTGTTGGTCAGTCTTTTTTTTTTGTTTGCTCTTTTTCTCACTTGATCATTTCACAGTTAATAGGAAATGTACATCTCAAAATGCACAAACACAGCGCTTTTGGGGGGTATGATCACTTTCAGTGATATTCTAGTTGTAAATAATATCTAACATCTGTTTTTACTGTTATGACAAAACTCTGGATTCAGAGTATAATATTTGATAAGAAATAATCTAATGTTGCTTGCATTATGGTAGACAATAACTAACATCTCCAATTACTGTATTGACCAAAACCTGTGTTCAGAGTATGATATCTGATAGGAAATTAGCTACAGTGGCTAGAATTATGGTAGACAATAACTAACAACTCTTAGTACTGTTTGACCAGAATCTGGATTTAGAGTATATCAGATAAAAATCAGCTACAGTGGTTAGAATTATGGTAGACAATAACTAACAACACTTATTAGTGTATTGACCAAAATCTGGATCCAGGGTATGATATCTAAAAAGGTAATCAGCAACAGTGGATAGAATTATGATAAACAATAATTAACAACTCTTATTATTGTTTTGACCAAAATCTGGTTTCAGAGTATGATATCTGATAAAAATAATCAGCTACAGTGGCTAGAATTATGGAAGACAATAACTAACAACACTTATTACAACACTTATTACTGTATTGATCAAAATCTGGATTCAGAGTATGATATCTGATAGGAAATTAGCTACAGTGGCTATAATTATCGTAAACAATGACTAACAACTCTTATCACTGTTTTGACCAATATCTGGATTCAAAGTATGATATCTGATAGAAAATCAGCTACAGTGGCTAGAATTATGGTAAACAATAACTAACAAATCTAATTACTGTTTTGGTCAAAATCTTGATTTAGAGTATGATATCTGATAGAAAATCAGCTTGGGTTGCTAGAATAATGGTAAAGAATAATAAACAATTTTTACAACTGCTTTGACCAAAATCTGGATTCAGTGTATGATATCTGATAGAAAATCAGCTACAGTGGCTAGAATTATGGTAGACAATAACTAACAACTCTTATTACTGATTTGACCACAATCTCGATTCAGAGTATGATATCTGATAGAAATTCAGCTACAATGGCTAGAAATTATGGTAGACAATAACTAACAACGCTTAGTACTGTTTTGACCAGAATCTGGACTTCGAGTATATCAGATAAAAATCAGCTACAGTGGTTAGAATTATGGTAGACAATAACTAACAACACTTATTAGTGTATTGACCAAAATCTGGATTCAGAGTATGACATCTAAAAGGTAATCAGCTACAGTGGATAGAATTATGCTAAACAATAATTAACAACTCTTATTATTGTTTTGACCAAAATCAGGATTCAGAGTAGGATATCTGATAAAAATAATCAGCTAAAGTGGCTAGAATCATGGTAGACAATAACTAACAACACTTATTACAACACTTATTACTGTATTGACCAAAATCTGGATTCAGAGTATGATTTCTGATAGGAAATTAGCTACAGTGGCTATAATTATCGTAGACAATGACTAACAACTCTTATCACTGTTTTGACCAAAATCTGGATTCAAAGTATGATATCTGATAGAAAATCAGCTACAGTGGCTAGAATTATGGTAGACAATAACTAACAACTGTAATTATTGTTTTTACCAAAATCTGGATTCAGAGTATGATATCTGATAGAAAATCAGCTACAGTGACTAGAATTATGGTAAACAATAATTAACTACTCTTATTACTGTTTTGACCAAAATCTGGATTCAGAGTATGATATCTGATAGAAAATCGGCTACATTGGCTAGAATAATGGTAGACAATAACTAACAACTCTTATTACTGATTTGACCAAAATCTGGATTCAGAGTATGATATCTGATAGAAAATCAGCAACAGTGGCTAGAATAATGCTAGACAATAACTAACAACTCTTATTACTGTTTTGATCAAAGTCTTGATTTAGAGTATGATTTCTGATAGAAAATCAGCTTCAGTTGCTAGAAAAATGGTAAACAATAATAAACAATTCTTACAACTGTTTTGACCAAAATCTGGATTCAGTGTATGATATCTGATAGAAAATCAGCTACAGTGGCTAGAATTATGGTAGACAATAACTAACAACTCTTATTACTGATTTGACCATAATCTCGATTCAGAGTATGATATCTGATAGAAATTCAGCTACAGTGGCTAGAAATTATGGTAGACAATAACTAACAACTCTTATTACTGTTTTGACCAAAATCTCGATTCAGAGTATGATACCTGATAGAAAATCAGGTACAGTGGCTAGAATAATGGTAGAAAATAGCTAACAACTCTTATTACCCGTTGACCAAAATCTCGATTCAGAGTATGATATCTGATAGAAAATCAGCTTTAGTGGCTAGAATAATGGTAAACAACAATTAAGAACTCTTATAACTGTTTTGACCAAAATATGGATTCAGAGTATGATATCTAATAGGAAATCAGCTACAGTGGCTAGAATTATAGTTTTGTCTGAGGTTAATTTTGGAGGAGTATAAATACATATAACTAGACCTTTGGATAACCTCAACTATTCACGGAGTCACCACAAATTATGTCAGGCTCAATCAATGTAATTCGTACATACATGAGTATATATAAGTTACCAGCTGTTACGGTACAAAATATCCTCTTTGCTTTAACTATGGGTCAATTCACATATAAAAACTAATACTTATTGTGTATGTGAAGATGTTTTCCTTTCCTCTTAATGCTTAAGAGTCTCTAACTTGCATCTAAGTGTACAATTCCTTTCGCAAGTTCCTTACAATTATTTGGAACGTTCCACCGCCGAATGTTTACAACATCGTCCAAATAATTCCAACGTCGCATAAATCTCATTATGAGGGGAAGGGGGGGGGGGCGGGGGGCTACCTTAAAATGACTACATCCAACGATTCTAATGGGGAAGGATGGAGTATCCCGTCTATTAGATACTTGACACGCGTTCTAGATCTACAATAAAGAGATGTTTTATCAGACATCACAACATGGTGCGAAAAGTAAACATCTTGTCGTTGTATTGTCAAGCGTATGTATCGTGTTTTCACGCTCAGCGAGCAACCTTTCGAAAAATATCATTGAAAAATTAACGAGAAGAACGTCTGAAGTTTTCGTGCGACGTCATTATCATTCGTTACGTATCCTAACATATTCGCGCAACGCCGTAAACATTCGGTGGTGGAAAGTTCCACCACCGAATATTTACGGTGTAGCCCGAATAATTCCAACTTCGCGTGAATCTCAATATTGGGGAGCTACCTTAAAATGACTACATCCTGCGATTCTAATGGGGAAGAAAGGGGTAACCCCCGTTTATTAGATATTTTTGACACGCGTTCTACATCTACAATAAAGAGATGTTTTATCAGACATCACAACATAGTACGAATAGTAAACACCTTGTCGTTGTATTGTCAAGCGTATGTATCGTGTTTTCACGCTCAGCGAGCAACCTTTCGAAAAATATCATTGAAAAATTAACGAGAAGAACGTCTGAAGTTTTCGTGCGACGTCATTATCATTCGTTACGTATCATAACAGATTCGCGCAACGCCGTAAACATTCGGTGGTGGAAAGTTCCACCACCGAATATTTACGGTGTAGCCCGAATAATTCCAACTTCGCATAAATCTCATAATGGGGAGCTACCTTAAAATAACTACATCCAACGATTCTAATGGGGAAGGAGGGGGAGATATCCTCCTATTAGATATACGACACGCGTTCTAGATCTACAATAAAGAGATGTCATCAGACATCAAAACATGGTACGCCTTGTCGATGTATTGTCAAGCGCATGTATCGTGTTTTCACGCTCAGCGAGCAACCTATTGATGCAATTATGAATATCAACGGGACTATTTTCACGGAGCATTAGGCAATGAATATTAATAAGCAACAAGAGCTGTCACTGTAAGATGACAATGCCCCCGACACCGCTTTGATTTTAAATTATGGCCAATCTATGTTCAAGGTCAAGGTCATACAGGGGTCAAGGTCACCAAAGTATGTGCCTACAGAAAGGTAATGTACCAAGGAATGTTGTGGTAAAGTATGAAGCGAATATGTTAAGTAATAAGGAAGTTATGGCCAATGTTAAAGTTTTTGGACGGAATGACGGACGGACGGACGGACAGACGGACGGACGGACGGACGGACAAGTCAAATTTATGATGCCTCCCTATCGGGGGCATAAAAAGGTTAAAGCCCTTTGCTTGTATTTTCATATGTCTGATGTAAGCAAAATTGGATACGTTTCTTTGTAATCCGATCAGATTGTCTTTAAACGACACTTTGCGATGAAAAATAGCAAGTCACATGCCTATTGATTCGTTCAGCTATTTTTTTCTTTGTCTTTGAACAAGAAAACATGTTTCATATGCACTGTTATTAAGATTTACTTTAGTTGGATAATTTGACAAGCTCTGGTTAATATTTTGAATAGCTTGCATGTATTCGCAATTCTTTTTAAACTATGTTTTCTCCATGTTTGAGCCATTTTAAGTTTACAGCAAACCATTATCATTCCGAATACATCAAATATTTATCAAATATATAAACATATCAAAATTGGATATTGTGCGTTTTGTGAACCGGTATTTTAGTCTATGAACTACAACTTAATTGGCTTTCAAGATTTTTTCATATTTTTTCAAAACCTCGTGTAATTGAAGTGAGCTGTCTTTTTAAATTAATCATTAGGAATTACGCACAATGAAAACTGAAAATTGAATAAATTCATCAAAATAAATATTGGTTGGCAATGTTTACTTAAAAATATTTGAACTTTGTGAGGTATTTCTTAACACAATTATTAATTTTTGACATGTATTGATGGTGCATTAAATGGGTGGTTTTTACGCTGAACTCGAAAATGAATGGAACCATTGAAGGTAGGGGGTCAAATGTCTTCATAGATAACCTTATCCCATTACCACGCTATTCAATATTACATCGAATTCTTGTTAATTGAAATGGCGAATTGCTAAAATGAAGAAAACAGAAGCTTGCAATGACCCAACATTTAACCAAAGCAATGCTTTCTCTTGCAAGCCAAGTAAGAAGTACCGGTATTACATTATATGGCCTGAGTTTACGTATCGTTTGCTCTTTAAACAAAAAACAGTCTAGTCCTGATATGCAAGATACATCACATTTTGGTGCAAAAATGCAAGATTCATGGACAAAGGAAAAACCCGCTTGTGTTCATGAGTTAGTGAGTACGGATTCTTTGATCATTTGTAAAAAAACAAGCATTCTGAAGTATTGCAAAACAATAACAAGTCCCCTACCGGCTTTATATATGTGTTTAGAAAAAGAAGCCCAAAAAATTTCAAAGTCCAGCATCCATATCTTTCTCAAAAATCACTGGACCGGAAAGAAACTCAACCTTGTTCTGTAACTTATCAATGCGGGTCTACATACCAAAATCAGCTCAATAGCTGCAAGCATTAAGAAAAACAGTCTGGAAAACTGTGATTTCCAAGAAATTTTCTAAGTCCAGCATCTGTATCTTCCCCAAAAATCACTGGAGCAGAACGAAACTCAAACTCGTTCTGTATCTCATCAATATGTGTTCATATACCGAAAAACAGCTCAATACCTGCAAGCGTTTAGGAAAAAAAAGGCTGGAAAACTGTAATTTCCCAGTAATTTTCTAAGTCCAGCATGCATATCTTCCTAAAAAATCACCGGACCAGAACGAAACTCAAACTTGTTCTGTAACTCATCAATGCGGGTCTACATACCAAAAATCAGCTCAATAGCTGCCAGCATTAAGAAAAAAAGTCTGGAAAACTGTAATTTCCCAGAAATTTTTTAAGTCCAGCATCCATATCTTCCCCAAAAAATCACTGGACCGGAACGAAACTCAAACTTGTTCTGTAACTCATTAATGCGGGTCTACATACCAAAAAATCAGCTCAATAGCTGCCGGCATTGAGAAAAAAAGTCTGGAAAACTGTAATTTCCAAGAAATTTTCTAAGTCCAGCATCCATATCTTCCCCAAAAATCACTGGACCGGAACGAAACTCAAACTTGTTCTGTATCTCATCAATGCGGGTCTACATACCAGAAATCAGCTCAATAGCTGTCAGCATAAAGAAAAAAAAGTGTGGAAATGTGCATATCATATTTTGGTCATGGTCCATTGATTTTTGACTGAGTTATGGTTCTTGAGTGAATTTTCTTGTCCGCTCAATTTCTTGAAAATTAATTTACAAATTCCAAAATAAACTTTATAGATTTGCTTAGTAGCTCTCAAATATATGCATATTAAATTCTGGTGATGTTTCATTGATTTTTGAATGAGTTATGGCCCTTTGCTGAAAATTGCCATTTAGCGCAAAATCAAGGTGTGTTGATCGGTTTTTCATTTTTTTGTCCACCCTATTTCTCATAAACTACTGGACCAATTTTGTTCAAACATATCATGTGAATTTATTACTAAGTTGAGATGTGCATACTAAATTTTTGTTACGGTCCATTGATTTTTGACGGAGTTACGGCCCTTGAGTGAATTTTCTTGTCTGCTCAATTTCTCGGTAACTAATGGATGGATTTCATAAAAACTTTACAAGTATGCTTCCTGCCTCTCATATATGTGCATATCAAATTTTGATTATGGTTCATTGATTTTTGACTGAATTATGGTCCTATGTTGAAAATAAGCAATGTTTACAACATTACCATGTGTTGGTCAGTCTATTTTTGTTTGCTCTTTTTCTCACTTGATCATTTCACAGTTCATAGGAAATGTACATCTCAAAATGCACAAACACAGCGCTTTTGGGGGGTATGATCACTTTCAGTGATATTCTAGTTGTAAATAATATCTAACATCTGTTTTTACTGTTATGACAAAACTCTGGATTCAGAGTATAATATTTGATAAGAAAAAATCTAATGTTGCTTGCATTATGGTAGACAATAACTAACAACACTTATTAGTGTATTGACCAAAATCTGGATCCAGGGTATGATATCTAAAAGGTAATCAGCAACAGTGGATAGAATTATGATAAACAATAATTAACAACTCTTATTATTGTTTTGACCAAAATCTGGTTTCAGAGTATGATATCTGATAAAAATAATCAGCTACAGTGGCTAGAATTATGGTAGACAATAACTAACAACACTTATTACAACACTTATTACTGTATTGACCAAAATCTGGATTCAGAGTATGATATCTGATAGGAAATTAGCTACAGTGGCTATAATTATCGTAAACAATGACTAACAACTCTTATCACTGTTTTGACCAATATCTGGATTCAAAGTATGATATCTGATAGAAAATCAGCTACAGTGGCTAGAATTATGGTAAACAATAACTAACAAATCTAATTACTGTTTTGGTCAAAATCTTTATTTAGAGTATGATATCTGATAGAAAATCAGCTTGGGTTGCTAGAATAATGGTAAAGAATAATAAACAATTTTTACAACTGCTTTGACCAAAATCTGGATTCAGTGTATGATATCTGATAGAAAATCAGCTACAGTGGCTAGAATTATGGTAGACAATAACTAACAACTCTTATTACTGATTTGACCACAATCTCGATTCAGAGTATGATATCTGATAGAAATTCAGCTACAATGGCTAGAAATTATGGTAGACAATAACTAACAACTCTTAGTACTGTTTTGACCAGAATCTGGATTTCGAGTATATCAGATAAAAATCAGCTACAGTGGTTAGAATTATGGTAGACAATAACTAACAACACTTATTAGTGTATTGACCAGAATCTGGATTCAGAGTATGACATCTAAAAGGTAATCAGCTACAGTGGATAGAATTATGCTAAACAATAATTAACAACTCTTATTATTGTTTTGACCAAAATCTGGTTTCAGAGTATGATATCTGATAAAAATAATCAGCTAAAGTGGCTAGAATCATGGTAGACAATAACTAACAACACTTATTACAACACTTATTACTGTATTGACCAAAATCTGGATTCAGAGTATGATTTCTGATAGGAAATTAGCTACAGTGGCTATAATTATCGTAAACAATGACTAACAACTCTTATCACTGTTTTGACCAATATCTGGATTCAAAGTATGATATCTGATAGAAAATCAGCTACAGTGGCTAGAATTATGGTAAACAATAACTAACAAATCTAATTACTGTTTTGGTCAAAATCTTGATTTAGAGTATGATATCTGATAGAAAATCAGCTTGGGTTGCTAGAATAATGGTAAAGAATAATAAACAATTTTTACAACTGCTTTGACCAAAGTCTGGATTCAGTGTATGATATCTGATAGAAAATCAGCTACAGTGGCTAGAATTATGGTAGACAATAACTAACAACTCTTATTACTGATTTGACCACAATCTCGATTCAGAGTATGATATCTGATAGAAATTCAGCCACAATGGCTAGAAATTATGGTAGACAATAACTAACAACTCTTAGTACTGTTTTGACCAGAATCTGGATTTCGAGTATATCAGATAAAAATCAGCTACAGTGGTTAGAATTATGGTAGACAATAACTAACAACACTTATTAGTGTATTGACCAGAATCTGGATTCAGAGTATGACATCTAAAAGGTAATCAGCTACAGTGGATAGAATTATGCTAAACAATAATTAACAACTCTTATTATTGTTTTGACCAAAATCAGGATTCAGAGTATGATATCTGATAAAAATAATCAGCTAAAGTGGCTAGAATCATGGTAGACAATAACTAACAACACTTATTACAACACTTATTACTGTATTGACCAAAATCTGGATTCAGAGTATGATTTCTGATAGGAAATTAGCTACAGTGGCTATAATTATCGTAAACAATGACTAACAACTCTTATCACTGTTTTGACCAAAATCAGGATTCAAAGTATGATATCTGATAGAAAATCAGCTACAGTGGCTAGAATTATGGTAGACAATAACTAACAACTGTAATTATTGTTTTTACCAAAATCTGGATTCAGAGTATGATATCTGATAGAAAATCAGCTACAGTGGCTAGACTTATGGTAAACAATAATTAACTACTCTTATTACTGTTTTGACCAAAATCTGGATTCAGAGTATGATATCTGATAGAAAATCGGCTACATTGGCTAGAATAATGGTAGACAATAACTAACAACTCTTATTACTGATTTGACCAAAATCTGGATTCAGAGTATGATATCTGATAGAAAATCAGCAACAGTGGCTAGAATAATGCTAGACAATAACTAACAACTCTTATTACTGTTTTGATCAAAATCTTGATTTAGAGTATGATTTCTGATAGAAAATCAGCTTCAGTTGCTAGAAAAATGGTAAACAATAATAAACAATTCTTACAACTGTTTTGACCAAAATCTGGATTCAGTGTATGATATCTGATAGAAAATCAGCTACAGTGGCTAGAATTATGGTAGACAATAACTAACAACTCTTATTACTGATTTGACCATAATCTCGATTCAGAGTATGATATCTGATAGAAATTCAGCTACAGTGGCTAGAAATTATGGTAGACAATAACTAACAACTCTTATTACTGTTTTGACCAAAATCTCGATTCAGAGTATGATACCTGATAGAAAATCAGGTACAGTGGCTAGAATAATGGTAGAAAATAGCTAACAACTCTTATTACCCGTTGACCAAAATCTCGATTCAGAGTATGATATCTGATAGAAAATCAGCTTTAGTGGCTAGAATAATGGTAAACAACAATTAAGAACTCTTATAACTGTTTTGACCAAAATATGGATTCAGAGTATGATATCTGATAGGAAATCAGCTACAGTGGCTAGAATTATAGTTTTGTCTGGGGTTAATTTTGGAGGAGTATAAATACATATAACTAGACCTTTGGATAACCTCAACTATTCACGGAGTCACCACAAATTATGTCAGGCTCAATCAATGTAATTCGTACATACATGAGTATATATAAGTTACCAGCTGTTACGGTACAAAATATCCTCTTTGCTTTAACTATGGGTCAATTCACATATAAAAACTAATACTTATTGTGTATGTGAAGATGTTTTCCTTTCCTCTTAATGCTTAAGAGTCTCTAACTTGCATCTAAGTGTACAATTCCTTTCGCAAGTTCCTTACAATTATTTGGAACGTTCCACCGCCGAATGTTTACAACATCGTCCAAATAATTCCAACGTCGCATAAATCTCATTATGAGGGGAAGGGGGAGGGCGGGGGGGCTACCTTAAAATGACTACATCCAACGATTCTAATGGGGAAGGATGGAGTATC
The DNA here is from genome assembly GCA_963680895.1 of Fragum sueziense. Taxonomy (NCBI): domain Eukaryota; kingdom Metazoa; phylum Mollusca; class Bivalvia; order Cardiida; family Cardiidae; genus Fragum; species Fragum sueziense. The sequence goes on from OY804595.1 coordinate 63,259,038, forward strand.
CCGTCTATTAGATACTTGACACGCGTTCTAGATCTACAATAAAGAGATGTTTTATCAGACATCACAACATGGTGCGAAAAGTAAACATCTTGTCGTTGTATTGTCAAGCGTATGTATCGTGTTTTCACGCTCAGCGAGCAACCTTTCGAAAAATATCATTGAAAAATTAACGAGAAGAACGTCTGAAGTTTTCGTGCGACGTCATTATTATTCGTTAGGTATCCTAACATATTCGCGCAACGCCGTAAACATTCGGTGGTGGAAAGTTCCACCACCGAATATTTACGGTGTAGCCCGAATAATTCCAACTTCGCATGAATCTCAATATTGGGGAGCTACCTTAAAATGACTACATCCTGCGATTCTAATGGGGAAGAAAGGGGTAACCCCCGTTTATTAGATATTTGACACGCGTTCTACATCTACAATAAAGAGATGTTTTATCAGACATCACAACATAGTACGAATAGTAAACACCTTGTCGTTGTATTGTCAAGCGTATGTATCGTGTTTTCACGCTCAGCGAGCAACCTTTCGAAAAATATCATTGAAAAATTAACGAGAAGAACGTCTGAAGTTTTCGTGCGACGTCATTATCATTCGTTACGTATCATAACATATTCGCGCAACGCCGTAAACATTCGGTGGTGGAAAGTTCCACCACCGAATATTTACGGTGTAGCCCGAATAATTCCAACTTCGCATAAATCTCATAATGGGGAGCTACCTTAAAATAACTACATCCAACGATTCTAATGGGGAAGGAGGGGGGGATATCCTCCTATTAGATACTTGACACGCGTTCTAGATCTACAATAATGAGATGTTTTCATCAGACATCACAACATGGTACGCAAAGTAAACACCTTGTCGATGTATTGTCAAGCGTATGTATCGTGTTTTCACGCTCAGCGAGCAACCTATTGATGCAATTATGAATATCAACGGGACTATTTTCACGGAGCATTAGGCAATGAATATTAATAAGCAAAAAGGTTAAAGCCCTTTGCTTGTATTTTCATATGTCTGATGTAAGCAAAATTGGATACATTTCTTTGTATTCCTATCAGATTGTCTTTAAACGACACTTTCCAATGAAAAACAGCAAGTCACATGCCTATACATTCGTTTATTTAAGAACTTGCTATATATTTTTCTTTTGTCTTTGAACAAGAAAACATGTTTCATACCGTCGTTGTAAATGCAAAACCTCATATCTCGTTTTTGGAAAAGTTTAAAGGGACGGAAAAAAGTTTATTGGCTTTTCCCTGACTGAAAGGATTTACTTGAAATTTGGACACAATGTTCACAAATAATGTGTCAAATACCGATCAGTAAAATTACCTAAAAACCTGCAAGAATTGTCTTAACTGGGCACACAAGATTTGACTTTGAAAATAGCACAAATCGACATACGAGGTTTTGCATTTACACCGACGATATGCACTGTTATGAAGATTTACTTAAGTTGAATAATTTGACAAGTTAAAGTAAATATTTTGAATAACAGCTTTCATGGATTCGCAATTCTTTTTTAAACTATGCTTTATTCAAGTTTGAACCATTTTAAGTTTGCAGCAAACCATTATCATTCCAAATAAAGCATTATAAACATACCAAAATTGAATATTGTGCTTTTTGCGACAGGTATTTTAGTCTATGAACTAAAACTTAATTGGCTTTCAATATTTTTTTCATATTTTTAAAAACCTCGTGTAATTGAAGTGAGCTGTCTTTTTAAATTAATCATTAGGAATTACGCACAATGAAAACTGAAAATTGAATAAATTCATCAAAATAAATATTGGTTGGCAATGTTTACTTAACAATATTTGAACTTTGTGAGGTATTTCTTAACACAATTGTTAATTTTTGACATGTATTGATGGCGCATTAAATGGGTGGTTTTTACGCTGAACTCGAAAATGAATGGAACCATTGAAGGTAGGGGGTCAAATGTCTCGTTAGATAACCTTATCCCATTACCAAGCCATTCATTAATACATCGAATTCTTGTTAATTGAAATGGCGAATTGCTAAAATGAAGAAAATGGGAGATTACAATGACCAAATATTTAATAAACAAGGGCGGATCCAGGAATATTTTCCAGGGGGGGGGGGGGTCCAAGCTCAATTTTTTTTCCAAGGGGGGGGGGGGGGTCCAAGCCCGAATTATGGCTTAAAATGTAGTTAATATGTAACGTTACACTAAATTAAATAGTCAAAATTCAATTTTCGGCCAATGCCGGGGGGGGGGTCCGGACCCCCGACCCCCCCTCTAGATCCGCCCATGAGAAACACAGTGCTTTCACTCGTCCTCTAAATAAGACGTATTACATAATATGATTTGGCCTAAGTGCACCCGTCGTTTGATATTAAAGAAATACCAGCCTGATCCCGATATTCCAGAAACATCAAATTTTGGCGCAAAAATGCAAGTTTCGTTGACAAAGGAAGCATAAGCCTGCATTAATGAACACTTTTAATGATTCTTTGATCATTCGTAAAAAATGAAAAACGATAATTAGTCATTTCCAAGCCTTAAACGTCATAAAATGGTGAAAAATAAACCAACCCATAAACGGACTATTGCCACTAAACGAGTGATTTAACAAATGCTTGGACAGACAGACGTAACGACAGATTATATCAATGGTTCCATGAAAATGTTTTATATTTGGCCATTTGTCGTCTTCGACTCTAAATAGCGACATCCTTTCAAATGATGGATATATCAATTTGGACCAGTCATATTTGTCTAGGTTTGTCTTAGAAAGAGCTATTAGCCCATTACCAGACGGCACAATTTTAAACCAGTCCGTTTTCAAAGGTGTTGCAGACGACAATCTCAAGTTCATGAAATTCTACGTTTTTGGCCTTTCTGTGTAAAAAACATCGTGGGGAATGAAGAAATCGCTTGTCACAAGCAATTTCTTCATTTTCGATTTCCACGATATTTTTTCCAAAATCCTTTCTCTTATATGGTGTCAAAAGACGTCTAGATATGGGAAAGGGTTAAAGATGGAAAAGTCGCTTACCGGTCCGTACGTTCTTAAGTTTGATAACGTTACTGGAATACTCTGAAATGTGCACTTCTACTGTCATTGAATCTCAAACATAATTATTCTTCTTTGCAATTCATCTTTGACCTGAAAATAGAATTTTAAGCTGGTTGAAATAAATTGTTATGAGAAGACAAAGCTTAATGTAATAGAAAAGAATATATTATATTACTCGTTCGGATATCCTCGGATAATGTCAATCAAAGATCGAATCATCGACTCGGAAGTGTGTGTATGAAGAAATGTTAAAAAAAACACATTTCTTAGCCGGAAGTAGCTAAGCTTCATAAAGTAGTTTTCGATGCCATCCAAATGAACAACCATGGCAACTTGCGGGACTTGCAGGTTGTAGTCATTCTAAAAAGAAAGGACACTGGAACTGCAAACATTGTCGCTTCAGTGTTGACATTAGTCACAGACGAACGTTTTGAATTGTTGTTCTATTCTATTCTATTCTATTCATAGTCTGAAAGTAGTTCTACGACTTGCATCCAAGGTACGATTCGATAGAATTGTCCTTGGTGATCCAAATGTTACATTACTCAGTTTTACCATCCTGTGGGTATACGGCGACGTCTTAAACATTGGGACGTCGCGTGAATCTAATTAGGGGCGGGCTACCTTAAACCAAGGTTCCAATCTAGTTAATCCAAATGTTTCTTCTCCAAAATTCTCAGCTTAACCCTTTCCTAAACAGGAAATATTAAAACTCCTTTTATTTGAAAACCCTTGTAGACGACATAATAAAATTATTGACATTGAAAAAAAAAGGTTTGGGTACAATATAATACGTGCAGCATTGGGAGAAAATGGGAAAATAAATGTTATTTACAGTTTTCTTCCTTTGCCTGAATGCTTTGCCAAACCTTTCCCATTACGGATATCAAATCATATGTAGTAGGTGCCCCATTTGAATCGTCTCGATGAGACTCTTCACATGAGTACCCACAGCATAAGTTTGCTGAACACGAAACGATTTCTTTAACCCATTACCAAACGACAAAATACTTGGACTGTCCCAATTTGAAAGCTGCTGCAGACGACAAAATGGATGTTTATAAAGATAACTTTTGTGCATAATATTGCACAGAAAATATTGAGACAAAAGGAGAAACTGCTGGTCATCAGCAGTTTCTTCTTTTGTACCAATGTTTTCCCAAGCCTCTTATCTTAAGGACGTCAAAACCAGGTCTTGTTTGGGAAAGGGTTAAGAAAAAGCCTTCACTCTTTTCTGATCTGTAGATTTGAGATAGACTGTACACAATGCTACATGTATGCGCCAGTAGCACGATAGATTAAAGTTAACATGGATTTTTTGACATGGTCGTAAGATTTGTCTCCCTTTTAAGCCATATTTCGATTTTTCTTGGCAAACCCTAGTTATCTACCTTTGAACATTAATCTAAGTTTCTCTGGACAGTTAAATTTTCTTAACACCTTCCCAAACGACAAAAATACCGTCTTCCAAGTTGAAAGTTGCTGATTGAAAATGGCTTTTGTACAATATAATTAAGAAAATATTGAGGCAAAAGGAGAAACATTTTATGCGGGTTATCAGCATTTTTGCCTTTGCCCCAATATCCAATTTCTGATAGGAACGTCAAAACAAAATCTTGATTGGTAACTGACAAATCTTACTATAGAGTAAAACATGTTTACTTTAGGTAAGTTTTAGGTCGAAGAATATCGCAATCAGGTATCTTGGCAAAATCTAAGAGATACAAATTAAAATATTTCAGAAAATTCATTTGATAAATGAAACACGCACAAGATAAAGCACTCTCAAACAGAAGAACGAACAGTCCCGTGTTACAGATATAAGGGCCTTGTTGCGTTTGAGATTAGATGAATGTAGATCACTATGTTAAAACATACGATCTGATCAAGACCCACGTTGTTCATTCAAACGTCTTCGTTTAATCGCTTGTTTTCTTCGAAATTCTCGTATCCAAAGCTTAAACAAGATGCAGTTACAAGGTTTTCGATGAAAAGCTACGGTATAAAGAATTTTTAAAAGTGCCTCACGAACTCTGATCAGACTGCATTATTTGCCCATGCGCAAGTTGATCTTGTTCCATGGTTGGCTTATAATTATGCTAGATCTGTAAAGCGGCCCATACACGATCAATGTCACTGACAATATTATTGAGTCATAATATTGACAATATTTTTCTAGCCACCCATACACGATCAATATTATTGACAATATTAATTTAGAGAACAATCAACCATGGGTTACATAACGTCAATAAAAATATTGAAGAAAATATTTCAGCGATCGCAGATATTCGTCAATAGTATTGACAATCCTTCAATATTGCCCATTCACGGTCAATATTATTGTCAATACCAAATATTGACAATAATATTGTCAATAATATTGATCGTGTATGGGCCGCTTAAAGACACATTACTTCATCTCAAATAGCAAAACAAAGTCGAGCTGCTTTCAAGGAGCATGAAGTGGCACCTTTTCGAGGCTATTCATCCAAAACCTCGTAACTGCAGCTCCTACATGATTATATATCAAATCAAAAATAAAACCATTGACACAAAGAGAGAAAATGATGATATGAACCTTAAAGATCAAGAAAATCGTAAAGCGTTGACGAGAAAATGGTAAAGGTTTGAGGAGCGTAAGGGCTAATTAGCCTGTTCTCATGCATTCTTTTCTCTCGCAAAATTACTGAGTGAATTCCTGATTTATAGTATAGGATTACTAATAAAGTCTCACACTATGGTTGTTTTCTCCTATCTTTGTTTTAACCGTTTCTCAAATAAGACCTGGTTTAGATTAGATTGAATGGAGTTTAAGGTCCCAGTCAACAGCTATGGTCATATGGAGGCGGGACCTCGGTTTTAAGTCTAATCCGAAAGACTGGAGAAGCGGAGGATCGAACAAGCGATCCCTATGTTTCAATTCCAGTGCGTTACCACCACATCCTTTCCGCCCCAGACCTGGTTTAGACCTCCGTGATAAAAGAATACTTGAGAACAATGAGCCAAAAGGAGAATACAGATATAGCAAGACAAGTCTGAAAATCGTACTGTAAAACACAAGCTGTGGGTCTCTATTCAATCTATTTACAAGCGACAACTTTCTAGACTTATAATAAGGTTTCGCATCAAAAAGTATGGTGCTGCTGTGTAGCCTAATTATTTAAAGTGACATTTCACAATTATTTCTACATGAATTTTACTTTTATTCTATCTGAAAGAGCATCTTTTCTTATGAGAATTATGAAAATTTCAAGTCAAAATATTGACCCATTTACAAGAAATATATATTTTTGTGCTAAAATTAAACAAATTGTTGTGGACAACAGTTCAGATTTATATAGAATTTGTCATTTCTGTCTCAACTTTAAAGGCATATTTTTCGCTTATAAATAACAACTTAAAAAACTGGTAGCATTTCTACGCATTAGAATAAACAATATTTGCATCAAGACATACTTTTAAAACAAGATGTGTTTGTGAAACACAAATGCCCCCGAAATGGCCATTCTTAAAAAATGTTAAGTTTTCGTGGAGTAAAGGGATATTAAGGGTTAAGGGATGACCTTGAGGACGATCAAATTGCATGGAACAGATAGATATCATTGAAAGGAAGTTGCATACCAAATTTGAGCTTTGTATGTCAAATACTTTTGGAGAAAAGGCAAAGGTTAAGTTTTCGGAATAGAAGGTTAAGTTTTCGTAAAGTAAAGGGTTGATAAGGGTTAAGGGATGACTTTGAGGAAGGTCAAATTGCATGGAACAGATAGATTCTATTGAAAGGAAGTTGCATACCAAATTTGAGCTTTGTATGTCAAATACTTTTGGAGAAAAGGCAAAGGTTAAGTTTTCGGAATAGAAGGTTAAGTTTTCGTAGAGTAAAGGGTTGATAAGGGTTAAGGGATGACATTGAGGAAGGTCAAATTGCATGGAACAGATAGATATCATTGAAAGGAAGTTGCATACCAAATTTGAGCTTTGTATGTCAAATACTTTTGGAGAAAAGGCCAAGGTTAAGTTTTCGGACAGACGGACGGACAGACGGACGGACAGACAGACAGACGGACACGAGTAAAACAATATGCCCCCGATCTCTCGATACGGGGGCATAAAAAGAAATAAACGTGAAATGTCACTTTAAGGTGGATTATTCAGGGCCAGATCAGTGAAAGGGGGGGGGGGAGTCAATAGTTACATATACAAGACAAAGAGCATTACGTAAAATAATTTTGCCTCACTCCTAAAATTTCTCAGCATGTTTTCACCAAGTCGTGAAAACATGAGTTCGATTCAAATTTTCTAAGAATCACCTAAGATTCTGTATTAACACATGATCAATTTTCAGTATTTTCCTCATAGAAAAAACTCTCCGTTTTAATTAAGTTTCTTAAGTGTTGAGTAAATCTTGTACAATCGAATAAAGAAAGTGAATACTTGAACAATAACTGTGTAATTCGGGGAACCAATCTTCTTAATGTGTGGAACTGACACGTGTGCGAGACGGGAACCAACCGAGACGAATTGGAGGGAGTTTGGGTTCTGTAAGAATCAAGTATCAAACAAATGTCAAAATTAGGAGGCGGAAGAAAGCAAAATTTCCTAACATACACCCAAGTTAATTTCTCCATATACATATACTAAGCAAAACAATTGAAGGATATTAAAATTCTACAGCTATTTTAGAAACTTTGATGAAATATTATATAAAAACCTAATGATTTTTATTATAACATACATTCGCTCTCATATTTTATGCTGCCATATCGAGTTATGCTTCACTGGTCATGCCAAAATGGGACAATTTACCGCACAGGGGTCAACTACCAAACTTACCGTGTTATTTACGTGCAGTTTTTCACATAAATGAGTACTCTGAGTTGCGTCATTGAGTAAATTAAAACGTACTTGCCTATAATCAATTCATTAAAAAGGATTGAACGTTAATTGCTGACTGATCTGCAGCGCTGGTAGGCCGTTGGTCAATTGAACGTATGGAAACGTCAGGTTGACGTCGCTCGTAGATTTTGAATTTTGCAATGTGTATTCAGTCGATTACACAAACGGTATCACTGGGCAGTCGTAATTATGAAACGGCGTGACAGGGGACGTAAATAAACGACGTCTTTGGCTGATGACAGTTACATTCTCAAGAACTCGTCACGTTCTAGGACTCCAAAGCTTTCCAAAATTACTCCAGAGTCTAACAGATGTGCGAGGGATAAACCTTAGAATTCAATCTGTGATAAACGGATTAAATAATCATGGGCATTAATGCCAGTAGACCGTTGACAGCTAACACTTTGACATGACGACACTGACGCATGGGCCAGAACCCATTGAGATGGAACCAGCAGCACCGGAGTACAGTGCTCATCACCAACCAAAGTTGGTTTCGGCGTCGCATGTTGACAGCAGAATTCCTGTTTTTCTCGATATAAGAACGAGAGATAACACGGATGCAATATACCCAAATGTGATGCATGTGGTGACGTGAGCGTTATGGAGTTGACGGGAATCGTACGTTATCTAGAGACAAACGTTTTCGTGCTAAATGACACTGACTGACCAACATTACATTAACCACGTGATTGATCCTTTAACTTTTAAGTAGGAAAAAAGAGATGAACACGCGTTCATTGACGCCAACGTAAACTTATTCGGTGTCGTTATTGTACAACACCATCTTAAACAGATTTGGTTTCAATCCAAGGATCTGATATCCTGCTCACATAACCTTTATCCAATCGAGCATGATTGAAACACGTTGGGTAGACGTCTACGTCACCGACAACAACAACCGACCAACCCGGCTTATTCCAACGTGGACGTATTCGGAAATGGAATACTGTACCGCAATATGTGGTATTTCAATCTGCGATGAATTTGCGAGGTACTGATAAGGCTGGAGTCGACTTCCAGGGTGAAAATATCCGTTATTTATGACGTGTGACTTTTCGGTTGTAGGGTACCATCGTTTAACCGGATATTGTAGGGAAACCGGAAACGATTGCTGTGCCTTATGTTTTTGATTTTCAAGAATAGACATTGATATGAAGTTATTTGTAGATTTTTGTTCGAATATATGCCTTTGTTAATTTTTACAAATAGTGCAATTTGAATATCCTTCAATTGTTTTGCTTAGTATATATGCATATGTATAAGAATTCGACACATTCTCGCACACAATGAAACAATAGCAAAAGTCTGCCTTACTATTTCATTGTGAAAAGATTTGTATGAATGAAAGATATGAATGACCACTGCTTTCATTTCTGTAGCCCTAAATAGAATTTTAAGACTGCTCCGATTTAAAAGAAGTCGCAAACAAATCATAGGTGTTACATAGTGCATGACAATTGTACACGTATGCATGTAATGTAGCACGGAAACATTAAAGCTCCTCTAACACAGATTTAGACCAAAAGTTCGTCAAAAACGTACCAAATTATTATTCTCGTCTTTCCGAAAAACAACGTATGTTCGGACTTCTTATATGCAGTTTTGATGTTAATATTATCGTATGAAGTGTCCCTGCACTAGCAATCAAACATATTCCCGAATTAGAACGCGCTAAATTATGAACTCAGATTTTAGGTGTCAACTAACGCTTTTCATTTTGACCACGAATTTCCTTTAAACTCGGCAAAATCTGTTGTAGTTTCGGTTCATTATTTATGTGAGTTCCGCTTTCTGTTCATAACCCAGAGGGGACCAGCTAAAAAGTCCTGAAATTCTTTCCATATATTTCCGTTTTTTGCAACTTGATCATGCTGTGGCTTGAAGAACAAGAGCTGTCAGGGGAGACAAAGCGTGATTACCAAGTGCTGGGTAGTGAAAATTCTCAGTCTAAAAACGCACTAAATTAACTGTCAGGGTACTAAATCTTTACCTAGACGCTGACATTATTGTCACAGAAGCATGTGCAAAGTTGGAAAGCAATAGATAAAGAAGGAAGACAGGAAGAAAGGTATCACAGATTAACCCTTTCCCAAACGGCAAAATTTTGGACTGTTCCAATTTGAAAGACGTTGCAGACGACAATTTCAAGTTGGTGAAATTTTGAAAATATTTCCATTTTGGGTTGGAAAACATTGTGGAAAATGAAGAAATTGCGTCACAAGCAATTTCTTCATTTTCCACAATATTTTCCCCAAGCCTTTTCTTGTGAGGGAGTCAACATGCGTTAATGTGTGGTAATGGGTTTTAAACATAAGGTTGCATATATTCTTTCACCGGTACTACCAAAACATCCGTTCAGAGCCTCCAGCTGCTCGTCTAAATACGAGATTTACGATTATGGAACCATTGGTAGGAGACACATATCAGAAAGTGTGCTCTTGAGTTCGATGTACTATCAACCGTGCTATGGCCGCGGTCAGGACTTGTTTGGGAAAGGGTCGATCAAATCAAATCGTTAGGTTCATTGCTCGATATAATCTTAGAGAAAAATCCTTTATTGTCATTGTTTTATTGCATTTAAATGATATTTAAACATCTCTGATTGTGTTTGAACGCCGTTTTGAGACAATTTAGTATTTAAGAAACCGTTATTAAGAGATGTGCTTCAGTAACCACAACCCTTTCAAAAAACGAGCCCTCGGTTTGGTTTCCATCGTAAAATAGTCTGGGCAATATAGTTAGAGACTATGCTAAAACAAGAGCTGTCACTGTAAGATGACAATGCCCCCGACACCGCTTTGATTTTAAATTATGGCCAATCTATGTTCAAGGTCAAGGTCACCAAAGTATGTGCCTACAGAAAGGTAATGTACCAAGGAATGTTGTGGTAAAGTATGAAGCGAATATGTTAAGTAACAAGAGATGTTTGTAAAACATATATGCCCCCTCAAGGGCCTACATTTGATGTAGGTCAAAGTCCAAGGTCAAGTTAACAAGGTCCAAGGTCATGGTCAAATATGAAAGGTCTTGGTAGGAGGTGTCTATGTGTGAAATATCAAAGCTGTATATGTAAAAGTAAAATGAAACATAGGCCAGGTTAAAGTTTTTTAAAAGTAGGCCAAATGCCAAGGTCAAGGTCATGGTCAAATGTGAAAGGTCTTGGTTGGACGTGTCCATGTGTGTAAAAATCAAGGCTGTAGGTGTAAAAGGACATGATATATATGCCTGGTTTCAGTCTTTTTAAAAGTAAGTCAAACTCCAAGGTCAAGGTTGCAATATTCAAGGTCATGGTCAAATGTGAAAGGTCTTGGTAGGAGGTGTCTATGTGTGAAATATCAAGGCTGTATGTGTAATATGACATAAGATAAAGGCTAGGTTAAAGATATCTAAAAGTATGTAAAAATCAAAGGTCAATGTCACACTGGCCAAGGTCATGGTCAAATGTGAAAGGTCTTGGTAGGAGGTGTCCATGTGTAAAATATTGAGACTGTATAGGTAACAGGACATGAGATATTGGCCTAGTTTAACTTTTTTTAAAAGTAGGTCAAACTCCAAGGTCAAGGTCCAAGGTCATGGTCAAAAAAGAAATATCTTGGTTGGAAGTGACCACGTGTGAAATATCAAGGCTGTATATGTAAAATGACATGAAATATAGGCCAGGTTAATGTATTATTAAAGTAGGTCAAACACCAAGGTCAAGGTCACAAGGTCCAAGGTCATGGTCAAATGTGAAATGTCTTGGTCGTAGGTGTCCATGTGTCAAATATCAAGGCTGTATGTGTAAAAGGAATTGATATATCGGCTAGGTTAAAGTTTTTTTTAAAGTAGGTCAAAGTCAAAGGTCAAGGTCACAAGGTCCAAGGTCATGGTCAAATGTGAAAGGTCTTGGTAAGATGTGTCCATGTGTGAAATACCAAGGCTGTATGTGTAATAGCACATAAGATATAGGCCCAGTTTATTTTTTTTAAAAGTAGGTCAAACTCCAAGGTCAAGGCCACATGGTCCAAGGTCATAGTCCTATGTGATAGGTTTTGGTCGGAGGTTTCCGTGTGTCAAATATCAAGGCTGTATGTGTAAAAGGACATGATATATTGGCCAGGTTAAAGTTTTTTAAAAGTAGGTCAAACTCCAAGGTCAAGGTCACAAAGTCCAAGGTCATGGTCAATTGTGAAAGGTCTTGGTAAGATGTGTCCATGTGTGAAATATCAAGGCTGTATTTGTAAAAGGTCATGAGATATATGCCGGGTTTATTTTTTTTAAGGTAGGTCAAACTCCAAGGTCAAGGTCACAAGGTCCAAGGTCATGGTTAAATGTGAACGATGTTGATAGGAGGCATCTATGTGTGAGATATCAAGGCTGTATATGTAAAAGGACATGAGATATAGGCAAGGTTAAGAATTAAGTGTAAAAATCAACAAAGGGCAATAACTCCAAGAATTTGATTGGCAGAGTTACGGTTCTTATGCACTGCACCTCTCCATAATGAAATCTATTCACCTGTAAAGTTTCATGATTCTACCTTACATATTTTTTGAGTTGTGCTCCGGACAAGAATCAAGTCATAAAATCAACAAAGGGCAATAACTCAGAAAATTTGATTGGCACAGTTACGGTTCTTGTGCACTGCACCTCTCCATAATGAGATCTATCCACCTGTAAAGTTTCATGATTCTACCTTACATACTTTTTTAGTTATGCTTCGGACAATAATCAAATTTGAAAATCAACAAAGGGCAATAACTCAAAATATTTGATCAGCAGAGTTACGTTTATGTGCACTGCACCTCTCCATAATGAGATCTATTCACCTGTAAAGTTTCATTATTGTACCTTACATACTTTTTGAGTTATGCTCCGGACAAGAATCCAGTTATAAAATCAACAAAGGGCAATAACTCAAAAAAATTGATCGACAGAGTTACGGTTCTTGTGCACTGCACCTCTCCATAATAAGATCTATCCACCTATGAAGTTTCATGATTCTACCTTTAATACTTTTCGAGCTTTGCTCCGGACAAGGTTTGGTCTACGGACAGACCGACCGACCTACGGACCGACCGACCGACCGACCGACACTTGCAAAACAATATACCCCCATTTTCTTCGAAAGGGGGCATAATCAGTACTTTCTCTTTCCCCTCAAAATTTGTTTTTATCAAAATAAATTGATAAAAATCCAATACCGAAAATGTTTTATTTGGGAAATTTCTTTGCATAAGGTTTATTTATTTTCTGTTAAAAAATGGCCAATTATGGATGTGCATGTACGATAATTTTCGTATTACCATTCCCAGTAACAGCTTGCGAAAATAACTAGATTCTATTGATGTCCGGTTTGAAAAAGATACAATGATTACTTTAGAAAAAATGTAATTTTTGATTTTTATTTTTATTTCTCAGTCATTTATTTATCTGCATTTCCAAATCATAAAGATGGCTGAAACAAGAGGGACAGGCACCATCAATTTTCGATTTGGTACTTCTTTCTCTAAAACATCTGTCTCCGATTTTTTGTTTATTAATTTATCGACATCATAGCAATTTCATCTATTTGTCTAGGCTATCTTTTCTTACGATGGCAAATTCAGGATGCGCACGCACCACTACTTTCCGATTTACAATTTCCGGTGACAGCTTGCAGCAATAACCGATGCAGTAAACCAAAGATACGTGAATTTCTATAGAAAAATGTAACCTCTAATTACATTTCGCAAGATCTCATTTCGGTAAAATTGATTTAAATTGCAAATTCAACACCCGGGTGAAATTATTCTCCTGTGAAATCTCGACTTTGATTTATCTGTGATGACTCGGAGTAAAACGATATTTCCGTAAGTTTATTTTATGTTATGCACATCTTTAAAAAATCATGACTTCTCTAGTCTTTTTTTTCTGCAACCTCATAATGTTTTTATGATTAACAAAGTCATTCGTATACATAATATTTTCAAACAGAGTAGACTTCTTCGCCATTAATTAGTAATTATGGAGTTAAAGACTACGTGCATCAAGAAAAAATAAGAGCTGTGAGCTAGTAATACTTATGAAAAAGTTGGTAACCCACGGCTTTCTATGACGATTCAGTTATACGTTTAGTCTCAGGGACTGACTCGTAACAGATATCTTATGAAGTTAAACAAAATATTATAAATTGTTTGCAAGACTCTCGAGTTAAAACTCAGTGTGGTAAAAAGCAGTATGTCCTGACTAACCAATTATGCTATACAGTGAGCATTTGATAACCAGGGAAAGTACTGGTTCATTTCTCGCTTCATGTTTTTGCATTTTGTGAAATCCTTGTACAAAGAGAGTTCGTCGTATTTGAGAAACAATCAATCGTTTGATAAGTAAGTTCCGGGTAGTAGCCTTTTGAACGGATTTTCGATCGGCATTTACACAATCTAGTTTTTCGTGGGAATTAAACTCCAGGTTGTCTAAATTAGGATCGGCCCTATCAAATGTCCCTTTAATCACTAGCGCTGGTTGGTTAAGTTAAACAAAGAGAATAATTTTATCAGCAACTCCAGGCGTTTAAAAGGTTCGGTAATCCGTTAGTTAAACTAAACAGATAAAATTGTATAAATTATGATATGTTTAACGATTGTCCCGATATCTTCTCGGAGACAACAACAACATCATTGATTCAAAAACATGAAGCGAGAAATGAACCAGTATTTACATTGGCTAGCAAATGCTCACTGTATAGCATACGTTATTACAGGCGCAGAAAGACCATTTTGTCCAAAAGATCGCCCCATGACGTATACATATTTTCATATTTTGTATGCTGAAAACTAAAGTCAACACTATCATTTGATTTAAAAAACTGTTTTTTCCCACGATTGTTTTTTTTATTACCAGACGTCTATAAATTTTACTATCCATTATATCAATTAAAACATTTTCTTCCCAAAATAAAATTTAAGTCAAATTCGTTAGATCTATAAATCATATAGGACGAGCATAATCAGTAGGATTATTTCACTTAAGTTATTGTTCTGCAAATGCGTTACCATGGAACCCGATTTAAGCCAGGCTCAAAAGAGACGTACTTTAAAAAGTAATGTAATTAAAACTACTAAGCTCAATAAATTAGAAACAATTTATGGTGCACTTTTATTAAAGAAGAAACTGTGCAGTATTATATCGGTATTGTTAAGAAAATGTCGAAAATTGGGTATTCAACCATTTCAATAACAATGATGCTTTTTGACACGCCTGTTACATGTAACAATATGGACCCTGATCAGACTACGTGTATACGCAGTGCACGTTTATCTCAAATACAATAATGGTTCTTATTCAATATTTAGAAGACATCATGTTTACTGATATCAGATACCATCATCTGAATCCAGATTTTTTATCTAAAACGGCCAGGTAGTATCGACTATAGCAAACGCCACTTGGGCTTAGTTCGTATCAAATACCATCCTCTGAATCCAGGTTTTTGTCCAAAACTGCCTTGGAGTTGTTAGGCACTGTCGACTACAGCACATGCAACTTGAGCTGAATTCGTATCAAATGCCATCCTCTGAATCCAGATTTTGGTAAAAAGGAGCATTTGAATTGTTACATAATGTAGACTATAGCACTAGCCAATGGAGCTGAGTTCGTACCAAATACCATCCTCTGAATCCAGATTTTGGTAATTTTGGTTAGAAAACGGCACTGGAATTGAAATTTTAGTGTCTACTATAGGACTAGCCAATGGAGCTTAGTTTCTATCCAATACCATCCTCTATATCCAGATTTTGGTCTAAAACGGCAACGGAGTTGAAATCCAGTCTCAGGACTGTATAATGGTCACCCTGTAGTTCAGTATATTACCCAACTATAATGTAGCCGGACATCAGGTTAGATGTCATCTAAGTTTATTTTTCACTATTTTGTTTGTTATTTGTTATTAAAAATGGACGTATATTATTCAATTGAATCTGATTCTTGAAAAACATTGTCGCTATTAAAAGACATATTTTATGTCCGTTGATTGATATTAGCGAATGACTAAAGGCGCCTTCCCATTGCCGACCAAATCAACTCGATCAAGCTCGATCAAGCGATCGAGTATTGCTCGAGCTTGCTCGGCAAGTGTGTCGGGACGATCGAGCAAAAACGATCGGGAATAAATCGACAAGAAATAAAGAAGAAGTGGTGTTAATATATTTGATCGAGTTTAATCGGGTTTGATCGGGGAATTTAGGCGATCGGGTTGATCGAGTTGGTTTGTTCGGCAATGGGAACGCGGCTTTAGAAATATCTAATCATCACTTATGGTGCACTACAGATAATGTAATGAAGAAGCTGTGTGTAAACGAAGTCTGATCAGGAACCATGTTGTTCTGAAATACGAAAATGGCTCTTATTCAATATCAAGACTCGATCCAAACTCGATCACATTTGAAATTTCTACGGTATAGTGTCATGACTGTATAATGGTCACCCCGCGGTTCAGTACTAGTATATCGTCGCTTTTCAACAAAACCCTCGTAACTGCAGCTTAAAACAAGCTGCAGTTACGAGGTTTTTGAAGAAAAGCAGCGATATTACCCACCTATCATTAACCCGGACAGGTTAGGTGTCGCCCGTGTTTATTTTTCATTATTTTTCTCCTATTTCTAATTGACTATGGAATGTCAAAACTTGACCACCCATAAAAATTGTGCGTAGTTTAACCACCCCGGCTATTTCACGGCCATTTGAACTCTGTGTTCGTTGTCCTGCCTACCAAGTAGCATATCACTTTTTTCAACAAATACCCAGTAACTGCAGCTTAAAACAATCTGCAGTTACGAGGTTTTTTGTTGAAAAGCGACGATATCTTTTCATGAATTGCCTCATTATACAAGTCTATATCCCACTTATTTCTTCAAACAAGACAACGGATGGGTTTTCAACGCTCTACTGTAAAATACAAATATAAGCCCTAAGTTGGCACAATTCTACAAATAAATGTAAGGGTTGTTTGTTGTTCACCCATGACAAACCAAGGTTGGACAAGCTCGAATCTCGAATCTGCCACTGAATACGTGGTAACTACTAACCATATAGACTATAGACACGAGCTCTTGTGTCACATGAAAAGAATGCAAACTGATCAGTCGGTGTTGTCTGAACAGACAGGCGAAGCTCATAAACCTTTACTCTTTGTAGAAACAGGAGAACATTTATTTTCACTCCTGTATATTTCATATGGACACGAAGTTAGAAATAACAACGCAAACTACAAATTGCTTATTGTTTATTGCGTTCAAAATACTTCTTATTTATGTGAGTTCAACAAACCATTTTTCCATATCACACAACCGTAATACAGAAAGGTCAAATCTATAGCCCTTCAGGGCTGACCGATGTCCGAATAGAGATCGTTATCTGAAGACCATGAACGAGATGATCTGAAGCGTATAGATTTCATAATTAAATACAGACCTCGCATTGTACATATTGTTGTAACATTTCAACTACGATATGGAGAAAGGTCCCTTAACCCATTACCACACAATGACTCTTTTTGACTCCCAACAAGATAAATGTCATGGAAAACATTGTTGAAAATGAAGAAATTGCTTGTGACAAGCAATTTCTTCATTTACCACAATGTTTTCCATCCAAAAAGACCTAAAAATTAAAAATTCAATTCACTTCAAATTATCGTCTGCAGGATCTTTCAATTTTTGACCACCCTAAAATTTTGTCGTTTGGTAATGGGTAATGGATTTTGAGCCCATTCTGGATTCTGATCAGTTTGTGTATACTCGCAGTCTGAACTACTCTGTTTCCATCGCCCATTGTTTACTTCGTATTACTACGAAACAATCAAGCTCTGGTATTGCGATAGCAAATCTCGTATTATCTCGGGTCTCAGGTGGGATTTCATTATCCAATAGTAATAGTTTTCTGTGAAGAGCGTAACAATTTAAAAACCTGATACAAATTCCCATTGGCTTAAACATAAATTCACCGTTACTACTCAAAAATAACATCGGTGTAATCCGAAAATTCAATTTCATTGGATGACGTCACAATGAAGTAAATTGTCTAAATTTGATAGCATTACTAAAGAGATAGAATCGATCAATGTGAACGAAAAACTCTTATAGACTGTAAGTCGGAACGGGATGCATGTTGTCCTTTGACACATGCCCTATTTAATCAATAATTACCAAACAGCAATAATTCAGACTTGTCAGTGTGTTGCAGACGACAACTTCAAGTGGGTGCAATTTTATACTTTTGGGTCTTTTGTGGTAGAAAACATTGTGGAAAATGAAGAAATTGCTTGTCACAAGCAATTTCTTCATTTTCCATGATGTTTTCCAAAGACATTATCTTGTGGGGAGTCAAAAAGAGTCCCTGTGTGGGAATGGTTAATGAATAGTGATTATTAGAAAACGCTTCTTATGAATAACTATTGAAGAAGACAACACAATTTTTATGTGAATGAACAGACTGATCAGGATTCATTTTTGTCTAAAAAATTTCATAAGGGTCCTTTCCTCAAATCCCAGCTTATTTATATATGTGGAACAATATAAGGTTAACGAACCCGAATTATAAAATATTTTCAATGCCGAGGCTTTTAAATATGGGTAATAAATATACGCCATAAATTCGTATACGCAATTCTATGACGTAATTCTATTCTTTCTATTTGTTTTCGAGCAACATGGGGGTAGGGGGGTAATGCCTCGTGAAGTCGAAAATTAATGAAATACCAAATGTTTATGAAACAATAGAAAAAAACATGTTAGATCTACTGATATTTTCTTCATCTCTCTTTCTTGGTCTGTCTAGTAACTATCGTACGAATATGTTTTATATTCGTATGTTCATGTCTGTCTGACTTTTTTTTCATCTACGAACCCAGTGAAATATAACCACGGTGTATAATCACGTGACTCAGAATTTCCGATAATCTCCATATCTATTTTAATTCTTGACCAATTTGAATTCGGATTGAAGTAGAGAAAGTGGGAAAATGCCAGGAAGAAGCTGGACGTGTTGGATTTTTGAAAAATCAACTGATAAAAAAGTTATTGAAGATAAACCAAAATTTTGGTTTACCTTCAATATTTTTTTATCAGTTGTTTTTTTTTCAAAAATCAAACACGTTCATCGAATGCGTGACGACTGTCCACATTCTCTCCTTCAAACCGAATTAAAATCGGTCCAGTATTAACAAAATTATTGAAGATTGTCTGAAATTGTTGCATTACGTGATTATCCACCGTGTATGACAGGAACGCAAAATAAAAAAAAATGATTATGGACACAGTAAATAATATACTCTTTGAGGAGGAAAATACCGCTGTAAATATGGATTAATAAAGACAGAAATTGCATGTGAGAAATGCATATTTAAGTTGTTTGTATTTAAACAAACGTTTTATGTGGATTATGCCTAGATTATCGTGTCAGCTTAAAGTAAATACTTAAAACATATAATTTATTGTAAATTCAGAACGAAGGAATACGTGGGTATTTTCTTTTTTTTTTTATCTTCTATGAGATAGTCTACTGTCAGGACAGCTTTGAAGATCATTGGGAAAAGAAAATAAAGCCCATATTTTGTAAGGTTGATAGTAGTGTCTATGTTGCCTTTAACCCTTTCCCAAAACAAAACCTGGTTTTGACGTCCCTAATAGAAAAGGCTTGGGAAAACATTGAAACAAAAGAAGAAACTGCTGATAACCAGCAGTTTCTCCTTTTGTCTCAATATTTTCTATGTCATATTTCACACAAATTCTATTTTTAATAACTTCAACTGTGTCATTTGTGGCAGTTTTTGAAGTGGGTCAACCTGAAATTTTTTCGTTTGGTAATGGGTTAAAATCAAGTGGGTCAGTACAGCAATGTGTCCTTCAGAACAATGCACATGTATGTTACCAACTTTCGCAATAAAGGCTCATTTTATTAAATACTTTGTGATTGAAAAAATGTATTTCTTAACTTAAGGACGATTAAAAAGTCACATTAGCAAAATATTTTATCTTTGTCACATTATTTTCATTTTAACTAGATAAAAAGAAAGGCAATCCTTTTATTATATAGCTTGGGCTATATGTATATATGATGCATTTCATTACGTTAGTCTATGTTTCATAATCCATGCATTGACACTTGTTCAGTATTTATGATATCCGCTTGCAATATACAACTTATGTGTATGACGCTTTTATAATTTAGCAAGAGAAATGCCAAAATCTACAGTCAACACTCGTTGTTTCGAAGTCGGAGGGGCAGTAAAAATACCTCGACATATCCATAGTTCGACTCACCCGTTTTTTTTCGGCTTCGATACAGTTGATATTTGACCGTTTTTGAAACTAATCAAGTATGATCGTTATTGAAATATAGTAGGAAAAGGAAAGAAATTGCTCGTTTCGAGCAATTTCTATCCTTTTCCTTCTATATTTCAATATATATTCTGTTCAAAATTATTTTGCTTGAAAAAAATTATGTCCATTGATGAGGACGGGACCAGATTTGAACTTCGACTTAAGCGAAAATTCGACTTATCCGATGTCGACATAACGAGTATCGACTGAATATAATATCACGATATTAGTCGAACCAGACAATTCCGTGAGGAATACACAGTCTGCTCTGGTCGAAGCATTTTAGTAAGTCTTTATTTCATATGTCTCGCCTCATTTATTATCTAAGCTCTCGATACATCTTCAATGTTTAACTATTTAATTAAACGTGCTTTAAATTCTACATGCCTTACAATCCATCATTGTAAACTTTTAATCATGAAGACGCCTCAAGCCAAAAGGGACCTTTAATACTTACAAATCACAATGCTTTACATGTATGTATGTTACAAGGTTATTCAACCAAAGATTCGATTCGAACTTGTTGGGAAAGCAAAGTTTGGACACATTGTTCTAAAATGAGATACGGTGGCGCAAATTCTTCCTGTGGTAGTAAATTCAAATGAATGAACGACCATACCCCATGAATGTCAAGCAGAAAAAATAAACAGGCAACCAAATCTCTCGGAAAGAACCTATAGAATCGCAAGGAACCCAACAGTCCTACCGCAACTTGTCGCAATGTTTGTAATCATTATGTTATATGAAAACATTGTTGCAACAAAACACATATTGTGAAACAAGACATCAAATTATTATAACATGGCTGAACGAACAATCTAGCTAAAGATAAACAATTGACAAAAACTTGTTGATAAAACAAAGAAATCCCAAAAAGCTTCCCCTAAACCTTTACAAAAATCGGATACATTGTTTCAAGTATTTCATTGTCAAATGAAATACTTGAAACAATACATCCGATTTTTTGACAAAGTTTACATTTTGTACATTTGTACCAAGTTTGAAAAGAATCATCAGATAAAATAGACAGAGTTGGTCATGCACCGATACGATCTTGAGATGTTATGTCCAGATTGGTGCAATTGTTCATCGTCAACAACATTGTCCTGAACCCCTCAGGTAGTTTTGAAATGATCGAAAAACCGAGTCATAAAAAATGACAGTCAATATCGAGATAGCATTATTCTCATACAATTTTTTTTCACAACGAAATATTCTAGCAGAAGTAGTAGCAGTAGTAGTTGTTGTTGTTGTTGTATTCTCAAGATGGTACAATTGTTCATCGTCAACAACAATGTCCTAAGACACTCAGATGGTTTTGAAATGATCGAAAAGTCGAGTCACAAGAAAATGACAGTCCATATCGAGATAACATTTTTCTTATACTATTTTGTTTACCATGAAATATTTTTATTGTTGTTGTTGTTGTTTTGTCAAGATTGGTGCAAATGTTCATCGTCAACAGCATTGTACTGTACCCCTCAAGTGGGTTTGAAATGATCGAAAAACCGAATCATCAGAAAACTTTGGTATGCATTTTATGCAGCATCATCTTTTTATTTTCATTGTTGACCACGTAATGTTGTTGTTGTTGTTATTGTTCTTTTTGCTATTGTTTCTAGATCTTAACAATTGTTCGCTGTCATTAACATTGTCCCGTGTCCCTGAGATGGGCGTGAAATGATAGAGAAACAGAATGGTCGAATTGTAAACTTATGCATTTGTGCCTGTTCAAGTCTTGTTTGTAACTTTTTGTTATTGGAGTATTACGGAAAGACAGACGAAAGGATCGCTGTCTATTTACGACCTTCCCTGTGTGTAAAAAGTATACTTTGGCATTGAAGACACAATTTCAAATTAGTCATTAAAAATAAGAAAAGATACGATTGAGTATACTCGTATAAATATTTGATAGATGGTAACTTAGCCATTTATTGGCAAATGTATTAATTTTACGATTCAACAGATTTCAAAATCTTAAAAACCAAAATATTTTGATAAGAGATAACAAAATTTTAAAACAAATATCACATTTTACAACGACCCGCCAGTAAAATATTTCCCCAATTATCGTCGATCCACCATATTGTCATTTGATGACAAATCGTGGTTTGCTAAAGGTGCAGCTTTGATACATGGATTTTATATACATGTTAATGGTATGAATCTTTTTTATTTCTTTTTGATATTTCTCTTTATCCCATACTAAAGGATCTTTTTCTGGTCTAAAGGATTTGAGAATATCGTCGCTTTTCAACGAAAACCTCGCAACTGCAGCTTGTTTTAAGCTGCAGTTACGAGGTTTTCGCTGAAAAGCAGCGATATTTTAAGACAACTTGAGAATTGAACTTGACAAATGGAAATGTTTAATGTTCTGCATGAAATTCAGAGTGTTGATAAACGACCAAAAATATCACCAACATATTAACCTCCTTTTATCTAATTGTTTAAATAAGTTTCAATCCTTTACGGTGCCAAAGCTTGGCGTCTTTTGTGAAAGAGACACGATCTCTTAAGAAAAACCGTCTTTAAGTAGTTGTAAGTCTTTTAAATGTTTGTTTCGAATGAGTTCATGTTCCGAAAAATCTAAAATGATGATGTCGTCTGTTTTTAGTGGGACAAAATTACATATTCTTGAGAAGCAATATACTGTCGCTTTTCAACGAAAACCTTGTATTTGCAGCTTGATACAAGCTGCAGATACGAGGTTTTTGTTGAAAAGCGGTAATATTAGGGGTGATACTGGTAACGTGTCTAATTTCTTTCCAAAAAAAGTTTCGATCGTCTTTTTATTATAGTAACATATTTTTTCAATTTTTTTTATTCATTCCTGGCAACAGCTGTACCATTCTATTTTTCGTATGTTCATATCGTCGCTTTTCAACGAAAATCTCGTAACTAAAGATTGTTTTAAGCTGCAGTTACGCAGGTTTTTGTTGAAAAGCAGCGAACTGCTACTTGTCCAGTGTCCATATTAAATGTATCTGTTATTAACGTATACAACCCATCATTAGCACTGAAGAGCCAGGTGCGAAATTTGATAAGTGCCAGTAATTCCTAAACTATGTTACATTACCATTCCAAATACAAACATAAGCATTTTGAACGGTTTAGAATTTTGAATTAATGCGTACTTATGGAAATATTTGACAAAAATGTACAAAATTACCTCCCTTGCATATGAATACAGAGTAAAACAATAATTATATTTTTTTCTCTTCTTGAAGTATAATCTTGAAATCCGGCACGGTTAATCAACTTATGTGGAGTGTATTTACAAGTGTGTATAATTTGATGCATTTCGTATCGCTAGAAAGTGGTGTTTTTAATGATGGGTCATATACCTTAAAATCAGTTCTGTATCATATTCTAAGAGAAAAATTTGGAACATATCGATGCTCTTCAACAAAAATCTCGTAACTACAGCTTGTTTTAATCTGCAGTTACGAGGTTTTTGTTGAAGAGCGACGATATTCAAACACATGAAAGATGCTAATTACATTTGGAAGCTTCATTCTGCACACTGGTTTTCAGGATCGGTCGCTGAATAATGATCAAATGATATTTTCAACTGTACAATTTTATAGAATTTCCTTTATTCAAAATCATGTCTTTTCAATATTTGATGCAATTTAATGTGATTGATATGTTACATGAATTCAAGAGTTCGGTGCAAAATTCACGTAAATGCATATAAACTTAAATGTCACTACATTATTTCGGTAAAAAGCCATTGAATAACAATAAATTTATGGGAAAGTAGATTTTTTCTCCAATCATTTACGTTGATGATGTATCTTTAATTACTTATCATTCATCAGGAAATAATCTTAGATATTTTTAAAACATCTGTCTTAATTTTTAACCCTCTCACAAACAAGGCCTGCTTTTGACTTCCCCATCAGAAAAGGCTTATGAAAACATAGAGGCAACAGAAGAAAATGCTGATAATCAGCATTTTCTCCTTTTGCCTCAATATTTTCTTAGCTACATTTACATGGATCCTACCTTTATCAACAGTCATTTTGTCGTCTTCAGCAGAGTTAAAAAAGGAATGCCCAAAATTTCATTGGTCGGGAAAGGGTTAAATGCATAATTGTGACCAATCATGCTATAAGGGATCATATGGGAAGTCTATGATGACAAAATTCGAGGATCAGACCGGACTTAGAAGGTATCAACCAGATGTGGCATTTCGAAAGTGAACATTTACACACTTATATTTAAGTGACATTTCATATTTATTTTTTTCATAAATTTTACTTTTAATTTTATCTGAAAGAGCAAATTTTCTTGTGAAAATTCTGAAAATTTCAAGTCACAATATTGAACCGTTTACATGAATATATATTTTTTGTGCTAAAATCAAACAAATTGTTGTGGACAACGGTTCTTATTTAAATGTAATTTGTCATTTATGTCACAACTTTTAATGTATATTTTTCGCTTATAAATTACATCTTTAAAGCATTTCTACGCATTAGAACAAGCAATATTTGCATCAAGACATACTTTAAAAAAAGAAATTGGAATTGTATGTCCCTTTAGTCTACCTACCAATTCTGAAAAAGAGGCTAGAAAACATTTTCGTAGGCATTTTTTGAACATGGAGTTTTGATGTATTATTTGCAAAGTATAAGGCTTGCCTGATTTGCTGAGACCGGTAGTCGCCTCCAGTCGGCCGTATTAAGGTCACAAAACAAGGTCAAAGGTCATTGGGTGCAAAATTCACATAAGCCCCCTTTAAATGCGCATAACTCTGTCAATTATATGTCTAAATGCACGGAAACGGTTTTAAATGAAAGCCCAATAAATTGTCTTGCATATAAAATATAGTTAATGATACTTTTCTCATTTGCACATTCATTAATATTTGGCAAAATGTAAAAAATGGCAAAAAATGTGCAAAATTTGAACGCAGTGTAAATGGAAATCATGCTGCATGTGAAAAATTATTGCGATTTCAATTACACAAACACGTTCAAAAATGTCTATAAACCCTAAGCAAACATTTAAAATCAAGTTTGATGGTAAAAAGTCACCATTTCTATATGCAGTTACAGCTCGAAGTCAGCTGGGGTCAAGATTTGTAACGATCATTGCTTTTACACAGTGTACACGGCATATAAACAGTATTGATGGAACTTAAATGATATCATTTCTTTTGTCTGGATATTGACTCTAAATAGATCATATTAGTATATACCTGCAAAAATAACATTTAAAACAATGACTTTCACTGTGTAAATGTTAAAAAAGTGAGTAAGAGTTACCCCACCCACTCAAATAACCTAGGAATTTGGTACAATTTACTTTGGCGACCAAAACATTACAAGTAATGTAATGAATAAACATTTAACAATCTAGAACAATTTGTCTTTTTATAAAAAAGAAAAAAAACTCACTTGTTCGGAAATGGTTGACATTGTTTCACGAAGAACACATAAGCCTAGGCCTACTAGGCCTCCCCACCTATAAATTCTGATGGGTTACTGTACACTAAAAAGCCTCAGATTGGAAAGACATGATGCATAACTACAATCCATTAGACAAAGAAAAGCTTATTCAATAAATAAAAAAAGATGATTGGCATAGAAACTTGTTACGTTCAGGCCCGTAGGAACAGGGGGCTCGGAGACTTTGCCCCCCCCCCCCCCCCCAAAAAAAAATGGCCAAAAATGCCGATTTTTCCTTAGTTTATGCGAAATTTTAGAGAAAATCAAATTTAGCCCCACCCCCCCCCCCCCACCCCCCAAATATTCAGAAACAAGGGCTTCAGCCGTCCCAATATGAAATTGCTTCCTACGGGCCTGACATGTACATGTATGCAGAAGTAGCAAAAATGGCATTTTCTTTTTATTGAAAATCGACTTTTGGTCAAATCAAAAGATATTTTTTTGTTTTTCATAAGAACTGAAAAAGTAAGTCAATTTCATCGATGCGATATGCCATTAACTTGTACCTTCATATTTTTTGCTTAACTTCAGAGCGTGTTTATAGATTTAAAGAACAGAGTGGGATCAAATACCAAAATTCCAAAATATGAAAGAGAGATCTTCAATATTTTAGGCATGTTTCAGCTAAAAGCAGTAGAAAAATGATATCTTTTATGAAATCAATACTGTTAATGATGCATTAATATAGCAACATCCGGTATTCAATTCTTTCTAGCATTGTGCTATCTTGAAACAGAAGAACCGGCACAGGGGAGAAAAATATAGAAACTGGTGGATTTTTCTCAATAAGTGTTTTTTAACAAAATTAATTTTGATTGCTTGGTCAAAGTTTAGATTCAAAACAGCTTGAAAGAAGGTGGGCCCAGGACAATTCTTGTACTAGAAAGTCCGACAATTCAATGACCTAGATTGATAAGATTCGAGTTGCTAGAGCCTTTGTGCAATCATCCTTCCATAGGCCTACACATTTCACAGGTGAAAAAAAACTTTTAAGGGCAAGCCAGACAATCGTTCTTTTATGACCCAGGCACATCCGATAGCTGTATCCACTATGAACCATTCTTTTAAAAGCAATATAGTCTGTTTCTACGGACAACTGACAGAAAGTACGTCCACAAGAACCATTGGAATTATTTCCAAAATGTGTTGTAGAGCAATTTTCTGCAGTTTACGGCGAGTCCTCTTCTTTTTGCTACCACCAAACACTGGCTAACTAGATGGGAAAATAGTATTGTATGGAGTTCGAAGAAGTCTAAGTGGAAAAACAAAAACGTTTTAATACAAATATCTGGGTCTGTCTGTGCGAGGCTCAAAACGTTTTGATCCCCCATTAACACACAATGGCAGAATCACGGTACAGATTGGAGACTAGGCTCCCCAACTAACACCTTCACGGTGCTCTGTGTTATCAGTCCCACATCTCAGTCAGTATCAGTCCATGTAAATGTAGAACTTAGTGTGTAGCCTGGGTCTAGTCATCGGTATACAATGTGAAGAATATGATTCAAAGACATTGATATATGTAAAATTGTGGTACCTGTGAACAGGAATAGAGAAACAGCAAGACATTGTTATACTAGAATCCAGGCTAAGTTGCATGGTGCACAGCATTATCTCGAGAGAATACTCAGAGTTAACTTTAAAGATTTTGAGAACCCTTTCAAAAAAAGAGGTCTCACTGAAAGCGCTGTCAAATCTGGCAGATGATTAAGGTATTCCACCCGTTATTAGATACCAAACACTTTGTGTATTTTTTCCTCCATCTTCAGCATGTCCCGTTACAGTGCAAGTCAATACCTTGTCAATTACCGTTGCCACTGATGACGCCGAAGATGCATGATATATTTCGCATCTATTGACGTATGAAATATATCATAATAGTTATGCGACGTAAATATTTATCCAAGAATAACCGATATGATCAAGCCTTCATCTTTTTGACCTTCTGAAACAATACCTGTTGTTGAGTCTAGCAGTTAATGGAATAGAAGAGCACACCCACTTCTTAAATTCTTTCCCATGGGTGCATTCTCAAAAATATTTGTAATAACGTCTCTGATCCAACGAAAATACGTCCAGGTTTTTTTTTACCTTAAACTTCACAAATGGATGTGTATGCTGAGAATCTCTTGCATCGACGAATGTTAAGATTTCCAAGCAAATGGACTTCGAGTTGTGGTAATAATATAGGATTAAGGTATAATTTTTATATGAAAGAACTCGATTTCTGCACAATTGAAATACAAAAGCCATTTTATTTTACTTTTATTTATTTCGGCATTCACAAATACTGACCAATCAAGTAAACAACAACACGATCCTGTTCGATTTTCTGAATGTTTTATGATAAGGCACAACAATACTCGTATACAAATGAAAGATACACATTTGATTACAACGAAAATTATAATTGAATGAAGAGTTTTTAGTTATGTCATAAGTTAGTCAATGCCCAGAGGCTTGTCAGGTATATTGTCGTCAGCATACTAAAAAACAACCCCAGGTTCATAGATTTTCCTTATTTATGTACAAAGAGTTCCTTTGTGCCAACTCCATAACCCATTAGTTGTTACTTAAAATGGTAAGGATTGTGCAGGATGGATTAGCTGGCGATCGTTGTGTCTTTATATTTTAATATTAACTAGTAACATAATGTAACGTTTTATTAAAGATTGAGTGATTTGCATAATAAGAGACACATACAGAATCATATTTAGTTTAATTTCTAAAACAATTTAAAGAGTATTGGTAACACAATCAGATAGACCCAAAGACTGAATCTCCTGTTGTCTCTAACGGAAGCATGTATATTCCGTTTTTATTCACCTGACAGGGTGTGGCTAAGTAAAGAGGTTATTCGACGAGTTTACTTCTCGACACCTTGGTTGATAGAAGAGAAAAAACGTGCGGTACGAGCATGAGCACATTTCGAAATTGAAAGAATGTGCAATTGTAAAATGTGTTGTTATAAAACCTCGTAACTACAGCTTGATTAACGCTGTAGTTATAATGTTTTGCAATAATACCAACGATTTACCGTAAACCGAGAAGGCTGATTCTCCTCACGCTTAAATGTAATGAACTGTTTTTAGGCTCCGCCCTGTCTCCCGAATAAAAACAGAATATACATATCTAAGTATATACATGTATATATACCTTCATGGGCACTTAAGATCTTCATATCGCATACCATAATCGCATATCAGAACTGCAGTCAGACTTATGATTGTGATAAAAAAAATCCATAGAATGGAATGATCCGTTCCTAATTACATTTTATGTACATGTTCGAATGTTCTCGTAAGGCTACCAGATGTAACTACCCAAATTGCAATAATGGAATTAAACGCCCGGTTTGCAAAGTGAAACTACACCATTAATGAACAAAACATGTTGAAACATAAATACTTACCTTCAATGTCGTATGATAGTATACCTCACGATAAATGACCTGGTAGAGCATCCCAGCCTATTGGCTAGGGCTGCTCTGCCAGGTCTATTATCGCGAGCTATAAGATAGTGAAATGACTACTTTCATCTGCTGGTTATGCTTAATTTCTGTTTTATTTTGAGTCTTTATTTATTTAATTGCACTTTTAATGACTATGTTTTCGTCAAAAGAGGCAAAGATTTGACTAAGTGATGTTGATTTAAGCTATATATAGTTCTAATGTTGTTTTATTAGAGCAATGTTTTTGCTCCTAAAATTCTTATTATATTTTAGGAAAATGCATCGAAAGCTATAAAAATTCATGAAAATATTATCTTTAAACAAGAATTTCCAATAAAACATCGTAAAAATACCGTAGAATATCATTTATGTGAAGTTCGTATTGCTACACCAATGTTTGTGTTTTTTGTATTTTTTTGGAAAATTTACCCCACCCACTTTTAGCTATGGCTACAGGGGTAAGCCAAAGACCAATTCTGTAAGCAAATATATTTCAGTAAACAACAGGTGTCTAGGCAATTTTTAACTATAATGTAATTCATCCAAACATACCGTTTGTATTTTTTATGATTTTTCTACTTTTCGAAAAAACTTATTTTTGTGATTTTTTTGGCCATTTTTTTGTTATATTTATCAAAAATTACAAAACACAAATTCGTAAAGTTGCATATTGATATTTTAAGTGACAGTACAAATCGTTAGCTTTATTTAGGTACCAAAATAATTGTTTTAGCTTAATAAATGTGTAAGTTATGAGGTATTTTAGGGGGCATGTCTGAAAAATGTACCGAATGACCTTTGACCTAGTTTATTTCAAGCAATATCGCCTGCTAGAGGCGACTACCGGACAAGCCGTACGTACCATGCCTTGAAGATATCATTGGGCATGGTAGTCGCCCATGTTCAGAGAATGCCTACGAAAGTCACATTTTTTGACTTTGTAGGCAGACTACTTTAAAGGAATATATTTTACGAACGTGAACTACCACACACATGCATTTCTCCTAGTCATTTATCTCTCTTGTGAAAATATCAAGAAATTTCTTATCACGAAGATTTGATTGTTCGTTTGTGATAAATGCTGTTTCATAAACTGACATATTTTTAGACAAACACCCTCTTCAAAATCACAGACAGTTCTAACGATAAGTTCGGAGATCTTGATAAGGGAATGAGATTTATGAATTTTTTATTCGGGGAAAATGAAAAGGTATGTGACCAATCCTATGTTTTGGGCACTCATTTGAATCGTCTTGCCAAGGCGATTCAAATGAGTACCCACAACGTAGGGTTTGTGTGAGAAATAAACAATTCAGCATATCAGCACTACCGCTAAATCAAGTGTAAGTTTGGTTGTTTTTAAATTTTGCCACCCCGAGGTTTAATCCTTTGACCTCGAAACGTAAACAAACCTTTTAAAAGGATTTAAATTTTCTGCTACAATATTAATTCGTGTATCTTTCTGCGTTTAAATTAATCTGAAAATATTGTTCTTGAGAAAAAAATTATGAATCATTATGATAAGTCATTTTTAACAAATAATTACAGTACACGTTATTTGGGACACTTTCATTCGCAACTTATTTTCACTTAAAATAGAAATCGTTGTGATATTTGGGTTAATGGAAAAGTAATGATATAGACACGACGACGAAACTGATCCCTAAAAACCTAGCATGTGCCCCTTTACGAGGGTTGTCCGGAAAGTTCGTGGACACTGTTTAATATATAAAAATGAGAAAAGAAGATTTTATAACAGACACATGTTGTCATTAAACAAGATCTTAGAAACAACATTTCAAAATTTGAACAAAATCCCTCCATTTTTAAGAGAATTACATCTATTTTTGTGAAGAAGGTTGATGCACCCCGGAGCACGTCATGACGTTACGACGTTCATGCGACGAAGAAATAACTTTGCCGAGAAGACTTGTGCTGCTTTATTTTCTTCGGAAAGCATTCCAAGCGCCCTCCTGCACACACTGTTTTTATTTTCAAATGTTTTGTAAGGATTTCGTAAACAATTGTTTTTGACAGTTCACATTTTCCCCCCGATATATCTTACCGTACTTTGCCTATCGTCATTCACGACGTCACTCACCAAATTAACATTTCAATCTCTTATAACACTCGATCTTTGAGACCTCGAATCAGCTATTGCTTCCCCGAAAACGTTTATGACATTTGCAAACGATATAATACTGCACACATGGTCTCTTCGTAGATGAGTTGACGAATTCCCTGGTCTTTGCAGGCGCTTTCTTGGTTCCTCGCAAAAATTCACAAGAACGCGCTGCTCCACCCAAACGTCCAACGTCGTCATTTTTGATAGATTTCCTTCCATATCAAGCTTCTTTAAATAATCCTCAAATTTCAATTTTTAACGCGACAACATTGAAATCAAAACAATGTGGAGTCGGAATGTTAGGTCACATTTTTATATATTTATTAATTTGTTTCCCGCCAATTTCATACGTTAAATCACTTATTAAAAACCAGACATGGGTAGCCAAAACGCTCAAAATTTGACGTGCTCCAGGTACCCCTATGTAGGGTCGTATTAGGTCCTATTGCAAATTAACTGCACTTTAAATTTATTTCTTTTTGCTGGAAAAGTACTTGATAGATGTTTAGCTTTCATTTGATAAAGAGTTTTTCACAAACAAAGCATTATGAAGCAAAATAAATTGTGTGTCCACGAACTTTCAGGACAACCCTCGTAGCTTCATACTTCAAAATTCTTATACTCGCACACGACTAGTTCTCGCCAAATACCGGAATGTATCCTTTTCCAAAAACTTTCCACGTGGTATATTTATTGAAATTTTAAACCATGCGATGATATTTTTTTCTGAAAATATCAAAATGGATAAAGTACATCGTCGCTTTACAACCAAAACCTCGTAACTGCAGCTTGTTTATGCTGCAGTTACGAGGTTTTCGTTGAAAAGCAGGGACATGTATTTTGCCAACATAAACGACCCTTGAAGTCGCCAAGACAGTTTTTACAGACAATTTTCAATCAGACAGGAGTAGTTTATAAATTAAGATCGAAGACAGATAATAAGGGTAGACCAGACAGCTGCAATGATTTAGCAGTTATTTCACATGCCAACAACACCCTCGATCAAATATTTGACAGTTCGTTATTTTTGATAATTTGTGAGCACAAAATGGATATTAAAAATATAATTCAAAATTAAATTTGATATATTGAAATTCAGGCTTAAAAGTATTCCAGAAGCATATTTTTATGCACATGTATCTCTTTTCTTGACCAATTATCAGTTAAATATTGCATAAATGGGTTCTTACAATGCCACAGTTTCTAGTCTAAATCTAAAGTCACGAGGGACGGGGTTCGGGCCAGCGACCAATGAGCCCTTCATCGTATCATTCAATCAATGATGAGTAAAAAGATTCTGATAACCTCGTAATTGGTATTTAAATAATGTTATTCTACCTGTCTGTCAAATTGCATTTGGAACAAACAGGAACTTTGATAAGTATTGAGTTCTCTTGAACAGTATTATGCTTCCGTAAAGAAAGATGAATTCAACACCAAAAATAGACAGTCGAATTTTCAGAGAGACAGCAGAAAAGTAGTATGTCCTCAAACTACTGTGTTGCTGGTATTCTCCGTAAATTTTGACCTGAACCCGGTGAATATGAAATGAGTAATTGTGACGCGGAATAATCGATACTCGCCAGCAATCCTCACTGTCGAGCAGAGTCTACAGTTTCCATATGCATTATGACTTTCTATTCTGCACATGTTTCTCGTGTCAATATAATGTTGGAGAGTGATAATTTTGCATTACAATTACTCATTGCATATTCAACAGGCTCAGGTCAATATTTACGGAGTATATATGTCTCGATAAATCACCTGCCAGAGCATCACTAGCTACTAGTATTAGCTTAAGATAGTCTGCCAGGTCATTTATCGTGAGCTATACGTTTACAAAAGATAATAAATGCATTTGCAAACAGAATAATGAAAAAAGCCCAGGATTTAGGGTAGCGACAGGTTAACCAATCTTTCATTTGAAAAGAATAGAAGGTGTATTGTTTCATTAAGATAAGATAGAATAAATATGTAAACGGGCCCTCAAGTAACTCAAATCTCATTTGTTAAGAGATTTTGACAGTTATTTTCTTCTTGAAGTGATAGAATATAGCAACCTGGCCCAACATTTACTCTTTCCCCCCAAAAAACAAACATTTAGACTAATCCAAATTGAAAGCTGCTGCAGATGACAGAATGAACGTTGAAAGGGATGAGATTTGAGCTTAATGCAACACAGAAAATATTGAGACAGAAGGAGAAAATGCTGATCATCAGCATTTTCTTCTTTTGTCTCAATGTTTTCTCAAGCATTTCTATTTGGAATGTCAAAATCAGGTCTTCTTGGGGGAAGCGTTAACCTGGTGACTCAATTATTTAAGTTTTATTGATAATATGAACTGCTGATAACTTTGTGTAGCAACCGAAACATGGTCGTGGCATCTATAAGATATGGGACGAGAGGCTCTACTTTGGCAAACTTATTCGGAATCTCGATTTACTTGGTCAGCTATTCCAAAAAGGAAAATATTTTTTCTGAAATGTTATATCCCAGAAGAATTTGTTGGGTTAGATGACTCTATCTCTACCCCCCCCCCCTCCCCCCACACACAAACACATACGCACATACACATACATCTTGTGCATATGTTTTATTTGCTAACAATACAATATTTGGGCTCAAATGGTGGAAGGTCTTGAAGTATTGACCAGACAAACCCCGATTTGGGCATTGGAATCAATGCATTTGTACGAGTTTGAAGAGGATAGAACAGTTTGAAATTTTCCAACCTGTGAACCCCTTTTCCAGTGACTACGTTTAATAAGCTTTATAGAGACGGGGTTATTTTAGTGTTTACTTAAAGACAGGTTCGTGTGTTTAGGATAATCCTGATTTTTTTTCAAAATAATATCTGTTTTGCAGAATTATGAGAATCGGCAGGTACAGTTTTATTTGTTTATTTCGTTTAAATATTTTTTTCCGACAGTAAAACACATTTCTATTTTGCCCTTTCCTCGTATCTGGTTGAATAGGCCTAAACTTTCCCATTTTAGGCGTTTGCGTCGTTACATTTTTTAATCAGAAACATTTTTTGTCAGAAACATTTTTGTCTAGAAACATTGCAATAAATACCGAGGATGCAGACTCAATTGAGTAATTGCGTAGCACCGAGAAATGAATGGTTCTTTAATAGTTCATCGTTTTATGACATAACACATGCAAGCTAAGTTTGCGTTCAAACTCATAAATTCAACATGGTCTCAAACGGACCGTTGCAATTGGAAGATGTAGTGGAAAAATTAGAATGCAAAAATGTATGATTAATAAATATGCATTCTACCTATTGAATGGGTGCTAATATATAATATCAGACGTACAGAGATACATTCTTTGAATCTATTGAATCCCCCAAATGCATTTTTGTCATTAAGGTAGAATACCCATTATGTGACCATTTTGAAATTTACAAAACATTGGATTTTTTCGATTTGAGTCGCTACAAATCCGAACTTATTCGGGGGCGATCGTAAACATTCGGCGGTGGAAAGTTCCACCGCCGAATGTTTTCGGTATCGCCCAAATAATTCCGACGACACACGAATCTCATAAGGGGTAGACTACCTCGAGATATACATGTATTTGTTGTGAGAATTCTTAAAGGGACATTTCATTCCAATTTCATTTTTTTAAAGTATGTCTTGATGCCAAGATTGGTTATTCTAATGAGTATAAATACTATTGGTTTTTTGAAGTTGTTGCCAATAAGCGAGAAACACGCATTTAAAGTTGAGACATAATCGATAAATTGCATATAAATCCGAACTGTTGTCCACAACAATTTGTTCAATTTTAACACAAAAATATATAAATTTCTAATAAACGGCGCAATATTTTGGCTCGAAATTTTCAGAATTTTCATTAGGAAATATGCTCTTTCAGATAAAAATAAAAGTAAAATTTATGAAAAAAAAATTCTGAAATGTCACTTTAAAACATTTAGACAACCACTTAAAACTTTCTCTTTCTCTGCCTTTTTTCTTAGTACCCATCCTCCTATTTCTTCATCCCGCCTTCCTAGTATTACGCTCTCACCAATTCCAGATTTTAACGCCCCTGATAGAAACGGTCTAGAAAATATTGAAGCCCATGGACAAAATGCTTTTAACCAGCATTTCCTCCTTCAGTCTCAATATTCTCCGAGGAATAATATACACAAAATTCGTATAGATCTATTAACACTCCTTTTTACGTCTGCTGCAACTTTAATTTTGGACCAGTCTAAGTTTCTGGAGAAAGTGAAAGGTACAACATTATGATAGTAATGCATTGTAATATGTAACTGGGTGCATCCACTTTTCTCTTGGTCTTCTCTACTCGTTCATTCACTGTCTTCCTCCCTTCTATCGTGTGTTCCTCCCTACGTCAATTCTCTCGATCTCGCGCTATGCACCGTTCCGCTACTGATAGTTTCATCCAATCAGAGCGCGTCATTTATTCACCGCCGATAAGCTTGTTGCTCCGCTTCCCAAACACTACCTAGCAACGTATACGCAGATAGTTAAGGCCGCAGGTTAAATACGAAATTTGTACACATTTCTAGCATTTTGATGCAAAAATGCGATTTGGGAAACTTTTGCATGGATTTAGGTATCCAAAACGAATGAAAGGGGCAAGGTTCATTACATTCCACAAGCCCCAAACAAAGCAAAAGAGCTGTTTACGCTTGATTGTAACGCATTTGACCCCATTCATTTAGCAGATTTAAAGGTTTTGAAGACAGCAGATTAGATTTTGATAGAAAACCCAGCATAGAAACTATTGGGACAAAAGGAAGAATTGTGGATTTTCAACGTGGATTTCTTCTTTTGTCTCAATATTTAGCAAACCTTGTTTTATTAGGGACGTCAAAACGGGGCTTGTTTGGGAAAGGTGAAACACTTTCTCTGTTACGATGCTGCAACTGGTTAACTCAAAATCATTCTCCTTGCATTTTCCATACAGGTACGAACATAACATCCAATCCAAGC
The DNA here is from genome assembly GCA_963680895.1 of Fragum sueziense. Lineage (NCBI taxonomy): Eukaryota > Metazoa > Mollusca > Bivalvia > Cardiida > Cardiidae > Fragum > Fragum sueziense. The sequence continues at coordinate 63,295,337 of OY804595.1, forward strand.
CTCCAGCTGCTCATCCCGAGTAGAAATCAAGTTGAATGTTAGTTGTAAATCAGTGGCGGATCCAGAGGGGGGTTCGGGGGGGGGGGGGGGGGGTCAAACGAACCCTCCTCTGAAGCCTAATTCTTTGATTTTCATGCAGAAATTCAGTCAAAATTGTATATTAATAGCAAAACGAACCCCCCTAAATGTAAATTCGACCCCACCCTTTTAGAAATCCTGGATCCGCCACTGTAAATGGACGCGGGGCATAAAATTACTGAGAGTGTTAGATCTACTAAGTGTAGAAAGTTGGATGTAGATCTAAATCTACTAACATGAATAGCCTTAAAAGAAAAGTAGAAAACAGGTTGGGTATCAGCATGTTCTTCTTTTCTCTCTATGCCTTTCAAAATGACATTTATTCAGAATCAGGTATTATTTGGGAAAGGATTAACAAAATAGGTTTAAGCCAAGGGCGGATCCAGATTTGTTTCCAGGGGGGGGGGGGGGTCAAAGCCCAAATAATGGCTTAAATATGTGTTAAATATGTTTTATATAGTCAAAATTCAATTTTTGATCAATTCCAGGGGGGTCATGGCCCCCTGACCCCATCCCTAGATCTGCCCTTGGTTTAAGCTGTGTGATAATTTTGCCATTGATTTAAGTACCACCACCATTGCTTTTTCATACACTTTTTTATTTTTTGAAATAAAAATGCACAAAACAATTCAAGTCAATGTGCTTCATTTCACTGTTTGGTCTACTTGATAAATTGGTTAAACCTTCATTCAACTCCTTTTGATAGAAGATCAATCTGAAAAAAAAAAAAAAAACACACACACACAAAACAGTTAGTATGAGTGTTAATTCATTAAAAAGTCACTAAACTTTCTAACTTTTGACCCTTTTCAGAATAATTCTTGCAAATAAACATACTCACAAAGTATATTTATTTGTAAACAAGAACTGCTTTGAACACACTGGGGCCATTTAATCCCAAATTTTGATGATAAAACAACTGATACATGTGGCAAACACAGCAATGCATATGATGAACAGCAAAAATACATTTGTAATTATAAAAATATTTTGTTATTTCAAATCCTAAGTCATATGATTTTGGGTCAGGAGCATGGGGTTTAATGTTTTGTGTGTGCTTTCAACATCAAAATAAATTGACAAAGCACCACATGTATACTCCTTTGTAGCTTTATGGGTAATTTGGTCACCTACCTTAATAGAATATTTTGGGAAAAGGATTTAAATCAGGTTATATCAAAGGTCATTAAGGTACCACACCCCTAATGAGATTCATACATATCCAAACTTATTTGGTCCAGGTTGTAAACATTCGGGGGAACGTTCACCGCTGAAAATTTACGTTGACCGAATAAGTTTGGATATGTAATGAATGTGTCGCGCGAAAAAATCCGATGTCACATATATATCTTATTCGGAGTGTACAACCTTAAATTAATATTTAGCTCACAAATAGCATTTTTCCTTCAACTGTAATTTTGTTCATGCTTTTATGCACTGACATCAAAATGTAGAACCTTATGTTGGCCATATCTTGCTTCCTACAAAGAGACTTTCATCAAGATAATATTAATATTAATGTTTACAACTTACCAATGAAACAATAGATTCTCAGGAAGAACTGGAAATCCATAAATATGTTTCCGAGAAGTGAGCATGAGAGTGTCTTGAATTCTTCAGCATGGATTCACCTGTTATTTGAAAGATAATTCTCAATATACATGGTATTTGTATTTGTGCATGCAAATGCCTTCCACATTATACTATCAAAAATACTATTAGTATTTATCTAGTCACAATATCCTAACTTATTATGACAATGGCAATAAATATCATTGAAAAAAGATAAATCCTGGCCTCAAATAACAAAGATTTGAAAAATACTCCTAGAATTGCATAAAGATTGAATATTATAACATATAATTCTAATCACTTATCCCTATCCCAAACAACAATCAAACTAACTGATCCAGGTTGAAAGACCAGAGTGCATTCACATTTAAAACTATTGAATAAAAGAAATCTCTTCTTTTCACTAAATGATTTTTAAAGGCAGTAGCTATTTGTCTGGTTCAGACTATAAGTCATTTATATTATCTGTCAGGAACCGGATAACTAGCCATATAGAGCTGTTGACATTATTTGTACGGAACCATACAAGCCGCTATAAATGATGCATTGGAGATATTTGTGCATTCTTACTGGTGGATGTGTTGTAAATACATTTTCATTGAATATGAATGAGGTTACGAAACTGTCTGAACAGAATATCATTTAACCTGTAGATATAGCTTTTTGTCATTTGGAAATAAATGACAATTTTGTGCTGAGCTGTTAACTAAGTTTTTTTTTTTTTTTTTTTTTTTTGTTACCTTTCGACTAAGAGGGACCTTGTGGTGAGTCCATAAAACCAGAAATGCATCTGATTTAGTAGATGACAACCAGATGTCTATTTTTTGGGACCAAAGACAAAGTAGGCAAGGGATTTTCTATGTTTTAACTTGTTTTCTCATTAACCCCATGGAATAGTTACAAAAGTAGCAAAGGGTTGATACCCAAATGGAAGGAAAAAATCCCCAAGCCCCCATACACCTTTAAGGAAACCCCTGAATTATAATATTAATGGCTAATTGTTTGGTTCTGAACAAACAAAACTCAGCTGTGTATAGGTAATCTGTCCTGGACCGGATAAATTTATAGCTTTTAGCAGAGTACAGGCAATTAGTCCGGTAACATGTATGTATACAAATAGACACTTTTATTCTTAAAAAAACATCCTGCATACTACTCATGCAAGCTAGGAATTGTTTGGGAAAGGGGTAAATAACTGATCAATCTCATTTGGCAATAAGTACAAACAAAGATCAGCCTCTTTTGTGAAATATGATCTTTATCTTCTTTACATCTGGTAGAATAAAACACAGAAAATATTGACAATTTGCTACCTTGGCTTGGATGGAAGGAAAGTTCATTGAAACCTACTTTCGCTTTCACTTTATCATTGGCGTTGGAAAGGCTGGGTTAAAACTGCTTAGATGTAAACTCTATAGTTCTGATATTTAAAATGAAATCACTTACCATATTTAACAAGTACAACGTGACTGTACAATCTCCTCATCCCTCATTTCACTGGGAAAGGATGCATATCCTACTTTCATTTTGAGCTTCGACCTGCAGCCAGCAACTAGCGACACTTTCACGCCTGGATTTCCGGATTAATCTTGGTGTTATGAATATAACCTTGATTGTAGTAATTCTGTCCTGTTTTTAAAATTCGACCAGCATGTTTTTTTGTGGTCAGGTAGATAAAATATAGAAATATTCTCCGAAATAGAAGATAAACAATCGGTCGTTCAGCATCCGCGGCGGTCATATTGGATTTTGTTTGTGAAGGATAGCAACAGTAACTAGGGGACTGATTTATCGCGGAACGGTGCATTAACCCTGGGGTGCTCCGCTTCAAAAACGGCCACAAATGACAAAATGGATGTTATTTAAGATAGTATATGTGTAAAATATGGAACTGAAAGTATTGAGGCAAAAGGAGAAACTGCTGGTTATCAGCAGTTTCTTCTTTTGTTTCAATGTTTTCCAAAGTCTTTTTCTACAGGGGACGTCAAAACCAGGTCTTGTTTGTAATATCTAACAGGATGCAGCCATTTTTCTTTTTCTCTCTTCTTCACTCCTTCTATCTTTCGAGGTAAACCCTAGCTAATAGATTAAATCAAATCTATCTTTCTCACTCCCCTCTTCTCTTCAACCCATCTGCCCCTTCCAACCCTTTCTAAAACGGACTGTTCTAATTCTTAAGGAGTCAAATAAATATGTAAAATACAGAAAAAAATAGCATGTTAAAGCATAGAAAATATTGACGGAAATGAAGAAATTGCTGATAATCAGCAATTTCTTCTTTGCTTTCAATGTTTTCCCAAATCGTTTCAAGAGACCCATAGACACTAAAAAGCATCAAATCTTAGGAAATGGTATAACAATATAAAAGTAGCAGTAATGCCTAATTGGGTGTAACCACTTTTCTTTTTCTTCTTACTTTCCTCACCTCCCCTTGGCTCCTTCTCATCCCACCACCTCTTCAACCCCTCCCTCTCTTCTCTCTATCCCTCTATCCCCATTTAAATAAAGGGTATAACAACAATTTATTATAACAGTAGCAGTAATGCCTAACTGGGTGCAACCACTTTTCTTTTCATTAAAAACCCATAAACATCAACTGATAGGCTTTCATCTGTAAAATTATGGCTTACAACGTTTTCACCCTTCAAATATTTCTATGAATTTACCCACACATCATCAAAAATTATGACTTTTCTTTTTCGTTTTCTTTCATTCTTTTTTTTTCATTTTTAGCGATTTGTTACATCCCTATTCTCATTCTCCTTTCGTCTTCTTTTTCATCCGGAAAATTATGGCTTACAACTGTAACAGTTTTACCCTTCAAATATTTCTATGAATTTTACCTACACATATCAAAAATATGATTTTCGTTTTCATTTTCTAAATCTCTTTCTACTTTTCTGTATCGCGGGAAACTCCTACTCATTCCACATTCTTTTTTTGTTTCGTTCGTTCAGGATAAGTGTATTATTTATTTTTCTCTTATTTCGTTTTTTTCTTTCAAACTAATGATATGTCGTTCCAGCTTAGCTCTTAAATCTAAGTCTTTTAGATACAGATAAATCTCTCATAATTCTAATTTGTATCGCATATCCTTTCATGTTATCTTCCTTTCTTGCTCTCTATATGCTTCTGTTGTTCCGGTTTTTTTTTCTGTTTTTTTTTTTTTTTTTTTTTTTTTTTTTTTTTTGGGGGGGGGGGGGAGGGGGGGGGCTAATAACATTTTGCCCCATTGTTTATATCTACCAACAGCAAAATGCATTGACTTGGTCAAACTGTGTATACTGCACAGTTCGATCTGTGTCGATTAGGCCCTACTGTCGATACATTTAGCATTATCACCAGAACATTTTACTGCTTTTCTTCGAAAACCTCGTAACTGCAGCTTGCAAACAAGCTGCAGTTACGAGGTTTTCGAAGAAAAGTGACAATTTGCTTATTATGGAGGGTCACTTATTTATGCGCACACCCATAACTGACTTCCGTTCAATTTTATGAGTTTTTAACCGGCGTTTATAAATTGTAAGGTAAATTATGAGTAATTGACTTTTAAATTGTGTATGACTACGTATAAATGTAACCAGGTGAATAGAAGATGTTTGAAAGGAAACTGACTTCTTACAATTTGCCAATTTTGTGTACGAATAATTTTGTTTTGATATAAACTATTTTATTCAAGTGGTCACGTCTATAATATTTATGTATTCGTGGATAAACTATGATATATGTAAGTTTGATTTTTTCTCAACAGTAAAGAACCCACAAAGTTATCTACTTAGCCAGTTACTTTGAGTGTGACTAAAATTGTTGAAATTGAATAAAAGTTATGTGGTACCATTTTACGAGGTTTTGCAATCTGTGACATAATTTTTGTGAAAATACATGGTATACAGAATGACCAATAGGCCTAGTACAGATACGTATTTCGTCGGTGTAACTGCAAAACCTCGTATGTCGATTGCTGCGATTTTCAAAGTACAAACTTGTATGCCTAGTTTAGACAATTCTTGCAGGTTTTGGGATATTTGTACTGATCAGTATTAATGATACATATTTATGAACAGCATGCCCAAATTTCAAGTAAAACATTTTAGTTTGGGAAAAGTTATTACACTTTTTTCCATCCCCTTTGAAATTTTCCAAAAAACGAACGAGGTTTTGCATTTACAACAAATATTTATTGTTTAGTTTAAATGGGTCAGCTACATGCATCTTGTAATGTACGTTTTCCATCTTTAACATATGCTACATGCCTATATACGTACATTTATATTACATTTGAAAAAGCACAAACTTAAAATGTTATGGTTAGGAGCTTTTTCGATCATAACCTTTAAGGATAAAAAGCTGTGGTGACACATATATTCATATTTGTGGTTATCATATTGTGATCAAAAATATTAAATTGTATTAGCGACATTTTGCCTCTTATTGGGATACTTTTCAAAAGTTCATAATGCCCGCTTCTTATTTTTTGACAGGTCTAGTTGACAGATTTGATTTGATAATTCAGAACATTGTATCCGAATTGTTTATGTTAACCCCATAAATGTAAACAATTGAGAGTTATTCTTTTCAGTTTACCCTTTCCTAGACATATCATTTTTAGGTTGAATTCTTACGGCTGACCAAGTCATTTTCTCGCAAAATGTAATCTTGCTTAAGGCCTCTGATATTAGTCTTGTGTACTTGTTATAAAAGACAGCCGTTTGATATTTCAAATGTGTTTTTCTATTGTTAAATTCGTTTTAGATATTTATGTTAACAGTCAATTGGTGAGAAGGGTAAATCCAGACTTCAAAAAATAGTTCCAAAAGGACAATGACAGATGACGAATGTTTTTGTTTTGTGAACGACATGTTCTGTGTCACATTTTCTCAACAACTCGGTATATGAAATAAGAGCAAATTATGAACATGATGTCGCTAAGTAGGTAAGAGGCTAGCGCCTCTTACCTATACGTAATTCTGAGTTTAGTAAGTCTAGACATCTTTTAACATGGATTTGACCGATCTCATTTTAATTCCTTCAAAAATGACAAGCTTTTATAGAGATTGAAATTCGAAGGAGATGCATACCACTAGAAAGATTTTAAACGTAAAAGTAGAAATGTAAAAGTACTGGGGGAAAAGAAAGCAAACGATGTGCTAATTAAATGTGATCATAATATTTGTATTATTTTCTGTCAAATAACACGTAAATTTACGTTCAAATTGATAGGGAATACAGATTAATGAATAATAACTATTTCAAAATCGTCTTCTTTTTTTCTCACACTGATTGAACCAATCTAATTCAATCTAATTCAATTCCATTCTATTTACTATTACTTTTTAATTCCATCGATTCAATTTTGATTAATTATTCGCGGTTTGTTGTGTTTGACATCTTCATTAATTAACTTCTAATATGTTCTAATTATCAATACTTTAATATAGTATTTCACACCTACAAAAACTTTACTTTTCATTATTGATCTTCTCTTGGAAATGATCTTTACTTATCTAAAATGATTTTCTTGAATATAAAAGGAAACAGTATTCTAAATGTATCATAACTTTAATGTATGCATGTATATGAAACTACAATTCATTGAGAAAATTGACAATCGTACCAACGTTTCAGAATTTGAGGTAAATCTTAGAAACTTCAGTATCATAATATTAGATACTCTAATTTCACGGAGGCTTATGCAAAATATGTAAACAAAAATCGAACGTGTTGATATAGATAAGAGTTGCATGCAATATAGCAGAGAGTCTATTTTGTCAGCATTTTGTTCTTTTGCCTAAATGTTTTTCAACTATTCTCTATTAGGGACGTTAAACTAGGTCTTGTTCGGGCAATAGTAACTGTGGAAATATCAACTTGGTTAAGGATCAATTAAGAATTTTATGATGCATGATAATCATTCATTATTACATGTATAAACAAGGAAACGTTTGACTTGTTTTATAACCTACATGTACATTTCAATCCAGAGCTGCAGATAAGAGGGGGTGACGCTTTTCAAAATGCAATATTTCATTTATTATTCATGAAACCCTATGCTGTGGGCACTCGTTGGAATCGTCTCAAAGAGATGATTCCAATGAGTACCCACAACATTTAGTTTGGATTTGAAATAGCAATTTTAAAATGCCTCCACCCTCTCTTATCATTCTGTTGCTCTGTGACAATCCTTGATTATTAATCTTCAATCTGATTTAAATCTGAGCCGTGTTCTTTAGAGCGAAGTTTTCTAAGATTTCTTAAGATGTTTTTGATACAACGTCTTTGAGACCGAGATTATAAGCGAGGTGTTCCGAATGTTCCATACTTCATACAAATGACGTCATCATGACGTCATTTGTATGAAGTATGGAACATTCGGAACTCGGCGGTTTATGAATCATTGCGTATTGGGAACAACTCTCCCATATAGATTCTACAGAATTTACCGAGAATTTCCGAAAGAAGTATAGAGCAATGACGGCTCCCAGTGATCTAATGTTAGCATGTTTAGGCTTAATTAAGTTTATAAATAATCAATTAGAAAAGTAATGTTGGGTCTACCTAACCAATAAAACCTTTTTAGACAATAATTGCTTATTATTAAGCAAACCCTTTTCTATTAGAATTGTTCACGTAATTTGGTCACGTAGTAAGGTAGTCCACCCCTAATGAGATTCACACGACGTCCGAATTATTCGGGCGACGTCGAAAACATTCGGCGGTGGAACTTTCCACCGCCGAATGTTTACGACCGCGCCCGAATAGGTTCGGATACGTACCGAACTCGCTAAAAAAAGCCGATATTTTTTTCCCCCCAAATGGTCACATTACGGGTATTCTACCTTAACAGAACTACATGGCTATTCTGAAGTTGTTGTGTCACGTGATTCCCTGCCGTAGTTTACAGTTGTCTAATTTGAAATCTACTGCAGACGATAGGACGGAGTTTGATAAAGATAGGTTTTGCTTACAATAAAACACAAAAATTATTGTGACAAAGGGATGAAGGACTGGTAATAAGCATTTTCTTCGCATTAATCAATGCTTTCCCTTGGCGTTTTCGTAAACAGAAACGCCCAAACAGTTGTTTTGGGAAACTGTTAAAGATTATCTCAAAGAACATATTCTCATGTTCTGTTTTATTCGATATACTAAGAAGGATTTCATTAGAAGCTCTCTCAATCGATTCTGTACATAGTAACGCTTGAAAGAGCCATTATTTCGTTATCTTCGTTTGACTCAATATTTTCTCTATTAGAAATTCACAGACAGTTCTTGATTTGGGAAACTGTTAAATGATTATATCAAAGAACTGAAGTGTTGCTTTGTTCGATCTTCGCAAAAAAAGGATATCCTTAGAAATTCCCTCAATCGATTCTGTACATAGTAACGGTTGAAAGAGCCATTATTTCGTTATCTAAGGATTGTGTCGTTAATGATTAATGAATCCAATCTACAGATTCAAGTGAAACTATAGACACAAAATAAGTTAAAACGAAAGGACATATGCCGGTAAAATAGAAAGTTTGACACGTTTCATCTTATATTTAGCTCTTCCCAGAAGGCTACAGATCGAAATTCTCAGAATTACAGTTGTGTCAAAGACAGAGGGGCCGTCGAAATACAATGTACATCGACATAATTATATTATTCGAGTTCCACTCATCAGATTTTCTTTAGTTTCGATTTAATTTTAAAGTCACATTGGACCTTTCGTGTTGCTTATCAAGTGCGTTGATTATTGAAATATCGTAGGAAACGGAGAGAAACTGCTCGAAACGACCACTTTCTATCAATGTCCTACTGAATTTCAAAGGCTTAATTAATTCTGAAATTATTCGGTTTAATCTTCTGTGACATCCATTAGCAAGGACGGGACAAGACTTTCACTTCGACTTAAGCAGATATCGCACTTATCCGATGTCGAGATAACATGTGTCAACTGCACTTTTTGTCTCGAAATCTGTGCTAGACTTTTTCATATAACGAACCCTAAATGTCGTCTACAACACTCTGATTTCTCATGTTAAGTTTACAGGCATGCTGAATGTTAAAGAATATTTCTTTACACAATTTCATTTCATTTTCAGATAATCCTGTAACAGACACGTGTATTGCGGATTAATTTTGACATTTAGACGATTAACAGATTATCAAGAAAAACGTCTACAACTACATGTAAAAATCCTCTTATCAAGTGATTTTGCCCAGTTTTGACATATTATTAAAAAGGTAAGTTTTTCTATGTAAAAAATCGTAACTGCAGCTTGTTTCAAGCTGTAGATACGGAGTTTTCGTTGAAAAGTGACGCAATTTCATGCATTTGAAGGCTCGTTTACAGACACTTTCAATAACCAATCACTGCCAGAGGAAGCCCAAGAACGGTCACTCGTGTTGATATTATGTAGACCCGAAGTTGTACTTTACCGGACCATGCTGTTTATCAGTATTTTCTCCTTTTGTCGCAATATATTTGCAGCTTTCCGTGAGAGGGACGTCAAAAATCAACTATTGCCTGGGAAATTATTTAAACAAATTCCCAAACAAGCTCGGGTTTTAACGTCCTAAATGGAAAAGAATTGGGAAAACATAGAGACAAAAGAAGAAAATGCTGATAACCAGCATTATCAACTATGGCCTCAGTTTTTTCTATGCAAGAATTTAACAGATTCTCTCAGAAGCATTTGTTTTGTAGTCTGTAACAGCTATCTAAATAGGCATGTCTAATTCTAAACTTTAGCCGTTTGGGCAATGGTTGAATATATCGAAATTCTGCATTATTCAAGGGAAGTTATATTTTGTATCACCGTATAATAGCTTCTATTGTACATCCTGACAGAGACGGGGGAACATCGTGAAAAATGAGAAATTAATTCTGACAGAAAATTTAATTGAAAAAACTCGGGTTTAATAAATCAAAAGACATTCCAGATTTCAAGTTTTGTATAAGATATATTGTCAAGGTAGAAAAGTAGATCCTATTACCAATATTTCGTCGCCCTTTTCTTCAAAAACCTCGTAACTACATCTTTGCATAAGCTGAGTTACGAGTTTTTGGAGTAAAAGCGAAAATTTGATCTCAAATCTAAGCAGGTGACTGTTCTGTGTAAAAAAAAGAGAGAGAAAAAAAAAAGACCTACACTAAAATTCAGCCATTTCTTAACAACAATGAGTTTTGTTTTTTTTAACGAAGACGGGCCTTATCATCAAAATTCAGTTCTAAAACCAAACAGATGTCTGCTTTGTGCTTGCAAAAATAATCTTTCAGCAATGTAGCCTTTAAGCACTACGCAAGAAAAAGGCATTCCATCTATGAAGGAAATCTCAATACAAATGTGTATGTTCAAACACACACAAAAAGCAAAAAGAAATAACTAAATAATAGCAATGCACTATCCGCCAATACCTTTTGTATTCTTAGTCCAGAAAATAGAAAATATGAGCAAGTGGAGTTATCAACATGTTCTTCTTTTCCCTCGATGTTTATATTATATACTCATATTCTAATTGCGACACTAAAATAGGAGATAGTTTTTGGGAAAGGGCGAATTGGAAAACGAAAAGTAATTTAAAACTGGTGATAGCAATTGAAAACCAGCTGTAGAATTCTGTACAATTTCAAGTAGGTTTTTATTAGACTTTCTGTCTAATATCCGTACGACGCTCAAAACAGTTTTAATTAAAGTGCAATGCACTGAAAGATTCGTTAATGATTCCAAACCTTTGTTGGAAAGATTTTGGTTTTTTCATGTCTGCTGTTAATCGTTTCCGAGATCTCTCAGAAAAGGTCTGTGAAAACATTGAGGTAAAAGAAGAAAATGCTGATGGTAATCAGCATTTTCTCCTTTTGCCTCAATATTTTCTGTATTATATTTTACACAAATTATATCACACAAATTAACAGCAAGGCTTTTCAAATTCAACCATTCTAGAAATGTGTTAATTGGGAAACGAGTTCAAAGCTTTTGTTGAGTAACTTGAATCATAGAACCAATGTTTTGCTTGGCGAGCTGTTGCGATGGGTCAAACACATTGTTCCGTATAATAAACGAAAACCGTCTAAAGGCAAAAATGTGGACCTTATCGTTAGTAGAAGACCAAAACATCGTAACTCCAGCTTGACAAAGCTGGAGTTACGATGTTTTGATCATACATGGATGTCATATGAGAGAGAAAATGACCAAGTATGATTTATGTGGAAAAATATTAAGGAGTAATGAAACATCTTTCATAAGGATATTAAGTTCGCTTTTAACAATAAGAATATCCCATTTCAAAAACAAGATATGAAAATATCTGAAAATCATTTACATTTATATGACTCTAAAAAGATGATAAATTTCTACTATATTTTATTATATCAGTTATGAATTGAAAAATATCAATAATATATTGAATATTATTGAATCACGTTTTTCGAGAAACGAATGTTTTGAATACCGATATTCGCCTTGCTTTTTTTTTTAGCTCACCTGAGCACGAAGTGCTCAAGGTGAGCTATTGTGGTCGCTTTTTGTCCGTCGGCGTCCGTCTGTCCGTCTGTCCGTCCGTCTGTCTGTCCGTCCGTCCGTCCGTCCGTCTGTTCACATTTTGGTGTTACCACTCTAGCAGCCACAAATATTGACCAATCTTAACCAAACTTGGTCAAAACATGTATGACCATAAGTTCTCGGATGAGTTTGATTTTGGGTCAGATCGGACTAGGAAGTCAGGAGTTATCTGCCCTTGAATGTCAAAAATGGCTAGTTTTGACTTTGTTACCATTCTAGTATCCACAAGTATTGACCAATCTTAACCAAACTTGGTCAAAATATGTATGACCATAAGTTCTCGGACGAGTTCGATATTGGGTCATATCGGACCAGTAAGTCTGGAGTTACGTGCCCTTGAACGTCAAAAATGGCAAGTTTTGACTTTGTTACCACTCTAGCATCTACAAACATTGACCAATCTTAACCAAACTTGGTCAAAGTATGTATGACTATAAGTTCTCGGATGAGTTCGATTTTGAGTCAGATCGAATCAGGAAGTCTGGAGTTATCTGCCCTTGAACGTCAAAAATGGCTGGTTTTGACTTTGTTACCACTTTAGCATCTACAAATATTGACCGATCAAAACAAAACTTTGCAACATTGTTGGTAACTATAAGTTCTGAGATGAGTTTGATATTTTGTCAGATTGGACATGGAAGTCTGGAGTTATGTGCCCTTGAACCTCAAAAATGGCTAGTTTTGACTTTGTTACCACTCTAGCATCTACAAATATTGACTGATCAAGACAAAACTTTGCCACAATGTTGGTAACTATAAGATTTTGGATGACTTCAATTTTCAGTGTGATTGAAGTAGGAAATCTGGAGTTATGTGCCCTTGAATTTGACAAAATTGCTGTTTTCGACTTTGTTTACACTGTAGCATCTACATTTATTGACTAATCAAGACAAAACTTGGCCACAATGTTGGTGGCCATAAGACCCTGGATGAATGAAAATTTCAGCTTGATTTGACTAGAAAAACCAGAGTTATTGGCCCTTGAATTTCACAAAATTACAGTTTTCCACTTTATTTTCACTCTAACAATATATTGACCAATCAAAAAAAAAAAAAATGGACATAATGTTGATGAGAATATTTTTATCAGAACAGAGTTCATGCGCCCTTGACTGTGACAAAATTGTTGGTTTCCTCCACTTTGTTTTTACTGTAACAGTCACAAATATTGATCATTCAAGATTATGAAAGCAGTTTTCAGCTGGATCATAATCTCACATCTTAAATTATGTGCTCTTGAATTTGACAACATTGTGACTTTCTTTCTATCTAGGTTCAGGTGAGCGATTAAGGACCATCATGGTCCTCTTGTTAAGAAAAATGTCATCTGAAGATTACATAATTTAAGATGTTGCATTTTTTGCATTAAATATAGCTGGAAAATGCTGGTCATTAGTATTCATTCTTTTGTCTCAATATTTCCAAAAGCATTTTCTAAAAGCACGTATAAATGATGTATTGTTTAGAAAAGGCCAAATAGTTCAACAAACATTATACTTTAAAATTGTATTAAGGTAAAGGGTAAATTCGGATTTGAATATTGGCAGAGGCTTAAAGAGAGGGAGTATAAATTCTTTAGAATCCAAAATCTCATTAAAGAATCACAATATCGGATTAAGGGGACCTTAGTTATGCTATTGAAGCGTGCCAGAATTGAAGGATTATTAAAAATGCTGCAACATTGAATTACAAAACCACATGTATATCTATTGCTTGTAATTATATCGCTTCAAAAAATCAACAAGTTCTATAAATCGCTGCCTTTTCACCGAACAATGCATAGTTGCAGCTTGTTTTAGGCTGCAGTGTCTAGGTTTTCGAAGAAAAAGCGGCGATATGCGTAATGCTAAAAGTCAATTGGCATTCAATAATCTTATTGGTTACATGTTCGCATCTACGAAATCGATTAAATCAATGGATATCATTATACATGTATAATTCTTGGTCGAAATAAGAATAGGCCAAAGTAACAGCCAAGCTTTTGGTCATTGTATTTCTATCACACAATATGAAACTTAGTTTGCCTTGAAAACCAAAGCAACAATAACAATCACAACTTTGCACACAAAACATCGTTTGAATGTTCATATCTGCTGTCCAAAAGGAAAATGTTGTTTTTTTCAGTAATGAAAGATTTAACGGTTGATCTTGGAAATAAATGCATAATTACGTTGATCAATAATGTTTCTGGAAAGCACCATTTTCCAGGTTAAATGAAGGGTATTTGTATGACAGCATTGACTTTTGAATAAAAAAGATATTTAGAGCGACACATAGGACATTATTTCCTTTTATTTATGCGATTTTTCTTTTTTCTCGTTTTCAATAGGCCCGATGTGACAATAAAGAAGAGAGGGGATACAAAAAGAGAAGAAAAATTAATAAAATCGATTCAAGCATTGGTGAGAACCGCCGGACGAAAAGGAGGAGTGTTTGTTCAGACAGAAAAGCCGAGCTTTAGAATACTGGTGCTAATTGTTCGATTTGGCGTTCCGCTTGAACACCTCGCGGGGACCGTTTTCACCAACTAAATTAGATCTATTTTTCTAATTTTAGTTCTTAATTACATTACAAGCAGTATGATTGGACGAGACGTACGTCTCGGCCAATCAGATTGATTGTTGTGTAATTTTAGAATTAAATTGGACTAAGAAATAAAATCGGTTGATAGCACCCGGATAATTGTTCGATTTAACGTCACGCTCGAACACCTCTGAACGGAGGGTTTATTGGATTTTGCGAGAGGACGTTTTACATTGGCTGTCGCCCGGTTAGTGTACGTGTGGGTGGCGTTATTCAAAGGTGATATTGGGCGACCGGAGATATTATTTGACGCGTTATGATAATATTTTTACAGATTAAACACAGTAGAAAGTGGAGATTGGCACCGAACATCGATTGAAAGTGAGAATTTATTTTGATAAAGAAAACAGAAGGATTTTATTGTGACTATTGGATTAGATAATTAATAGACTACAAGATTCTAATCAGCTGTGTTTTTGTGAGAGAAGCAACTTAATTCCATCCCTAAATTGGTATACAGAATTATTCGACAACTGTGATTAAAATAGTGTACATGCAACTTGGGGAGTTTGTTGTGCATTTGTTGTATTACAAACAGTGAATTTGTGAATTTGGAAAACAGAATTGAAAGAAATATAAAGAAAACAACACAGAAATATTAATATTATAAGACATTGATGGTGATATTGTGAAATGCAATCAGCAAAAATGAAAGGTGCCTACATTTTCGCGTTTCTAATATTCCTCTGTGTTCAAATACAACTACCAGTGGACATGTTTCCGGCAAACTCCGACGATGACCGAAAACTCCCGAACGACGACCCCTCATGGGAAAGTAGCAATGTGAATAATAGGAGAGGAAATATTAAAGTAAATGAACATCATTATAATCATGTGGGTAATTCACCCACAAATAAAAACGAATTCCACTCAATTAGTGCAACGAGTGCTCGTGATTTGAACATGAAAGAGACACATCGCATGAAGCATGTCGCTGAATTCATCATGGCTGTTGGGCACAGCACGGGCTCTGAAAGCCAGCCAAGTTTATTCGGTTCAACGCCGGAAAAACATAATACCATGAATAGTGACGGTAATCAGCCGGAACGTATAGACCTACACGATTTGAAAGACCGAGCAGACTTAAACGGATTAGACCCTGATTTGAGGACAAATCAAATTAAATCTCATGTAAGCCTCCCAAGCAGAGATTCGATCGATACCAAATTGGAACAAGTTCAGAAAAGACTTTCAAACCTAACTGATAATCTCGCGGATAGACGAAATGTTTTCCCAACAGATTACGCTCGATCAAGTCAATCCATGGAGCAGAAAATCTTAAACGACAAGAATGGGGCGAATAGAAATGAAAATATTGACGTAAATCCTAATACAGAATTAGATAAACAAACAATAAAAGAACCAAAAGTTTCTAAATATTTTCACAACAAAACCTCGAGTGGTAGTTTAACACAAGGTCATGTTCACGACATATTTTGGTCAGACAGTTCAGAAAATAAATGTTCAAAAGGATACAGCGACAGAGAATATGCTGATTGGAAGGTCAAGGTCGATAATCATAAGGTCATCAAGATTGAAGAAGGGTGTGGCAGTATGCAGAACAGATTGATTACATTTAACGATTCTACACAAGCGTGCGTTCGATACAGGATGAACCACGAACAAATGCAGGGTGATATATACTCATTCTATCTCAGTAGACTGCTAAATCTGGATTCTACCCCACCCACTCGAATGAAGCTGGTTCAGAAATCCAAACAATGGGATAGAGTGTGGGACCAAGTTACCAAAGCTAAATGGAGCGAAGACAACCCTGTTATTATAACAAAATGGGTCGGACCGCTTGAGGCAGCCTACATGCCGGAAGAATTAAAGGACCGTAAAAGGGGTATACGCCCAGAAAATTATAGCTTGGGTACCCATCGACCCTTGAATGACCTTTGTAATTTAATTCAGTGGTCTGATTTAGTGCTGTTTGATTATATATCTGGTAACCTAGACCGGGTCGTGAACAACATGGTTAGTTTACAATGGAATCCGAGAATGCTGGACAAACCCGTCCATAATCTTGAACGAGAAACATCATCCGGGCGACTCGTGTTCCTCGACAACGAATCGGGACTATTTCACGGGTATAGGTTATTAGACTCACATGCAAAGTTTCATGAGGATCTCCTTAATTCTGTTTGTGTATTTAGAAAATCAAGTGTTGACGCGATCGAAAGACTTTTCAAAGACGGGAATGTTGGTGAACAATTGCAACAAATATACGAACAATCTGAACCATTTCATAATTTTCTACCTCGGATGGGACCAAATAAAAAATCAATTTTACAACAACGTGTGAACAATATTCTAAACCATGTAAATGAATGTCGAAATCAAAACAACAACAAACATATATCTCAAACAAGCTGATACATTTGGTAGATTCAAAAGTAAAAACTTGTCGAAACCAAAGAGGCATCTAGTAGTAGAGTATTTACTACAAGAAACGCCATAATCAACGTATATCTATGCTATGATATAATAGCACAAAGTCACCACACCACCTTTTCTAGTCACCTGCTTGCTATGGACAAAATCGACGAAGGCTAGATCTATGGTTCTGATGGCTATACAGCTGGGGTCTACGTGTCTTCGGATATGGAATTATCATTAAATTTTGTAAGTATACATATGTATATGTATCATAATGTTTTACCAACCTTTTCCTTAATATACATGATTTTAACCCTTTCCCAAACGACAAAATTTTAGGGTGATCTACTTCAAAAACTGCCACAAATGACAAAATTGATGTTATTAAAGATAGGATTCGTGTGAAATATAGCACAGAAACTATTGAAACAAAAGGAGAAACTGCTGGTTATCAGCAGTTTCTTCTTTTATTTCAATGTTTTCCGAAGCCTTTTCTATTAGGGACGTCAAAACCAGGTCTTGTTTGGGAAAGGGTTAAGGCAGCCCACATGTAATGAGATTCACACGAGGTCAGAATTATTCGGACGACGTCGTACACATTCGGCGGTGGAACATTCCACCGCCGAATATTGAAACGTCATCCGAATAGGCCGGATACGTAACGAATGTTGGCGAAGTTTTTCTTTGAGACATCAAACAGTGTCTTGTTTGGGAAAGGCTAAAAATATATGCATGTATTTTCAATTTTCTCCCTTTCAAACTTGTTTAGTTTCAAAATGTTATGATTATATATTGATGCACAAAAATATGTTTTATGATATTACAAACTAATTTTTGACTATTAATCTATTTTTGTTACATTAACATGTTGATTGTTTAGCATGATTAACATAATAAATGAAACTTAAAACTTTAATTTTAGTATTTTATTACAATCATAAAATTAGAATGTACAAAAACAGTACACACAAACTTAAAAGATACCAACTTAAAAATCTAAATGTAAATTGAAATGAAGAACGTATAACCAAGAAATGAAGATCGTTTAAGCAAGACATGCTATCGTTTCTAAACTAACCAGGAACCTTATTCTTCAACAATTCTAAATATATTTTCTAAGTCTCAATTACATAACAAGCCATCTGATTGGACGAGACGTATGTCTCGGACAATCGGACTGGTTGCTGTGAAATTTTACGGTTGTTCTTGGAATTAAACTGGTTGGTGAATACAAATCCTGGTATTAATCTGTTGATTTTTTCAATCGAGTTTTTCCAATCTGCCTCAGACGACGAATGTGATTTTGACAAAGATATCAAGTGTGTACGATATATCACATTAACCAAAACGGGAATAATCTGATGAATAGCATCTTCTTCTTTGTCCTTATGTTTTCCCACGCATTTTCTGAGAGGGTCCCGAAAACCAGGTCGAAATTTGGGAAGCGTTGAATATAGACCTGAGATAAATTTGACCATCGATAAGTAATTTGATTTTTTACCAATGAACAAAATCGTCAACATGGGATGATCAGCTGTTGATTCGGACTGGGTGTAATCATTTGTACACGCGTTCGAAATATCAGGAACACATGGATAGGCGAACCAGCATTAGAGAACTACATGTAACAGAATGGGCCGAAAGTAACGATAAACCTCGCTGAAACCAAAACAAGTTGACCACCGAGAACATACAAAAGTCCTGTAGTTTGATTGATGACGACCAGTTTGTCAATTTCATGGCGGAATGTGACAGTTGTGTCAATTTCTACACAAAACGTCATCAGCGCGCCTAACGACAACATGTCGTAAACTGTCAGATTTCGCGACATTCAGTAATATGCCCCTAAATACTTGGTTGCCTAGAATATGATTTATATACTAAAGGAAAAAAGAAACGCAACAAAAATTAATTTGGTCATGCGTTTTGTTTTTGTTTTTTCTCAAAATCACCACAATTCGAAAACTTTTTTCAATGCAAAGTAAAACTTAATCTTTTGACGGTCTTGTGTCAA
The DNA here is from genome assembly GCA_963680895.1 of Fragum sueziense. NCBI lineage: Eukaryota > Metazoa > Mollusca > Bivalvia > Cardiida > Cardiidae > Fragum > Fragum sueziense. The sequence goes on from OY804595.1 coordinate 63,314,510, forward strand.
AATTTCATCAATGTTACAGGTTGTACATACGTGCCATCAATATAGCGTTTAAACGAGGGCGGTTTGGCGTCAACGTTAAATGTGTTCTTGCACGCAATCCAAACGGATTATAACGATACCTGGCTGAAATTTGATTGCTGTACTGTTCATGAATAGCATCAGCAGTTTTTCCCGATGACAGAATATGTTTCCGTAGGTAAAATAAACGCACGTTATGGTCCTGACGTCATGGCGTTGGACGTTGAGGACCGCTTTTCGGGAGACCACCAGTTGTTCCGTTAGTTCTGAGACGTTATCTCAAGCAATATTTTGTAAACCGATGTACACCAAAGTCAGCAGCAACTGCTGGTTGAGATGTTCCATTCGTAAACATCACGACTGCTACCGGACGACGTCTTTGAATAGGTTGCAAAACGATATAAGGGATTTAATCAAAACAAAAATAATTGCATTTTGTCGAGTCGACGTGCATCTACACAAATTAAAAGAGTTCTATGTAAAGATTGGATATTTAAAGGTTTGCACGTGAGAAACGTGTAAACGTCTATTTTGACGTTATCTCATAGGTAAGACAGGTTCAAACGTAAACACGAAGATTGATATCAAGATACAGTACCCTGTAATAACCAGTTACATTTTTGATTCAGTAACATAAAAGAATCAAGAGAAAAAAATAGTTGTTGCGTTATTTCTTTCCTCTAGTATATCTAGATATCACTACGGTTTCTAAGAACTTTGGGTTATGGATTCTCGCTAGAAATCAATGATCTTCCAATAAATAATCTAGCCTTCATTAGCTAGTATTATGCCTTCTCACCCTTTTAATTCATTGCCGTACTATAAATACATAGATTATTCTAAAATAAAAGTTGTTGAAGATGACACAAGAAGCAAGAAAAGGGGTTGGCATATGCCCCTTATTTGTAAGATGTCAAATTTAGTGCAAATAAATGTCAATCTCGCAATTGCGCCTTTTTGTCTCATTCGACGAAGCTTTACAGCTTAAGATGCCCAGCTTAGGTTAAGACTAAGACACATTGAGAAAAAGGATTTCAAGAAATGTTATTGGCATTTCATGACCACACAACATTTAAAAGATGACTTCAATTTTACATACTATGAAATGGCTTAACATTTTTCTAAACAACAGATTTGAGACTGAAATAAATATGACGCAAACATATTTTTGTCCATCATTATGTTCACAGAAAATATCAATGGAAAAGGGGAAATGCTAGCAATAAACATTTTCGAAATGACGTGAAAACAAGATTTTGTTTGAGAAAACTCCACATTCTCTAACACTATCTATTATAGTCAATCTTTTACAGTTTTGGAATTAGATGATGCAACAAAGTACTCTCTGACAAACTTATTTCTTTCATTTTTTTCTCAATACTCCTCTAATCGAACGTCCTTTGGTAAAGGCTTAAAGGAGCATCACACACGAAAATAGCTTAGTCATAAAACGATCAATTCTAAAGCTTTCTAATAAAAGCCCAAAAAACTCAAACTCATCCCTTCTTCTCCTGCTTTTTATTGACCATAAAATATTAATTTTATCCTTTTCTAAAAAACAACTCGTGTTTTGATATCTCTCAAAGGGAAAGATTGTGAAGACATTGACAGTAAAGAAGAAAATGCTGGTGACCAGCATTTTCCTCTTTTCTGTCAACATTTTCTACGTTATAAAATAAAAATATAACTATAAATTATAATTCAATGTAACATTTCATTTTTCGTCTGCAATCTCTTTCATTCATTTCAAGAGTTCAAATTTTGTCGTTTAGAAAAGGTTTTTACTATTTTATACGTTTCGCCCCATAAACTTTCAATTGTGAATCTAGCTCCGGCAACTGTCGTTCGCTTATAAAGTATCCTTTAATTATCAATTTATCATTTTTATCGTGGTTCTGTATCATAGTCCTTCCCTTTCTTAGGTTTTGAATAAAACAATGTCCTTTACATTTTTTGTTGTCACTAGGATATGAAGAACAGAAACTTTTGTTAAACATCATTCTGGCAAAAGAAAACCGAAATATATTTTTCTCTTTTCTTCGGTTCAAGATTTCTATAAATAATATTGAAAACGTAACCGTATTCAAGACGCTGATTTCAAATCGTTCACTGATAACGTTATATTAACGCTATGATTTGAAATCTTAAGGTAGTCCACCCACAGGGAAACTCATGCGACGGCCGAATGTTTCGTGCGACGTCAATAATATTCATTAGTATCCGAACTATTCAGGCGCATAATTCGACGTCGCGTGAAACTAATCAAGGTTGGACTACCTTAATTAAAGTGGAGTCCCCTTGTGTCAATGTTCTTTAAATCAACAAGACGCTATGTACATGGTTTCGTTGATTCATACTTATGACAATGATATTTTCTTTTTTTCAAATGCAAAAGAAAATATGTTCAAATGAACTTTCTTCTATTTCACAGATATGTACCACAATGCCAACACCAGTCTTGGGAAGAAACAACACCCGGAGAGTTTTTACTACAAGCTTAAGTCCAAAAGTGGAACAGAATAACATATTTTATGCTGGAAATAACATACAGTAGCCTACAGCATGCCAGTAAAGACTGACCAACGTTACTACTTGTGCTTCTTGGACTTCAATGTGACCAGCTTACAAAATTAATGTGGCATAACGTTTTTTCTGACCAAGACAAAATGTTTACGTCTCAAGTGAAAATTATTTGGAAAACGTTGAGAGAAAAGGGAAATTGGTGATGACCAGCAATTTCCCATTTCTACTCATTATTTTCCTTGAGAAAAGATACACAAGTTTTTATTCTCACATCAACTGTTATGTCATCTCTTAGAATTTGACAGTTCTAAAAATGTTCTAGATATAGTACAAATATAACGTTTGAAAAGGCGAAATAGCGATACAACTTGGCCGACAGAAGTGGAAATCGTTCCGAGAAAAAGAGCAACGGCTTGTCACAAGCCTCTGCTTCTTTACCTGGAATGATTTCAATTTTGTATAAAAATACGACCATCAGTCTAAGATCATACAAAAATAGCCATCGAATGATTTAGAAAAGGGTTAAATGTCCATTTAAAAAGTAACCCATCAAATGTTTAAAGTTTGGTTTAAAGTGACATTTCACAATTATTTCTACATGAATTTTATTTCATTCTATCTGAAAGTGCATCTTTTCTTATGAAAAATCTGAAAATTTCAAGTCAAAATATTGAACCGTTTACGAGAAATATATATTTTTGTGCTAAAATTAAACAAATTGTTGTGGACAACAGTTCAGATTTATATAGAATTTGTCATTTCTGTCTCAACTTTTTAGGCGTATTTTTCGCTTATAAATAACGACTTAAAAAAACTGATAGCATTTCTACGCATTAGAATTAACAATCTTTGCATGAAGACAAACTTTTAAAAAATGAAATAAATGTGAAATGTCACTTTAAAGTGTAATATAGGAGTTGGCCGATCAATCATGGATTTTATACCCATTTTTATGGGCAATAAACGGAGAAATAGCCCATTTTACGCCCAACAACGCGGGTCATAAGGTGGTCTCTCCTTACATGTACACGTATGAATCATTTCGTTGAGGAAGAAAATTCGAAACCTCAGGAGTCAATGCAAAAAGACGAAAACTGTTACTTCTTGCTACTTATACTAAACATTTGCTACTTAAAATATTGTCGATGGGTGACAAAGGTTTCACTCTTCAATCTAGATGTCGTTTACTATTTTTTGTAATTAATTATGAAATAGAAATTGAAAAAGTTCGAATTCATAAAGGTTTCCGATCAAATGTTTATAATTTCTATATTATTTCGTTAATATCAATTCAAAGTACTGTAAATGTATGAATCATGCTACCGGTATATGTCTCGATAAATGATCTGGCAGAACATCACTAGCTAATAGCTAGAGATGTTGCGCCAGGTCATTTATCGGGACCTACACATAGAATATTGTTGACGGCATTTTCTCCTTTTGCCTCAATAATTTCTGGTCAATAATGTGCACCCATTTGATATTCATTGATATTCATTGATATTAATTTTGTCGTCTTCAGCAGCTTTTAAATTGGACCAGTCCAGAATCTTGTTGTTTGTGAAAGGGTTAATGGAAATGCCCCCATGAAGATGAAAAATCACATTTATATGTATGAATCAAGCTTTTGTTGGAGAGAAATGTTGTCTCTTTCCAAAACAATAATTGGTCTAGGGGTCTGCACCAGAAAAAAAAACCACCTGGAAAACAGCGAGGCAAAAGAAGAAAATGTTGATAACCAGCATTTTTTCCTTTGTCTCAATACTTTCTGTGCTATATTGTACTCATATCCTATCTACATCAATATCAATTTCATCCTCTACAGAAGCTTTCTAACTGGAACTGTCCAACATTTTTCCATAAGGGAAAGGTTTAACCCTTTCCCAAACGACAAAATCTAAGGTGATTCAATTCAAAAACTGCTGCTGACGACAAAATGGAATGTTGATAAAGATTGGAATTGTGTGTGATATAGTCAAGAAAATATTGAGGCAAAAGGAGAAACTGCTGGTTTTCAGCAGTTTCTTCTTTTGTCTCAATGTTTTCCCAAGCCATCTCTTTAAGGGATGTGGAAACCAGGTCTTCTTCGGGAAAGGTTTAAATGAAATTGGATCCAATGTCATTTTGTTAATGTATGTGAAATGCTGGATAAAATCATTCGTTATGTAAATGTACCTAAAGCAACAGCGATTCAACTCTTTCCCAAACAAGACACGAATTTGACGTCCCCACCAGTAAAGGGTTTGGAAAAGATTGAGCCAAAAGAAGAAAATGCTGCTAATCAGCATTTTTTCATTTTGCCTCATTTTTGTTCTACTCGTATATTATACATAAAACCCATCTGTCATTATCTATGTAGCAGCTTTCCAATTGGAACAATCTAAACTGTCCCCGTTTGGAAAAGGGCTAACTAACCCCATCCCAAATAAGAACGGCTGGTTATGATCCAAATTCAAAAGCCTATAAGCGAAAAATAAATGTTTTGACACATAAACTGATTTAATGAGAACAGAAAACATGAAATACAAGGGAGAAATTACTGATACTAAGTATCCAGCACTTTCTTCTTCGTCTTCCTTTTTCCCCCTTATATACTGAGAGGCAAAAGAAAGTATACACTTTTTGTTTTTCGATATCTCTCTTAATTTCCATCATATCGACTCAAAATTTTGTACAATTTATTCCTACTCATAAACCAATAATACAATGTTGTTGAATTTCACACGAAATTGCTTGAATACACATAACTTTGCTACATGCCGATTTTGCAAATTTTGCACGTGCGACCAAGTGGAGCGTCAAATATTGCTGTTAATTCGTATTCAATGTCTTTATTAATTGTCACAACAAATCACAACGTTAAAATTTCTCTAACACTATGACACACTAATCAGTGACTTGAAGAATTCGATCAATATGCCCCTTTTTGCCATTAAGGCCCATTTTTCTATGACGCAGCATAATACAAAAGAATCGTTACATTATGAATAAAGTGTACACTTAGTCGTGTAGCATAGGAACACTCTGTGCAAATTTTACCAAAACCCGTCTATAAATTTAGAATAAGTTATGCCAGATAACTTATTTGCATCAAGCCCCCTTTTGCCATGACGCATCGTAATATGGAAAATCGCTTACAATGCACGCATGGTCATAGGTGACTAGGCACTTTCTGTGAAAGAAATATCCAAATCCCTTCATTGCACGGCCCCTCAGGCCGTGCAAAATAAGGTGATTTTGGGAATGTCAGTGGTGTCGGATATAAGCTAATATAATCCTTTCTGTTCTCAATGAATTGTTATCTCCATAATCAATGGCTATGTTCATTTGAGAGGCAAGGATATTTATATAAGTAAGAGTAAAGAAAGGATGTTTATCACAAAAGTTCATAAAAGGATCTTTCTGTTGAGTTTATTCTGTGTTTCGAAAATGAAAACTCCCTTCTATTTCTAGCCTATCACATAAATTCCGTTTTATCTTTTAACCATTAATAACATTAACAGCTTTGAGGGGCGTTCAGAATGTATCCCGTTTGTGCTGTAATGCATAGTACGCAATTATTCTTTTTATTTAACCTTTGCCCTACTGATCTTATTGTTTGTCTCAAGTTTTCATCATATAATCAAGCAGAAAGCAGCCAATATGTAGACTAGGATCAGATTGCATTGCTGACTAGACTGATCTTAATCTATATTGTCTACCGTAGCTTTGGTCACATCAGGAATATCATGTAAATAATAGGAAGGTTTAAAGCTTTAATTATTTTGTTGTCTGCAACAGTTTTGTAATTAGAGCAGTAAACAAAGGTTCGCTTTTTGGAAAAGGATTGCACAGTGCGAGTGGTGAGCTATGTAGGACTATAAGGTGACCGAGCGTGACTGGGTCAATCCAGGGTTGGACTTGATTGGGCCACTCCGTTTTACTCTGAGTAACTTTTTCAATCCAAAACCCAATCAAGTGCCGAAAATCCACTCTCGGATCTACTCGGAGCACTCCACCTACCGAGCAGGGGCGTTTGGGAGTGTGACGTCATCAACATGGTTTCTGATAGACGATAAAAATAGAAATAGTTTGGTATAATATTCTATCAATCAATTTAACGGATATGAAAGAAAAAATACAACTGAAAAGACACCAGATTTTACTGAAGAAACTAAACAAACGTCTTTGACATGTTCGTTGGCGTTTTTGCGATAGGGTAATTATTATTAAATGCAATAATTATCTGTTTTATACTCCAAAACACTTGATTGGAAATCCCAGCTCAGAGCACTCCGAACTGAGAGTGGAGCAGTTCAATCAAGTCCACCCCAGAGCTCCAGAGATAATTTTTTAACTCTTTCTCAAACATAACATTGTGTCTATGTCCCTGTTAATCCTTTGACAAACAATGAAACTTCAGTTTGAAATGTGCTGCAGATGACAAATGGATATTAAAAAAGAAAGGATTGGTGTAAAATGTAGCGCTGTAAATATTGATGCAAAGAGGGAAGTAAAGATATTGTGCATTTACTTCTTTTGCCGCAATGTTTCGTCAACTCCGTTCCTATAAGGAACGTCAACATCAGGCATTGTTCGTGATAGGAATTTTTTAGATAAGATTGAGAGAGAAGAAGATTTAGTTATTTCGATAGTCACGTCAACTAGGCCTACCAGTCTAAAATATTCGTAATTTTTTTTACAAATTTTCATTAACACTATACGGGAAGTAACAAACAAAAAGGGGGTAAAGACATACCCCTGCAAAAGAAGTTCAAGAACTGTTCTAGAATGTTCTAAAACATCAGCTTTAGAACGTTCTAGAACCAGTTCTAGAATCAGTTCTTGAACCCAAGTTCCTGAACTGAAGTTCTAGAACTGTCACTTAATGTTCTACAACTTAGTTTTGAACTAGTTCTAGGACCAATTCTTGAACGTTAAGGGGGAATGCTCCAGTTTCCTAAATTTTTTCCCAATAATAGAATTTATTTATATTTTGTATGTTGAAATTACATGTTATTACCAATTGAAAAATGAAATAAAAATGGATGGTCAGCGATCTTGTTTGAATTTTATAGGCATTCGTATCACATACCCCTACAGCGAAAAAATACAACATTTCATGCACATGTCCAAGGTCACTAAAATGCTAATAAAATGCTGTATATTCATCGTTTAGTCCCGAAAACGGATTTAAAGTAACGTCTTACATTTAATAAGAATAGAAAACCCAAAATATGTGCTATTATAAACGCGTAAATGTATAAAACAGCATGCTCACGTGTTCGGTTAGATCAACGAAGCTGGAGTGTTTTATGTCAAAATTTGCATATTTTTGGAAATATTTCAAGTTCTGCATAATAGAATTTGATAAAACTCCCTCATTGTATTAAGCAACATGTCCTGGTAATAATTCAAAAAGAAAATGTATAGGTCAGCGCACTTATTAGTGAATTACAGCAATCTTTATCAGCTACACATGAATAAAATGACGCAAAACAGTCCTAACTGCATACACACTTACGACTGTCTTGCTCTAAATAATCGATTTCCATCTTGAGCAAATCAGTTTCGCATAATAAATACACTTTAACCGTCGAAAATGGTAAATTGTAATGATGTGTTATATTATTGAAAATATGGTAGCGAAACATATTGGTACGAAACATTTAATTTACTACAGTAATGACCGAGTGTTCCGAAAAACTGGAGCATTCCCCCTTAAATGGCATTTCTAAAACTCAAAAGTTCTAGAACTGATTCAATAATTAGTTCAAGAACCAGTTCTTGAACGTAAATTGCAGTTTTAGAACTTACTGTTCTAGTACTGGTTCTATAACCAGTTTACTTCACAATATGTGGGTGGGAAAAGGTGAAAATAAACATTTAAAGGGGGATCCTGGGACCTAAGTTTTCCAATAATATTCGTAGTATAAATAGATACATAAAGGGGACATCTTTTGCCGAAAAGTCTGAATCAAACGGACATTTGGTTTGGTGTATATTGTACATGTTTATTGAAAGTTAGTGGGTAATTCTATTCCGGCGCTACCCAAGGTTCTTATTCATTAATTTTCTAGCTATATGTAAATAATTGGCGATTTTTTTTTAAAACAAAATGCTTTGTATATGAGCCCATGTTAACACGACACGAGGTCCATTTGCTTGCTTATGATCAATTTCAAAATAATAAGCATTTTATGCAATCTTTCAATTTTTTGTATATTTTCATATCCCAGCTTTGGGGAAAATTGATTTTATTGGGGGTTTACGCCGTTTTCAACTTCTATGGTCATATTGCGGCGGCTGGAGCACCTAACCGTGGGTTCCTGGTATTTCTCGCACCAGTACAACCACAATATCCAAACCGAGCCTCCAGCTGCTCTCTCACATAGATGATTCACACCCATTGGTGAGAGACAAATGACTTTTTGTCAAATGTCAGAATGGATATTGGCCGGGCCGGGGTTCAAACTAGAGACCCCTGGATTGTTAGACTCCGATGTAACCGACTGGGGAAAACATCAACACGTTTCTATATTAAAGCGACATATTGGAATGATATTTTAGGCCAGTAGATCTACTAAAATAATTTGTCAGCGCAAAGTTATTAGGAATTTTGATAGCTAGTCGGGAAAACGAGTCATGGGCCCTTTAATACACGACAAGAGGACCATGATGGTCCTACATCGCTCACCTGAACCAATATGATATGAGACACAGTTTTTGTTTGAATCAATGAATATTTGTGATTGTAAGACTGAAAACAAACTTATGGACATCAACTGTATTTCATCCACTTAGGTCAATATATCTGGTTGTGAAGAGTGAAAACAAAGTAAAAAACGAGAATTTTGTTAAATTCAAGGGCAGATAACTCAGCAACTGTTTGTCTAATTCTGCTGAATTTCAAACTCATCCATCATCTTATGGTAATCAACCATTATATCCAAGTTTTGTCTTGATTGGTCACCATTTTTGATTGCTAGAGTAAAAACAAAGTCGAAAACAGCAATTTCGTCAAATTCAAGTATTATTATAACTCACTACTTTTTCATCCAATCAGACTGAAATTCAAAGTCATCTAAGATCTTATGGTCACCAACATAATTTGTAAGTCTTGATTGGTCGATAATTGTAAAGGCCAGAGAGTAAACAAAGTCGAAAAACAGTCGATAACAACAATTTTGTCAAACATCAACTGTATTTCATCCACTTAGGTCAATATATCTGGTTGTGAAGAGTGAAAACAAAGTAAAAACGAGAATTTTGTCAAATTCAAGTGCATATAACTCACGACTTTCTCATCCAATCACACTAAAATTCAATGTCATGCAGGATCTAATGGTCATCAACATTATGTACAAATTTTATCTTAATTGGTCACTTAATTGGTAGATGCTACAGTGTAAACAAAGTCAAAAACAGTCGAAACGGCAATTTTGTCAAATTCAACGGCATATAAATCATGATTTTTTTTAACCGATTAAGCTGAAAATCAAACCCATCTGACATCTTATGGTCCTTAACATTGTGGACAAGTTTTGTCTTGATTGGCCAATAATTGTAGATGCTAGAGAGTAAACAATGTCAAAAACAGCAATTTCGTCAAATTCGAGAGCAGATAACTCCAGACTTTCTAGTCCGATCAAACCAAAAATACAAGATCTAATAGTCACTAACGTTGCGTCCAAGTTTTGTTTTGATTGGTCAATAATTGTAGATGCTATAGTGTAAACAAAGTCGAAAACAGTAAAAAAAACCGACAATTTTGTCAAATTCAAGGGCAGATAACTCAATACGTTTTGGTCCGATCAAACCAAAAATCACTCTCATTTGAGATCTTATGGTCCCCAACATTGTGTCCAGCTTTTGTATTGGTTGGTCAATATTTATAGATTCTAGAGTGTACAAAATGTCAAAAGTAGCTATTTTTTACATTCAAGGGCAGAAAACTCCAGACTTTCTAGTCCGATCTGACCCAAAATCAAACTCAACTGAGAGCGAATGGTCATACATATTTTGACCAGGTTTGGTCAAGATTGCCTAATATTTGTAGATGCTAGAGTGTAAACACCAAATTGTTGACAGACGGACGGACAGACAGACATACGGACGACAGAAAAAAGTGATCACAATAGCTCACCTTGAGCACTTTGTGCTTAGTTGAGCTAAAAACCCATGACAAATTGTGGAATAAATTACAAAATACATTTTTTCTGGATTTCCTTCGCACAGAAAGGCATAAATGATTACTTAGCTTAAAATTTAGCTGGCCTCAGAAGAAAGTACTACAAATAAGCTATTGCGACCAGGTTTGTCTGTTTTCTGCCCGTCTGTCTGCTCGTCTATAATATCCAGGTTTACACTCTAGAATCCACAAATATCATTAGATCTTCTCCAAACTTTGTCAAAATGTGTATGGTCATAAGCCCTTGTGTAAGATTGATTTTGTAGAAATTTGTAGAAAGTGCTGCGTTATGTGCCCTTGAATGTCATAAAATGCCATTTTTGACAATTTTGGCGTAATACATACAAATATTGCACAATCAAATGTAAAGCCAAAGACAAATGTTTGCATGTACGTCTTGGGTGAGTTAGAATTTTATCCAGATTGAAAATGCAAATTCTGAGTTATCTGCCCTTGAATTTGGCAAAATTGCCTTTTTCGGCTTTTAAAAAGTGTTCAGTGGAACCTACTATGGTCACCTATCGTAAAACGGTCTGTCCTTTCACAATTTAAATAAGCACTTAATGCTTTTTAGGACTGGTGAAGACACATGATGCTGGTTGAAAGGGGATAAAGTAAAGTAGTAATGTTGATAGTCTAAAACTCTCTTACCATTACTGTAGAGTAGAGTACCAGCAGGGTCAATTTGTAAAACTATACATGTACTTCAAAGTAAAACAAATGCTTCTAATGTCAATTCACCCTACCAACTTTGTTAGCCATTATCTCCAAAAACAAGCCCTCACTATTTTTACACCTAGATAATAGAGATATGATTGTAACCCTACCAGTTCACAGACATTAAAGAAATTAGACAGTCCTGGCGGCCTGGAAGCGCTCCACAGGCCTGATTGTTTGTCTTGTTGAATGCAATTTCAAAGGTTCAGGCTGCGCAAACAACCAAATGCATGTATGACCAAGCTAAAAATTACACACAAGTAAGATCGTGTGGTCAGTAAGATTTCTGTGAAAGTTCTCTATTGATTAATTAATACTAATGGTTGTAAAAGTGAAAATAAAAGTGAAAATAAAGCCGAAAATGGCAATTTTGTCAATAGCAAGGGCACAAAACTCATATAAAATTGAGATCAAGCTGAAAATTATGCCAAGGCAAGATCTTATAGTCACCAACATTCTGTACAAATTTTGTCTTGATTGGTCAATATTTGTAGATGCTAGAGTGAAAACAAAGTCAAAATAGAGTCGAAAATGACAACTTTGTCAATTTCAAGGGCACATAACTCATGATGTTAAATTCAGATTAAACTGAAAATTAATCCAAGGCAAGATCTTATGGTCACCAACATTCTGATTCAGTTTTGTCTTGATTGGTCAATATTTGTAGTTGCTAGAGTGAAATCAATGTCAAAATAGAGCCGAAAATGTGATTTTGTCAATATCAAGGGCACATAACTCATGATGTTGAGTTCATCAAGCTAAAAATTATACCAAAGCAAGATCTTATGGTCATCAACATTCTGTTCAAGTATTGTCTAGATCGGTCAATATTTGTATTAGCTACAGTGAAAACAAAGTTAAAATAGAGCTGAAAATGGCAATTTTGTCAATTTCAAGGGCACATAACTCATGATGTAAAATTCAGATCAAGCTGAAAATTATACCAAGGCAAGATCTTATAGTCACCAACATTCTGTTCTAGTTTTGTCGTGATTAATTAATATTTGTGGATTTTAGAGAAAAATTAAAGTCAAAACCAGCTATTTTTGACATTCAAGGGCAGATAACTCATGTTATTCTGATTAAATCCAAATTCTTTGAAGGAATCTGAGAGAGGGTCACCCAAGAATCATTCTTGTGAAGTTTGATTAAAATCAATCAGGTAGTTTCTGAGAAGAAGATTTTTAAAGAAAAAGTTTGCGGACGGACGGACGGACAGACGCACGCACGGACGCACGACGGACACACCGCCATGACAATAGCCCGCTGGCCTGTCGGCCAGTGGAGCTAAAAACCATTGTTTGATCCCTTGAAATTTAACCATAATGCGGAAAAATTCGGGATACAAATTTATTTAGGCCGTGCTTCATCTTATGCTGCATCATGCAGCAATTTTGTACTTGTTAATATAGGGATTGTGTCAATGGGAATTCTTGCATTAATTAATTGATTAAACCCCCCTTTTCGATGACGCTGTGTCCTATGCAAAAACTTTTGCAACGGAAGGGAGGACGTATAGACGGTAGGCCAAGAAGTTTACATCAAACAAACGACAATGTTTCGGTGGAGTTTAAAAATTGTAATAATCTATTACTCGTTGTCTCAGAAAACGTTGAAGAACTAGGGTGTATACTTATTTTTGCCTCTCAGTATATCTTTATGTTCTCTCAAAAAGTCGCCAAAGCCAAGATTTGTTTTGGAAAGGGTATATTTTTTCAAAATAATATTAGAATTTAAAGTCATTTTTACACAATATAATAGTGGTATTCATCTTCAAGAATACAATTTCTTTCTCTTTAACCTACAAGATTGTATCTCTATGCAAAACTAATACTAATAGTACTCAATTTTCAATGATGAACTTTTGCTTATAGTTGGTTACCAGAGTTACGTATAGGTGGAAATAAAGGAGTGCTAAATTTGTTATTTTAAATCCAAACCCTATATTGTTGATACTCATTTAAATCGTCTCTATGAGACGATTTTAAAGAGTATCCATAATAAAGGATATGTTGCGAAATAAATGAAATATTGCATATTGAAAAAACCAGTACCCATATCATCTGTATCTATGTGTTACGTTCGTAACGTCGTAACTATAGCTTGAATAAGCTCTGGTTACAGCAGTTTTACGTAGTCGACATTCTGTCGTTGAAGGAATCACGTAAAACCAAAAGTATTTTTGTCTTGTTAAAATGTTGTTAAACAATACATGTGCAATAAAACTGTTGTTTTTTTCATATTCTGTATTGTCTTTCTTTTTAACCCGTTTCCAAACAAAAACGATCGTACGTTTGATTTTTGCATAATTACTTGTACCAACAGCCCTGATTGGCTCAGTCGGATTTCTCGTGCAACCAGATGTCTTGTAACACAGGTTACACAAAAACTTGATCGCAAGATGTTTAGTAATACGGGGCCCTGGTGTTGACAATCCTCACAATGACAGCATTGGAAAGTGTTTAGGCAAAGAGGAAAATGGTGTAACTTTGCATTTGATAGTTCGAATTTTGCATATGTTTCCACATTCGAACGAACGCATGCAAAATTGTATTGGTCATTAAGAACGCTTTTCTTTTGTTTACATGGATAAAGTGTGCTAACATGTATGATGATGTCGTGACTGGGTTATAGCTGCGATTGAATGAATAGGAAACGAGTTTATCAAGTAAACAGTAACGTAATTTCGGACAAACAATGGTATTCCGTAGGTCTTGTTATAAAATATCGTAACTACGGCTTGAATCAAGCCGTAGTTACGAGATTTTATAACAACACCGATAGTTTATCAAAACATAACAGTAAACCAGTCTATATTTAGGATACAATTCTTTGCCATTGTTAGTTAATCAGGTCATGGCGGCTTGAATAACTAACCATGGATTCCTGTCGTTTCTCTTGACAGTATTACCACAACATCTCTAGCGAGCATCCAGTTGCAAATCTAACTTAGGTTTACGATTAGCCATCCATTTTTCGGAGTAAAATTTCTCTTGAACATGATATACTCGAGCCCGGACCCTATGATTGAGATTCCGATGCGCCATGGCTGCAGCCGCGACATAGGCCTACCCAGGGACCTGATGTTGTCGCTTTTCTTCGAAAAGCTCGTAAATGCAGCATAAACAAGTTGAAGTTGCGTGTTTTTTTAGGAAAAGAGACGATATTATATAAGCCAGAAGCAACAAAAACTGGTTTCAAAATGAACTTTTTTTCTTTTATTTTCTTTTTTTTTTAGAATTCAGCTTATTCGTTTCAATTAAAATTCCGCAACGAACACCAATAATATTTCTGCTTTTCGACAAAAACCTAGTATCTGCAGCTTAAATCAAGGTGCAGATACGAGGTTTTCTTTGAAAAGCGATGATAATTTATTTTTATCTGTCTCAGCGTTACCAGCACTATCGTTTTGTTTTACTTCAGTATCTTCCTAGAACCTCTCAATAAAATAAGTTTCGTGAATAAAAACTAAGAAACCAAGATTATTTGGGCAAGGGTTAAAATCGTCTTTGGCAGTAATCGATTTTCTCGCATTACAATACAATTTGCATTCTCTTTGAGAAGGCCCGTCCCAAAGTTCAGCGACATTTTTGTTAAGCATTTGAAATAGGAAAATATTTTAAATAGTTTATGTAAACAAGAATTACGTGAAAATCAGGTAATAAAAAGCTCGGAATCAAAAGCTGTCAACAAAACGCGAATTTATTGCACAATTTTGACACACAATTAAATTTACGTAAAAAAGAGGAGGGGTATTAAATTTCAAGTTATGAATAAATTTACACTTCGTTTTGGAAATCGTATTAATTTTATGATTCCGAAATGTTCTTATTCAACCATTTTCATGGTGGATAATCACGCGATACAATATTTTCAGAAAATCTTAGTACTGGACCGATTTGAATTCGGTTTGAAGCAGAGAAGGCACGAAAATGCCAGAAATAAGCTGGACGTAATGGATTTTTGAAAAGTCAACAGATAAAAAAGTTATTGAAGATAAACCAAAATTTTGCTTTATCTTCAATTACTTTTTTATCCGTTGATTTTTCAAAAATACACCACATCCACCTAATGCACCTTCTCTGCTTCCAGCCGAATTCAAATCGGTCCCGTACTAACAAAACAAGAGATGTTTGTAAAACATATATGCCCCCTCAAGGGCCTATATTTAATGTAGGTCAAAGTCCAAGGTCAAGGCAACACGGTCCAAGGTCATGGTCAAATATGAAAGGTCTTGGTAGGAGGTGTCCATGTGTAAAATATCAAGGCTGTATAATTATGTAAAAGTAAAATGAAATATAGGCCAGGTTAAAGTTTTTTAAAAGTAGGCAAAATGCCAAGGTCAAGTTTATGGTCAAATGTGAAATATCAAGGATGTAAGTAGCTGTAAAAGGACATGATATATATGCCTGGTTTAAGTTTTTTAAAAGTAGGTCAAACTCCAAGGTCAAGGTTGCAATATTCAAGGTCATGGTCAAATGTGAAAGGTCTTGGTAGGATGTGTCCATGTGTGAAATATCAAGGCTGTATGTGTTATAGCACATGAGATATAGGCCAAGTTTAATTTTTTTTAAAAGTAGGTCAAACTCCAAGGTCAGGGTCACAAGGTCCAAGGTCATAGTCATATGTGATAGGTCTTGGTCGGAGGTTTCCATGTGTCAAATATCAAGGCTGTATGTGTAAAAGGACATGATATATCGGCCAGGTTAAAGTTTTTTAAAAGTAGGTCAAACTCCAAGGTTAAGGTCACAAGGTCCACGGTCATGGTCAAATGTGAACAATGTTGATAGGAGGTATCTATGTGTGAGATATCAAGACTGTATGTGTAAAAGGACATGAGATATAGGCAAGGTTAAGAATTAAGTGTAAAAACCAACAAAGGACAATAAGTCCAAGAATTTGATCGGCAGATTTATGGTTCTTATGCACTGCACCTCTCCATAATGAGATCTATCCACCTGTAAAGTTTCATGATTCTACCTTACATACTTTTTGAGTTGTGCTCCGGACAAGAATCAGGTTATAAAATCAACAAAGGGCAATAACTTAACAAAAATTGATCGGCAGAGTTACGGTTCTTGTGCACTGCACGTCTCCATAATAAGATATATCCACCTGTAAAGTTTCATGATTCTACCTTACATACTTTTTGAGTTGTGCTCCGGACAAGAATCAAATTTATAAAATCAACAAAGGGCAATAACTCCAAAAATATGATTGGCAGAGTTACGATTCTTGTGCACTGCACCTCTTCATAATGAGATCTATTTACCTGTAAAACTTCGTGATTCTACCTTAAATACTTTTTGAGTTATGCTCCGGACAAGAATCAAGTTTTAAAATCAACAAAGGGCAATAACTCCAACAATTTGATCAGCAGAGTTACGGTTCTTGTGCACTGCACGTGATTATCCTCTGTGATTTTGGACAAAAATTTACACGTTATAAATAACAACTTGACCAGCTGACAGAACTACAGATAAAAGTGGATGATGACTTTTCAAAATGCAATAGTTCCTTAACCCTTTCCCAAACGAAAAAAACGATAGGGTTATCCAAATTGAAAGCTGCTGCAGATGATAAAATATTATGTTAAAAGGTATGAAATTTGGGAAAATTAAAACTTAGAAAACATTGAGGCAAAACGAGAAAATGATGGTTGTCAGCATTTTCTTCTTTTGTCTCAATGTTTTCTCAAGCCTTTTCTATTAGGTGCGCCAAAGTGAGGTCTTGTATGGGAAAGGGTTAAATGAACATCAACCCCCATAGAGATTAATTGGTACCCACAACAAAGGGGTTGGATTTGACAAAATATATTAGAATGTCTTTACCCCATCGTATATGTTGCTCTAAGCTGAGCTTTACTTGTTCTGTGTACAAGAGCTATGGCATCGCAACGCGCTCGACTATCAGGTACTGGATAGTGAAAGAATCTGATTTCTAAGCACCTTTAAAGAATCCACAAGAATCTGATTTCTAAGCACCTTTAAAGAATCCGCAAGAATTGTCTAAAAGATCTAAATAAGCAACTTTGGTTTTTTCAGTTACGGTTTTTTTAAACTAATACCATTTGATGTCGTCATAGGAGTCACATTTTCAGAAAACGCTTTATAATCTAGTCTTTAACAATGAAAAGATCGACATTTCATACACGAGTATAGGAACATTTTTATTATTTCGAAAACGACTAAGTTCTTCAGACAAAAACTGATATTTCCCGTTTATTTACATTCAATTCAGCGAGACATTATTCGCCCCAACTCCAATTCGTCCAATGAATAAAGAATTATCGTATAAAAGTGGTTCAAGAGGGCTTTTGTCGAATTAGACTATTTACTTTTGAATTAAACCCCTTGGGTCGAAACATGCTCAAATTTCATCAATATATTATGTTCGTAGTCTAGCATTTTAATAACTTTCTTTGACCCTTTCCCAATCAACCCATTGTTATGCCCCCTTTCGAAGAAAATGGGGGTATATTGATTTGCAAGTGTCGGTCGGTCGGTCGGTCGGTCGGTCGGTTTGTCGGTCGGTCGGTCGGTCGGTCGGTCTGTCCGTAGACCAAACCTTGTCCGGAGCATAACTCGTAAAAGTATGTAAGGTAGAATCATGAAACTTCATAGGTGGATAGGGCCGCGGCCTTAGCGCAGTTGGTAGCGCATCTGACCCTCATTCGAGAGGTCCCGGGTTCGATACCCGGCCGCGGCTAATACCCTTTCTGATAAAATTGTCACCCACCAATGGGTTTGAAATCGTTAACCTAAGTGGGCGAGCAGCTGGGGGCTCGGTTAGGGTGTTGTGGTAGTACTGGTTTGAGAAACAACAGAAATCCATGGGTAGGTGCTCCAGCCGCCGCGATATGACCCTGGTAGTTGAAAACGGCGTAAAACCCCAATAAACTCAAACTCATAGGTGGATAGATCTCATTATGGAGAGGTGCAGTGCACAAGAACCGTAACTCTGCCGATCAATTTTTTTTTCTTGTTTTGGAAAAGGTTAAATAGTGTCAATCGTTGGTGAATATGATAAAAGCAGGTACGTGCTTCAGATAGGTGACAGTTAACCTTTTCCAAAACGCCAATGCAATATTTCATTAAATGTTCATCAAAACCTATGTTGTGGATACTCATTGGAAATAGTCTCATTGAGACGATTCAAATGAGTTTCCACAACATAGGTTTAGGATTTAAAATAACAACTTCAGAATGCAATTGCCACCACTTATATTTTGCTAGATGCATTTAGGGTTCCATATCGACCCTAAAACGCCGCATGTCTGTCAATTTTTCGTAAAATACATATTTTTTTCTCATGCCGCTTTATAATTCTATAGAAGATAGATCTGAAGTGAGGCTAAAGTAAATATTGCAAACAAAAGACACAGATTAGCGGCGACTTAGTGACCTTTTTCACTTTTACGTCTAGCTTTTTCCACTTAATACCGTATATATAATCAAAAGTCTTCATGTTTTTTATTTTACGATGAAAAATATTTCAGAAAAAAACACCGTTATCCATATTGCACTAATTATTGTTTATAGTGCAAGGGAGACAACCACAACTAAATCGATTTCGTAAAATACACCAGTTATTTCCCCTGTACTGCAGGTTTCGTGAAATTCTCAATCCTTTTCTTGGCGACAATTCCTTTCACAATGTAAACGGAATTGCAGGCAGTGAAACATTTTAAAATAGGAAGAATCTGAGTATTCACATGCCTAAAATTGTTAGGAAAGGGAGAAAAAGTTTTTTAGATACCATTTAAAAAGGTACACATTTCTGCTTTATAATAATGTAAATCGGAGAATAATCTCAAAATATTTTGCGAGATGCACACATGAAAATGATCATTTTCTCCATTTGTCACTACATTTTCTGTACTATATTGTACACTAATCATCGACACACACATATATCACATCTTCGCTAGCCAAGATTGAACCCACCTATGTTTGAATACAGAAACGACGTTACGTCGTAGATGTCACCCTTGGCTTGCGAAAATGACATATATCACTGTCTGTGGCAACTTAAAAATGTGAATGTTCTAAACATTTGCTGTTTGGAAAAGAGTTAAACATCTAGATCCTTATTTTATTTCAGAAAAACATGGCTAGTCCTATTTATAGGCCCTGACAAAAACAAATCAAATGTCAGTCTGTGTCTCAGTCTTCAGAATCCATGCCGCCAGAGGATCTTTCAGGAATTTTTCATGCGCAAGTGAAATCGCCTCCTCCACCTCGCCCCCCCACCCCCCAAAAAAAAAAACAAAAAACAAACAAACAAAAAAAAAAAACACGGGCCCACTCTGGGAAAAATTACTGGGTGGGCGTGTGGAGTATCATTAAGAGAATAATACGGGCCTTGATCAGACTGCGCGTATATGTATGCTGATCTTGTTCGTAAGATTGATTTTACTAAGATCTTAGTCATCACAATGATACTTTACACATTCCTGCTAGTACTTTTCATAGCATCTCAAATTCATTTAAACTTCCCAAAACGAAACTTTTTTGAAGTCCCTTTTAGAATATAATTGGGAAACATTGAGACAAAAGAAGAAAGTGTTGATCATCAGCACTTTCTCCTTTGACTCAATGTTTACCGTACTATATTATTTTACACAAATCCTATATAAATCAACATTCGTTTTGTCGCCAGGAACAGCTTTTAGATGGAACTTTCTGATGCTTTGCTGTTTGGGAAAGGGTTAATCCAAATATGTAGAGGCATATCGTCGCTTTTCAACAAAAAACTCGTAACTGCAGCTTTAAAAAAAGCTGCAGTAACGAGGTTTTCGTTGAAAAGAAAAGATATGATGCCTTTGATAAGATACTTTCTTTGCAGCGTGTGGCATACACGAAAAAGTTCAAATGTGAAAAAATACACTAGTATGTCAGGGCTTACAGTAGGACTAGGAAAGGGTTAACATGTTAACGCTTTCCAACATGTTAACCCTTTCCCAAAACACAAACAAGAGGGCCGTTGGCCCTAGGTCGCTCACCTGAGATGGGGTTTTATAACAGATCAGATTTCTTACAGGTAATGCAATAAAGGGTCAAAGATCATATGAACGCCGCTATGTGATTTCAAACCATAGAAAACCCAGAAAACTACCTTAGTGCAATATCATATGTAACTCAAACATGAAGTTTCATCCAATTCGGCTATGTGGTTATGGAGAAATTGCTTTGGACAGATGGAATTAAAATAAAACATACAGACTGACAAACAAACAGAAATTTACAAATTGACCTAGATCTATGACCTTGAACCTACCTAAATATATTTCAAATAGAACATCAACTCATGATAAAGAACATATTTGCCCATACATTTTTTAAGTCCATGCATAAATGTAGATGCTATGACCCTGATAAGCAGATTTTTACAAGAAGTCCCCTTTTTCTGTGACAAGGTTTCATATTGAAAAGCAAAGAAAAGTACCTCTTAGCAATATCATAAGCAATGCAAATATTAAGTTTTGTCAAATTTGGCGGTTATTGAGAAATTGCTTCTGACAGATTTCATGTAATTTCTCTTTTTCTGTTGCCATGGCAACCAGAGTTGGTTTTTTTTTATAAATTGCAATTCTGTTAGCAATTTTTTAAATGTGACCTCCTAAGGAATATTTCTGCCTAGTTTGGTGGAAATAAGCCTGTTAGTTTAGGAAGAGATATCATTCAACAACGTCATTGAGATTTGGTGGAAAATCTCCTTTTCTGTTGCCATGGCTACCATAGCTTTTAAAGGATTTCAATTCTTTTAGCAATTTTTAAAAGGAACCTCCTCAGAAGTATTTCTGCCAAGTTTGGTTGAAATTGGTCAAGTAGTTTAGGAGATGTTGTTAAAAGAAATTATTGAGAATTAGTGAAATTTCTCCTTTTCTGATGCAATGGCAACCAGAGTTTTTAGTCAATTTCAATTCTTTTAGCAATTCTTAACGAGGACCTCCAAAGGTATATTTTGCCAAGTTAAGTTGAAATTGGCCTGGTAGTTTAGGAGGAGATGTCGTTCAAAGATAGTATTGAGATTCAGTCAAATTTCTCCTTTTCTGTTGCCATGGCAACCAGAGTTTTTCTGGATTTCAATTCTTTTAGCAATTCTGAAAGGAGGTCATCTAAGGAACATTCCTGCCAAGTTTGGTTGAAATTGGCCTAGTAGTTTAGGAGGAGATGTCATTCAAAGATAGTATTGAGATTCAGTCAAATTTCTCCTTTTCTGTTGCCATGGCAACCAGAGTTTTTTATGGATTTCAATTCTTTTAGTAATTCTGAAAGGGCTCCCCTAATGAGCATTCCTGCCAAGTTTGGTTGAAATTGGCCCAGAAGTTTAGGAGGAGATGTCGTTCAAAGATAGTATTGAGATTCAGTCAAATTTCTCCAATTCTGTTGCCATGGCAACCAGGGTTTTTTATGGATTTCAATTTTTTAGCAATTCTGAAAGGGGGTCACCTAAGGAACATTCCTGCCAAGTTTGGTTGAAATTGGCCAAGTAGTTTAGGAGGAGATGTCGTTCAAAGATAGTATTGAGCTTCAGTCAAATTTCTCCTTGTCTGTTGCCATGGCAACCAGAGTTTTTCATGGATTTCAATTTTTTTGGCAATTCTGAAAGGGGGTCACCTAAGGAACATTCCTGCCAAGTTTGGTTGAAATTGGCCTAGTAGTTTAAGAGGAGATGTCATTTAAAGAAATTGTTGACGGACGACGCACGACGGACGAAGCACAGAAAGGTGATCACAATAGCTCACTTGAGCACCTTGTGCTCAGGTGAGCTAAAAAGTTAGGGTTAACTTTTCTTTTTGAAAGCTGATGCAGACCAAAATGGACTTCAATACAAGTGGAAATTTCTGTACACAATAGCACAGAAAATATTGAGGCAAAACATGGAAAAAATGCTGATTGTCCGCATTTACTTCTTTTGTCTCAATGTTTCCCAAATATTTCTGATAGGGACGTCAAAACCAGTTCTTGTTTAGGAAAGGGCTAAAGTAAAAGAACGGACTGAAAACCAATCGATCAGCAATAGATACGAAAACCAAGTGTTTACTTACAATTTTGCTCTAAATTCAACAGTTCCATATCCCATTTTTGTGAATGAATATATGATGGAGATCAGCACATCCATTTTACCTCTCGATGATCTGAGTTCACTCTAAAATTCCACAATTTATTCCTCTTTATGAAAATCAAACGTCATTTTGTCAAATTCACTTTTTTATTTCAAATGTTATAAATCCAACTAAAGAATAAAAAAGTATGTCACGTCGTGTATTGCGATTAACAGAAGCACGAGGTGCACGTGCGTATATTGAAATATTTGATCCGGGGCCTAATTGATTGCTTCGCGGTTCATTGCGCGCTTTCAATTAGAATTTTACCGCTAACCTATTCCCACATACAGACTATTTTGACGCCCCGCCAGAATGAGGCTTTGGAAAAACAAGCAATTGACCAAACGCCAATCGACAGATCGCTCCGCCCAACATAGAATTTAAGGCAAACAATGGCCATGTGGTCGTTAATAGGGAACGGTTTTATCCAGTTGATCGTGACATAAATTCGGACAAACAAAATAGTATTTCGTAGTTGCTGTAATAAAATCTCGTAACTACGGCTTGATTTAAGCCGTAGTTACGAGATTCTATAACAACACCGACGCCGTTTATCAAAACATAACGTCGAACCTAGTCTATTGTTAGCACAAAATTCTTTGCCATTGGTATAACGATTGTTTTGATTGTCAGTCGATAAATCGATACAAAACCACGTGCAACGATGAACAATTGGGGCATGACATTTTTGTGATCGTCCATTGGCTAATCGATGTTTTTGATTGACAGTCGGCGTTTGGTCAATTGACCAAACGCCAATCGACAGATCGCTCCGCCCAACATAGAATTTACGGCAAACAATGTGCATGTGGTCGGTAATAGGGAACGATTTTATCCAGTTAATCGTGACTTAAATTCGGACAAACAAAGTAGTATTTCGTAGTTGTTGTTATAAAATCTCGTAACTACGGCTTTATTTAAGCCGTAGTTACGAGATTTTATAACAACACCGACGCGGTTTATCAAAACATAACTGTGAACCTAGTCTATTGTTAGCACAAAATTCTTTGCCATTGGTATGTCGATTGTTTTGATTGTCAGTCGATAAATCGATATTATTGAACCGAAGTAACCTTGCGCTCATTATTGTCAAAATTGCAGACGATTACGTTTGTTTATAAATATTCATAGCGCACGGTCACTTCGGTTAAACAATACAAAACCACGTGCAACGATGAACAATTGGGGCATAACATTTTTGTGATCGTCCATTGGCTTATCGATGTTTTTGATTGACAGTCGGCGTTTGGTCAATTCCTTCATTTCACATAAAGTTTCTACCCAGAAATACCAAATACGTACAATGTCATTCATTTGCAATTGCTGTCTGCATAGGCGTAGGAAGGTTTATAATATTGGGAGGGGGGGCAAATTTTTTAGTGAATGGAACCCGACCGAGCGCAGGACGAGAGGTTGCTAGGGGCGTCTGGGGGCACCCCCCCCCCCCCCCCGAGAAAAAAATGAATTCTTAGAAGCCATTTCTTGCATTCTGCGCACTTTCAGAAAGTGTTTTATCTGCTTCTGGAGCCTCAAATTTTTCTTCCATTTGTGTGCTTAACTTAGAACAAAAACGTAAAATGAAAGTATGGGTGTATTATTGAGGTGGGGGGCATATGATATGCTGCCTTTTCCTCTAAATTATTGGGCGGGCCTGGCCTGGCCCAACTCCCTGCCGCAGACATGGCGGAGTTGGTAACGCATCTGCCTCTCATTCGAGAGGTCCCGGGTTTGATACACGACCTCGGCAATTACCCTTACTGACAAAAATGTCACCCATCAATGGTTTGATATTGTGAACCTATGTGGGGGCAGCTGGAGGCTCGATAAGGGTGTTGTGGTAGTACTGGTATGAGAAACGACAGAAATCCATGGATAGGTGCTCCAGCCGCCGCGATATGACCTTAGTAGTTGGAAACGGCGTAAAACCCCTATACACTGGC
This sequence comes from Fragum sueziense, assembly GCA_963680895.1. NCBI lineage: Eukaryota > Metazoa > Mollusca > Bivalvia > Cardiida > Cardiidae > Fragum > Fragum sueziense. Next base: position 63,338,991 of record OY804595.1, read on the forward strand.
CCTACTCCCCCTATTCCTATGCCAGTGGTCTGTTATATCTTTGAATTTGGACCAGTCTAATATTTTGCCGTCTGGTAATGGCATAATTCCTTTTGCAAACGGCCAAAATTTTAACTATTCCAATTTAACCCTCTCCCAAACGACAAAATTTTAGGGTGGTTCAATTTGAAATCTGCCGCAGATGACAAAATGGATGCTATTTAAGGCATAAATTGTGTATGATATGACACAGAAAATATTGAGACAAAAGGAGAAACTGCTGGTCATCAGCAGTTTCTTCTTTTGTTTCAATATTTTCCCAAACATTTTCTCTTAGGGACGTCAAAACCAGGTCTTGTTTGGGAAAGGGTTAAAGGATCATGACGACGACAAAACGTAAGTAGATAAGGTTGGTTAAATGTACAATATTTCACAGAAAATATTGATGCAAAATGAGAAAAATCTTGGTTATCAGTATTTTTGTTTTTTTATATCTTAGGGGCCTGACAGGCAGGTCATGATTTCGTCATGTTTAGGCAATTTTCAACAATACTTCGGTTATATTTTGTAAACAAATGCACCTAATCATGTATTTGTGAATATTTTAGCACCAATAAAATTAAGATCTCCAGCCCGGGTCACAGGCTCAAGGCTGGGAATCACGTGACGCAACATTTTCGATATATTTTTCAATAATTCTGTAAATAAAGGAACGATTTGAAAGAAAGTTTGAAGCAAAGAAGGCGGGTTAAGTCAAGGGATTTTACACATGAGAGGGGTCTTTCAAACAACACCCGATAAAACGGTTATTGACGATCAATCAACATTTTGGTTGGTCGTCAATAACTTTTGACCAGGACTGGTGTTGTTTAAAAGATCGACAAAAAAAGAAAAAAACGTGACTTTTCCTCTCTTCTCTGCTTCAAACCCTTTTTTCAAGTCGGTCATATTTTATCAGAATCATTGAAAAATATAGAAACTGTTATGTCACGTGATTCCACGTCTTGAAGCTTCCATGCTTCATGGTCGAAAGGAATTGCAGATCACCGAACGAAAGGTAATTGAAACAAGAAAAACTGTATTCAACAAGACGAAACACATCGAGTTTAATAAAGTGGTAGTTATCAGCACTTACTTAAAGTACATCCATCATAATCTACCAAACATTTCGTGTAACTTAAGGCGTCATCAGTGGCAACGCAAAATGGCTAGGGTATCCCTCGTCAATTTCTGTTGCCACGGATGGCACCGGAAGTTGACGATGGTATCCGAATTTTAAATTCCGGATACCACCCCCAGTTTCCGTTGCTGCAGATGACGCCCCAAGATGCACGAAGTGTTTGGTATCTAATGATGGATGTAATACCTCAAAATGAGTTTGAAATGCTTTTAAAATAGTTTGTCAAAATCAACTTATGATAGGAAATGGGCAAAAGTAAATATGAAACAATTAGTACCTTTTTATTCACTTTATTTCTACAATAATTTATTTCTCCCTCCTCCTCTCTCAATCACACACTCCCCTTCTTATTGTGTCTATTTCGCATTTTCTATCTCTCCATTTTTCTTTCTCGTCTGCCTTATTTCCTTTAGGCCTTTCCTTATTGGAAACTACAGACCGTTCCAATTTGAAAGCTGTTTCAGAAGACAAAACGGAGGTTGATAAAATGATTTATGTACAAAATAGTGCAGACAATTTTGAGACAAAAAGAGACAATGCTGATTATCAGCATTTTCTTCTTTTGTCTCAATATTTTCCCAATCATTTTCCATAGGACACGTCAAAATAAGGGGTCAGTTTCATCAAAGCAATGAAGACGTATGTTTGACTTACTGGTGTCTTATCGAACAACAATCGCATAACTTAGGTCTTGAAAGATGGGAAGATAACCGATTCTTGTCCTAAACTAGTAGTAGGACATTGCTAAGACAAGTTTACGATCTAAATGTTTTGATGAAACTGGTCCCTGGTCTTGTTTGGGACTGAGTTAACTCATTACCACACAGTGACTCCTTTTGAATCCCCACAAGATAATGGCTTTGGAAAATATCATGGAAAATGAAGAAATTGCTTGTGACAAGCAATTTCTTTATTTCCCACAATGTTTTCTCTCTAAGAAGCCAAACATATTTTGAATTTCATTCACTTAAAATTGTCGTCTGCAACATCTTTGAATTTGGACTAGTCTAAAATTGTGCCGTTTGGTAATTGGTTAAGCAGTCCCGTTCTCCAATTTAGCCGCTTCCCTTTTCTTCTTTCTTTCCTCCCGACTAGGTTTCGAACATAGCACCAGAAAGTTCGTAAGACCAGAGAATATAAACAGCGCCCCGGCAAATATCATGGAAATGTTGTAGTCTTTGGTAATGTCAAATATCCAGCCTGTAAAAGACAAGAAAGGGGGGTAACTCTTTTTGTCATTTAAATAAATGATAAAGTTACCTCCCATTTACAAAGCGAATCTGTAGGCATTCTTGAAAGCAATGTACCGTTTTAAAGTTATACTATAATGGTTAGGTTGGGTTGATTGATTGATTTATTAATTGATTGATTGGATGGAGGTCCTAGTATAGTCATATCGTGGCGGCTGATGCAGCTAACTATGCATTCCTGTAGTTTCTCTCACCACTACTACAAACACATCTTTTCCGAGCCTCCAGCTGCTCATTCCACTTAGGTTTACGATTAAATCCATCGGTGGGAGAAACGTGTTAGAGTGCGGATTTTCACCACAGCCGTGAATCGAACCCATGACTCCACGAGTGGCAATGGCCGCAGTTGTCTATAACTATTGACTGAACGTAAGGGATTTGAAATATCTGAATAATATTCCGCTTTGTGATTTTTCAATTTTTGATTTCTGCAGTAATGTTACAATAGATATTTTCGAGTGCATTTGTTCGTGTTCAAAATCTACATGTAGCGTATATGCAAAATAGGCTCTATGTGTAAGACGGACATTTCGAAATGTAAGAAGTTAGATGTTACAAAATTCACCAACTCTTTTTAGAAATATATCGCTGCTTTTTTTTCAACAAAAACCTCGTATCTACAGCTTGTTTAAATCTGTAGATACGAGGATTTCGTTAAAAAGCGACGATATAAACTTTTTACACATGTATCCACCTTAAACAGCGAGTAATTTCAAAGTGAAAGTTATATGAAATTTAAATAACAACAACTACAACTTTCATACGATATATCGTCGTTGTAAATGCAAAACCTCGTATCTTGTTTTCGGAAAATTTTAAAGGGGAGGGAATAAAGTATAATATCTTTTCCCAAACTGAAATGTTTTACTTGAAATTTGGAAATATTGTTAATAAATAATGTATCATTGATACTGATCGGTAAAAATATCTCAAAACCTGCAAGAATTGTCTAAATTGGACACACAAGTTTGTACTTTGAAAATCGCTAGAACCGACATACGAGGTTTTGCATTTACAACGACGATATTTACCTGCAGTGGGTGCCCCAACTAGGACTGATATACCCAAAACAAACATTAGTACCCCAAGTATCTCGGCTATATTCTCCTCTCCGAAATAGTCCAGCATTAAACAAGGTTGTACAACATACATTCCACCTGCGAGGAAAGAAAATAGATTATATCCATGTGGAAGATCTTCTTCTTCTTCCGATACTGTGCATATCCCTCTCTGGGGCATTATCGCACAGGAGTGTATGTACAAAGTCGTTGTGCGGCAATAAACAGTTAAAAGAGTGCAGGTTAAAAGCGGTAAAAACACATCTGGTGATTATGGTACGATGAGCCCCCCTTTGAAAGCATCGAGACTCGGTGCTGCCGTCAGGTGCTCTGGCAAGTTGTTCCATAGACGGATTGCTGAGGGGAAGAAGGAATGCTTGTAACAGTCGGTTCTGCAGAATGGTATGTGGAACCTGTGACCATAGCCATGCCCACCTAGTGTAAGGGGGTGGAAGAAGTTTTGAGCAGGAATGTCTATTAGTACATGCGTGATACGGTACACCATCACCAACTTTGCGTTTGTGCGTCTCTGTTGTAAAGTGGGCCATCTGAGGTTTGACATCATCTCTGTGGTACTACTAGTGGTTTTGTAATCCCCAGTGACAAAGCGTGCTGCACGTCGCTGGACTGCCTCAAGCTGGGTTATGTTGCTTGTAGTATGTGGGTCCCACACAGTACTAGCATACTCTAGGATAGGTCTGACAAGAGTGGTGAATGAACGTGCTTTGATGTCCCGAGGGCAGGATGCAAGATTTCTTCGAAGGAATGCAAGGGAATTGTTGGCCTTTTTGGTGGTAGCTTGGATGTGAGGGTTCCAGGATAAGTTGCTCGAAATGTTGACGCCAAGGTACTTTCCACTTTTCACACACTTGAGATCTTGGCCGTGTATGTTGTAATTTTGGATAATCGGGTTTCTCTTGCGGGTGATTCTGATGACTTCACACTTACTAGGATTGAAGGACATCATCCACTTCCTCTCCCACTCTTGCAGTCGGTCAAGGTCCTCTTGGAGAGATTTGGTGTCAGTTTCCGAGCGTATCTTACGATAGACAAGGCTGTCGTCTGCAAATAAACGGCTTGTTGATGTAACTTTCTGAGGCATGTCGTTGATATACAGAAGAAACAGTAAGGGGCCAAGGACTGACCCCTGGGGAACTCCAGAAGTGACGGGGGCAGATGACGAGCTGTGTCCTTCAACGACGACCTGTTGGTTGCGGTCTGATAAGAAGCTGTGGATCCATTTTTGGACTTGACCTCGGATTCCGTAGTGGTCAACCTTTGTCAGGAGCCTCTGGTGGGGGACAACGTCGAACGCTTTGCTAAAATCGAGCAAAATAGCATCAATTTGTTCTCCTACATCAAGAGCAGATGACAGGTCCTGTAGGGTTAGCAGGAGTTGACTTTCGGTGGATCTTTTCTTACGGAAACCATGTTGTTGATCTGACAAGATGTTGTGATGGTCGAGGTGTCTCATAATCTGGCTGTGGATAATGTGTTCAAGGATCTTGCAACATACTGAGGTCAATGAGATTGGTCTGTAGTTTGCTGGATTACTACGATCACCTTTTTTGAAGATAGGAGAAACATTTGCTGTTTTCCAGTCTTTTGGAACTCTGCCATGTTGTAATGAAGCATTGAAGACTAGAGTAAGTGCTGGTGTGATGTCTCTTGCATAGTCTCTGAGAAAGCGAGTTGGGATATTATCAGGTCCCGCAGACTTATGGGGGTTTAGGTCAAGAAGGAGTTTAGTAATACCCTCCGAGGTGGCGTGGAAATCAGGCATATCAGGAAAACTTGTCCCCTCCATTTTTGGAATGTCAGAAATGTTTTCAGTAGTGAAGACGCTGCTGAACTGCTGGTTAAGGATAGAGGCTTTCTTGCTTGGGTTGCTATGTGTTACACCATCAGATTTCAGAGGTGCCACCCCACATCCATCAGACCTTTTACTCTTGACAAAAGAGTAGAGCTTCTTGGGATTTTCTGTCACCATATCGCGGATGTAAGTGTGGTTGGCCCTACGACATTCATATTGCTGCTCTTTCTGTAGAGATTTGTAGTGCTGAATGTCACTTGCCAGTTGGGTCTTCTTGGCTTGTTTGTAGGCTCTTTTCTTTTGTCTGGAGAGACGCTTGACTTTGCGCGTGATCCAGGGTTGACTGTGTCTGGTAGTAGACATCTTTGTTGGTATATGTTTGTGTATTATCTGTGTGATGCCATCAGCAAAGGTTGACCATAAGTTGTCAATGTCTGTGGTTGTGTCATATTGCTTAGTAAGGAAGTTGCTGAACTCTTGAACTGCAGACCGGGTAGCTTCCAGGTCTACATTTCTCCAGAGAAGAATCTGTCTTTGTGAAGGTTTTGCCCTTGCAGCTTTTGTCCTTGCCTGTACAAGAATGATATCGTGGTCACTTATACCGGGTAGGGTATTACAACGTTCAACTAGAGAAGGACGGTTGGTAATAAACAGATCAAGAGTGTTCATGTCCCGTGTTGGAAAGTCTATAATTTGTTCGAGGCCATTATCACAAATAGTATCAAGAAGTGTTTGGCTTACAGCTTTGGGATATTGTGAACTAACAACAGAATTAGATTTCCAGTCTATGTCTGGGAGATTTAAGTCACCAGCTATCCAGAATACTGCATTTTTGTATAAAGTCTGAAGTTTACGTATTGCTTTGCAAAGTTCTTCCATGTATGTAATATCACTACTTGGTGGCCTGTACACAGAACAAACAATCAGTGTTGTTCCATCCGGGCAATCAAAGGATGCTGCGGTCAGCTCAACAGTGGTACAAATATCGATCTCTGTTCCGCATAAGTTGTCTTTAACTACTATGGCTACTCCGCCATACCTGTTTTGAGACCTATCCCTCCTAGCAACAAAGTGATAGCCATCTGGTAGAACCTCTCTGTCATGGATACCTTGATGTAGCCAGGTCTCACAGCCGATCACTATATCAGGATTACTTTCCTCTAGTGTAAGCCAAAAGGAGGTCCTCTTCGCTCTCAAGCTCTGGAAATTTGCTACCAGGACACGAAAAGCTGCTGTTTTGGGTTTGGGCGAGTTAACATCCTGTTTAATGGGTGATGAGGAGCACAGAGGCGAGCCAATGGAGCTACTAGGAGAGGTGCTGGTTGACCTGATATGGTTAGCAGGTGTTGATGGGTCAGGAGGAAGCGACTCGTGCTCAGAATGTGTGGTTTCGGTAGACAGGAGGCTGTATGAGTTTTTCGTAGCTATTGATGTGTTGATGGATTCAGATGACGGTGTGTCGAACAGTGTAGTAGAGAAATTTGGTATTCCACAGACAAAACATATCCAGCTAGTGTTTGGTGTGATGCCCCTGTAGACTTCGATCGGCATGTTAGTACATGTTATGTGATACCAGGTGTCACAGTTATCACAAGCTACTGCATGTTGGTTGCTTTTACATGGCTTGGAGCAAATTCCACATGGATATTTGTAGACAGGTCCAGGTGTGACATGTGTGACATGTCTCGCCAAAACTGGTCATTGTGTGTTTAGTGTGAAAAGTATGGACCTAGTCAGTATGCGCGGACTGCGCACGCTTCATAGGACCGAAACTTTTCGCTTTTTAAGTCTAAAATAATTTTCTGAATCTAGATTGTTTCTTTTGTGTTATTAAATATTAATTGCCAAAATGCGCTGTATGGTTTACTTCTATTGGGCCCTGACTGTTGTTGTTATAATCGTTTCAAAGACTTCCCGGATGGTCTCTGTTAGTTTTACATGTCACATATGATAGGGTACGTTTTAAAGTGGAGCCTATTTATCTAAGATGCGAATAGGCCGAAAAATTAATTTGATTTAGAGGTTTCTTAGTGTCCCGAGTTCCATTCATTTATTAAATCAAGACCCTGTTATTTATTCCTCAAGCTCTTTCTTCCAAAAGCATTTGATTAATCACGATGCAATGTCCCTTTCATAGAATTTTAGACAGCACGATTAAATCACAAAAACGACTTATAAATGGGCGTTTCCCTCGCAATTAAATTGTTTTTGTCCCTTTTAAGCATAATTATGATATGATCAAAGACAAGCCAACTTACCAAATGCAAATCCGAAAGTAAATGAATACACAAGTAGTAATGGAAACGTGGTCAACAACGGTAAAAGTGAAGTGGACACGCCACATATCAACAACAAAACACCAAATAAAGACAGTCTGTGAACACATGGTATATCCGTGATGAAACCTAGAGCTAGACGGCTTATAGTACCTGAAAACGTATGATATAAAAATTCATTGATTGATTGATTGATTGGGGTTAAGCACCTATTTCAACTGATATGGTCAAATCTCTGCGGCTTAAACACCTAACCATGAAATCCTTGTATGGACTTCAACTGTACCGCTATAATATCAAATCTGAGCCTCCAGCTGCTATCTCACATAGATGATTCACACCCAAATTACATTTGTCAAGAAAAGAAATCGAGATTCAAGTAACAGTATAGGAGCATAGAAGTTTACAATATACATCTTGAATTTATTTCAGAGAGTGCTTTAAAGAAGTCATACATGTTGTTCGTCAGTAAAATTCTTTTTAAATTTCATTTGGTATCATAAATATAAATCTTTAACTCTTTATCTAAACTTCAGTTCGATTGAAAAGTGGTCCCATATTCGTGAACGATATCACGTAATTCCTAATTGGCGCATCATTTAATCAGATTGATAGAGGTACAAAAAATGATCAAACGGTTTACTTCATATACAATTCAGAAAAAGAAAATAAATACGTTTTAGAACATTGGTAAATTACGGTCTAGAAAAAGACAAGAGACATGCAAGTTGAACATTAGAAACAATCACTCACCTCCAACTCCAATCATTGAGATCAGCCACACGCTATCTTGTTGAGGTATACCATATTGTATAGCATAATCCGGTAACATACTGTATGGTATGAACGACGAAACTCCGAACATAAATGAGGAAAATAACATTAAATTAAAGTTTACATTGGTGACTAGTTTCTTCGGAAACAATGCTTCGATGATTGAGGCAAGTTTAGACTCGCGTACATCGTTTGTGTAATCTTTTTCATCATTTGGTAGATCTATATCTAGATTTGACTTCAATTTCTTGTTTTTATTTTTCATTCTTCTCGCCATTATAATTTCAAACGAAGCCGTACTGCCCATCATATTTTGACTTAATACTGATAAGTTAAGACTTCTTGAGGAACCAAAGCCTGTTGATTGTTTATCTTTGATGGATTTCAGCTGTTCTTCTCTCATTTGTGCGAATGTTCGGACTGGAGACTTGTTGTTTTTGATCCCATTTTGCTTTGGTCCATTTTTCAAATATATATTATTCCTTTTTCCATTCAATTTGACACTGGTGTTATCACAGTTGTTTATTTTATCTCCATTTTGAAGCATAGGAACACCTTGCTCTTTATCACAATCATCTACATTATCATCCAGATCATGAACAGATATATCGAGCTCTGTAACACTAAAATTTTCAAACGGTCGATAAAGAGCACCAAACACACAACACTGTAACGAAAGACCAGCGCATATGAACATAGCCCCTCGCCAAGTGTATGTCCGTACGAAGGTATTAAACAAGGGTGTAAAGCCAAACTGTCCAACACCCGAACCACAGCAGCCCAGGCCGAGAGCAATTGCTCGTCGTTTAAGGAAATATTTACCGATGGAAACTGTTCCGGCTAGATACAGGACACCGTATCCAAAACCTGGAAATGAAAAGAGACATGGGATAATGTTGTCTTTATCGGACGAGGGTAGCGACAACTTCACGACAAGTATTTTTGGTGCTCAACAATGAAACATGACCGCTAAAATCGTTACATATACATGTATAAGGGACACATAGGAATATTAGTGCCATCAGCAATTAACCATGTCCAAAATCGCAATTTCAGCACTGATCTAAATTTTGTGGCATTCTATACTGTACTTAAAGTCTAAAACTAAAGAATCAATGAAGGAAAAGGAGACGCTGTAGGTGTATAAATATTATTTCACACAGGGTTGTGTCACCTTGACTACTCTCCATGCCGAGCTCTATTGATTAAACCATCAAATATGACCTCTGCAGTTTTCGGTACGCCAACAGCCTATTTGGTCGTCATAATCTAATTATAGCACACCATTTGAATTATCGAATCAAAATCATTCAGTTTTATCTTGCATGATCATTACGTATACATTACGTCGCTTCTATTTTTGGCTGAAGCCGGTAACATTTGAATTATCGAATCAAAATCTTTCAGTTTGATCTGGTTTGATTACGTATACATTACGTCGCTTCTATTTTTGGCGGAAGCTGGTAATTTGAAGCGTTAGCCAATCATTTCTTGTATCAGAAATTTCGATTGTTTATGAGTATATTGGCGACGATTGGATACCGAAATCCCGCCAAGGCCCCGAGATTAGACGTGAAACGACCACGCGAGAACAGAGAGTATTCTATCGAAATGGAATGTAGGGAGAATACGCTCTGTTCGTAAGAGAGTACACCTTGACGAGCTGAGCATGTCAGACAGAAGTATATTATGCAAATATTTATAACACGCATATTTTCATGACCAACAAACATAAAAGTTTTATGTTTGTTTTATCTCTTACATAGCGTGAGGCGCATTGGCTGAAATGTATATCTTGAGCTCTGGCGTGTCTTTAGCAGTATATTAAGGTATATGGCCCATCATTAAAACACCACGCTCTAGCCATGGGACATAAATCAAATTACACACACATGTAAATACACTTCAAATAAGTTGATTCACCGTGCCGGATTTCAAGATTATGCTTTAAGAAGAAAATAATTTACAAATGTTTTTTTACTCTATATCCACATGCAAGGGAGGTAAATCATAACATTTTTGTCAAATATTTCCATAATTATGCATTAATTCAAAATTCTGAGCCGTTCAAAATGCTTATGTTTGTATTTGGAATGGAAATATAAGTTTAGGAATTACTGGCACTTTTCAAATTTCGCCTCTTGCTCTTTGGTGCTAATGATTGGTTGTATACGTTAATAGACAATTAGATGCGTCCTTTAGAGAAAGACAATGCAATGGAAAGTTTCTATTCCACATGGTCGATATTCTAAACAGTAAGTGTGTTTATTGTTACGAACAAACAGAACTTGGCGAAAGTGCGGAGCTGACTCAGAGTCGTTATACTTGAACGTTTACATATCATCGCTTGCTTTCAAAATCTCGCCTCTACAGCTTGCTTAACCCTTTCCCAAACAAGAGCTGGTTTTGACGTCCCTAGTAGAAAGGCTTGGGAAAATATTTAAACAAAAGAAACTGCTGATGACCAGCAGCTTCTCCTTTTATCTCAATATTTTCTGTGCCATATTTTACACAAATCCTATCTTTGATAACATCCATTTTGTCATTTGTGGCAATTTTTGAAGTGGATCATCCTAAAATTTGTCGTTTGGGAAAGGGTTAAACCTGAAGTTACGAGGTTTGGGAAGAACATCACAATATAAAAGCAGAGCTACTCACCAAGAAAGAACCCGTATGTGATGTATAAATGCCAAAGTTGTGTGGTAAAATAGCAACAGATGAATCCAATGCATGTGATAATGGACCCGAGGAAACATGCCTTTCGACAACCAAGTTTGATCACTATCAGTGCAAATATGGGACCTAGAGAGAAGAAAAGTAGGCTGTAAGTTGATAGAATAATGACTTGAAGAAATAGGAATAAAAATGGCCTTATTTTGGAAGATACAGCATTTTCTTTCCAAAACATTATTACATTTGTACATTACAAACAAGAATTGTCCGCGGACAATAAAGCTCGCCCAAACGAGAGCTTGTCACAAAGAAAAGTCATTTCCTAGGTCAAGGTAAAAAGGTCATGGCCCAAAATGAAATTTTGTAAAAGTAGGTCAAGCTCCATGGTCAAGGTCACAAGGTCACAGGTCATGATCAAATGTGAACTGTGTTGGTATGAGGTGTCCGTGTGTGAAATATCAAGGCTGTGGGTGTAAAAGGACATGAGTTATAGGCCAAGTTAAAGTTTTTTGAAAGTAGGTCAAACTCCAAGGTCAAGGTACAAGGTCACCGTCAAATGTGAACCGTGTTGGTAGGAGGTGTCCATGTGTGAAATATCAAGGCTGTAGGTGCAACAGGACATGAGATATGGGCCAGGTGAAAGTTTTTTTTAAAGTAGGTCAAACTCCAAGGTCAAGGTCACCAGGTCCAAGGTCATGGTCAAATGTGAAAAGTGTTGGTAGGAGGTGTCATTGTGTGAAATATCAAGGCTGTAGGTGTAAAAGGACATGAGATAAAGGCCAGGTTAAAGTTTTTTAAAAGTAGGTCAAACTTCAAGGTCAAAGTCACCAGGTCCAAGGTCATGGTCAAATATTAAAGGTCTTGGTGGGAGGTGTCCATATGTGAAATATGAGGGCTGTAGGTGTAAAAGGGCATGAACTATAGGCAAGGTTAAAGTCTTTTAAAAGTAGGCCAAACTCCAAGGTCAATGTCACAAGGTCCATGGTCATGGTCAAATGTGAATCATGTTGGTAGGAGGTGTCCATATATGAAATATCAAGGCTGTAGGTGTAAAAGGACATGAAAAATAGGCCAGGTTAAAGTTTTTTAAAAGTAGGTAAAACTCCAAGGTCAAGGTCACAAGGTCCAAGGTCATGGTCAAATGTGAATGGTGTTGGTAGGAGGTGTCCATATGTGAAATATCAAGGCTGTAGGCGTAAAAAGGACATGAGATATAGGCCAGGTTAAAGTTTTTTAAAAGTAGGTCAAACTCAAAGGTCAAGGTCATGAGGTCAAAGGTCATGGTCAAATAAGAATGGTGTTGGTAGGAGGTGTCCATATGTGAAATATCAAGGCTGTATGTGCAATAGGGAATAAGATATAGGCCAGGTAAAAGTTTTTTTAGGACAGGTTGAAGTTTTTAAAAGTAGGTCAAACTCCAAGGTCAAGGTCACAATGTCAAAGGTCATGGTCTCAAATGAAAGGTCTTGGTGAGAGGTATCCACATGTGAGATATGAAGGCTGTAGGTGTAATATGGCATGAGATATAGGCCAGGTTAAAGTTTTTTAAAACGGTCAAAAAGTGGGTCAAACTCCAAGGTCAAGGTCACAAGGTCAAAGGTCATGGTCTCAAATTAAAGGTCTTGGTTAGAGGTACCCACAGGTGAAATATGAAGGCTGTATCTCTAACAGGGCATGAGATATGGGCCAGGTTAAAGTTTTTGCGGACGCTGACGCCGACGCCGACATCCGGGGGGGTATGACAATAGCTCTTCCGAGACTATCGTCCCGGGCGAGCTAAAAATCAAATAAAATTGTATGAATCTGGATCTAGGATTTATTCTGACATGAAATGACCAGTTGCCTTATTTTCATGGACTATATCTTTTTATTGTCAGTATATGTAACGTGCTTGAAAAAGATTTGGTTTGCTTTCAATATTCATGGTAAACGGCTCCGTAGTGTTATGGTTAGGGGGTCCACTTTGGAAGCGGGAGGTCGAAGGTTCGAATCCTGCTGGAAGCGGGCCTGTCGTTTTAGCACTTAGCTGCCAGCCAGTAAGAGAATGGTTACCGTAGTCTGAAAGATATTCGGCATCTTGAGTTCGGAATCGAGAGGAACTGTGTAATCAGAAGAAAGTGTTTCATATGCCAAAGCTGACTAGCCCTTTAAATAGGGGGCGACACTATAATAAACAAAGTCATGGTATAGCTCACGATATTAGCTAAAGATGCTCTGTCAGGTCATTTATCCTCAACTATAAAGATCAACAAATCAGTTCACACTTACCACATAAATTGTAAATCCCTATCATGATACTGCCAATCCATGCCGTTTCTCCTTTTCCTGATTCGAATTCAGTCAGAAGCTCAACGAAAAGTATTCCGAACGAAAATCTAATTCCATCGACGATGACGCTTGTGAGAAAGAACGCTAACACGATAACCCAGCCATATCCGCCGTCACGTTTTTGTGACGTCATCGTGACGTCAAATTAAAAAGGCGTCGCTCCTTGGTTTTCCAACTGAAAAAGAACGATGTTTCGAGTAATTTCTAAATACGTAATGAATATAACAAATCAAATAAAGTCCTGATTATTTAATAAACAAAACGCGAAAGACGCTCATTGATAAAAGAAGATTATAAATTACATTTTATGACTCTGTGACCTTTGTATTCATTGCTTATACCTCAAAAGGACAACTACAAAGACGTCAATTGGCAATTAACATCCATAATGCATTATTGGACATCTAACGCCAGTAAAGAGTAAATGATAGTTACGAAAGAAATGTATATCTAATGATGTTATATAATTACTCCTAATCATGAATTATCGTAGGAATCGTATTCTGATGATCAAGTATATAAAGGCATGGTAACACGCAACTACAGAAAAGTTTCCACTAATACCCCCCCCCACACACACACACACAGTGACACAACAGCCATCGGAACTCGTCCTTAGAGGCAAAAGGCGAAATTTTTAAACGGGGAACGGTTGACTGTAAATCCAATAAAATAACCATCTTACCGGCTATTAACGAGTTCATTCAATTTCATAGTTTTTGTACTACTTTTAAAAACTTTGCTTTATCGCTGTATATTGAATGTACGTGGGCTTTATCGCTGTATATCACGTGCGTCGTCATTGTTTTCTCCGCATTTTTGGGAGCCTCGTTTTGATAATGTCGATTTGTTACTATTTTAAATAACAATTTTCATGCATACAGTGTTAATTTCCAATAAACCCATTGTTTGCCATCGGAAGTTAATCCGAGTCTTCTCTGATGAAAATTCGCTCTTTGATATTAGGATGTCGCTATTTACATCAGAGCGATGTCCCATTCAAAAACAAAAGAAAATTCCGACACAAGTTATGTCGATATGTCGGACTTTTCTTTTGTTTTTACTTGTGTCGGAATTTTCTTTTGTTTTTGAATGGGACATCGCTCTGTTGTAAATAGCGACATCCAAATACCAACAAGCGAATTTTAATCAGAGAAGACTCGGATTACCGGAAGTGTTCTGTGGGTACGGACTAAAACGATAAACAAGTAAAAACTTGCTGTAATGTACAGCAAAGAAAATTGTGTCGCCCTTAAATGTGTTTTACAATATTTGATTTCTTATCTGTGTTTTTTCAACATTTACTTTTTTGCTGAATGTATATTTTTCCAATCAAGTCTTAAATTTAATCGGAATTCCATTAATGACTCTAATAGAGGCCTTTCCAAGCAACATATTGCTTTATTACAATTAAATCCAATGAGCAGGTTTATAGCAACCAGAGTTCTGCATGAAATTAGATCTATTATATTTTTTATGAAATTTGAATGGCTCTATGCAAGGAATTTCCTGTATAGGGTATTGTCGTTGAAATTGATCCGGTAGTTTTGTAGAAGAAAATATTTTGGGGAAGAGATTTTCGCACGGACGCACGCCCGAAACTGGACCATGCAATTTAAAGGGGGCATAAGATTCCAATTCTATTTTTTAAAAGTATGCCTTGATGCAAAGGTTGGTTATTCTAATGCGTAGCAATGCTATCATTTTTTCAAAGTTGTTATTTATAACCGAAAAATACGCCTTTAAAGCTGAGACAGAAATGACAAATTCCATATAAATCTGAACTGTTGTCCACAACAATTTGTTTAATTTTAGCGCAAAAACCTATATTTCTCGTAAACGATTCAATATTTTGGCTTGAAATTTTCGTAAGAATTTGTTTTTTCTTTCAGATAGAAATAAAAGTAAAATTTATGCAAAAATAAATCTGAAATTTTACTTTTGCGTCAGAATTTACGATGGATTTTCATTAACGTAATGTTCACTACCATGACACATTCCCTTCTTTACGGAAGTTAACTCTATGTTACGGTAGTGAAATTGCAAGACGAAAAAATATAATTCTGACTGTGATTGTCAGAGATCTAGGACTTGCTCCGTTATCCTGTGTTGTGATCCAACACGCCATGTGCAAAGTTTCAAAAGAATGAGTTTAGCGGTTGTTGAGGTACTAACTTCGTTACAGAAGTGAAAACATTGTTGCGGTAGTGAAATTGGAAGTAGGAAATGGATGTAACTCTTTTGAAACACTTGTTAGAGTTCTGTGACTTAGTATACAATTTTGTGTTGTCATTTCATACACATTTGCAAAATATGAAAACAAAAGTTCCAGTGGTCAGTGAGAATCTTGCATATAAAGTTTTAGCCATTTGGAATAAAAACGGACAATACCTAAATAAGAAATGGTCTCAGATTCACAGTTTGTGTGTATTGCATCTCTTCAATATGCAGCCTATAAACGAAAGAAATTGCTATCATGTATCATTCAGGATATATGGCTCAACAATTTTAGTGTTAAGATAGGGAATGCATTGTTATGGCAGTGAAAAAGTAGCAACATACATTTTGGCATGTTTAGAAAAAAAAAAAAAGAATATGAATAACTTCATTGGCATTTTAACCGTAAACAGGATGTATTCATCTAGATTTTTTCAAAGACCTAGTGGCACAGTCTTTTGAGACTCACTTCCCAGTTTCGTTAACATCTTTGATTTTCGAATTCTGATATCTCATTTCCTACCGTAACACTATCTTCCCTACCGTAACGCTGTTAAAAATTTTCGCATTTAAGCTATCATTAACTTATTGGAGTAAATATTTGCAATGAAAAATGCAAATTGTGCTTAATCAGACTGCAAAATGAGGTTTTATATCTCTGGATGACTCTAAATAAAGCGTATCTCTCAATTATCAATATGGGTTGTATTCACAGATAATGGAAAAACAAAGATTTTTTTTCTATTCGAGAAATACTTAGAAACATTAATGTAGTACATAAACGAAAAAATTTCCAATCTTATGCAAAAGCTACATGTTTTTCGGAGAGCAGAAAGAGTAACTGTGCCTCTTTCAGCGGCGGATCCAGGATTTCTGTTAGGGGGGGTTCGAATATTCAAAAAGGGGGGTTCGTTTTCCTAGTAGTACACAAATTTGGCTGAATTTCTGCACGAAAATTAAATATTTTTGGCTACAAAGGGGGGGTTCGTTTGAACCCCCCGAACCCCCTCTGGATCCGCCACTGTCTTTACGAATTCGTTACGGTAGTGAAAAAATGAACACAGTCGTAAAGTTTAAACTAATTATCTGCGTAATTAAGTGAATGTTATATTTGCAAATCGCAGGAATGGGTTCGAGGACGTTTATAAAAAGTAGTAAGTTAAAATTGATATACTAGGTCAAAATCTGAAAATTGAACTTTTTATGATTTCAATATGCCAAATCTGTAGAAATGCACAAGAATGCTCTGTCATGTCATTTATTGGGACCTATTTTTGTACTTTTTCACACAAATCCTTCAGGCACGGTTAACAAATAGAATGTGAATGTTATATCTGAGCGAGGCTCTGACCAAATTAAGGACACAGTCCCCAAAGTGCTATACATGTATTATGATATATTGCGAAAGTATGATGTAAGAAGAAGTTAAAGAGGGATAAGACCCCGTTTGTCAATGATTTCTTCGTGAAACTAGACGCTATGGTGATAACGAATTTATGCCGTAATATAGACTAAGATCATGTTGCATGTGTAATGATATTGATTTTTGTCTACACTGCCTGTAAACGCAGCCCTGGGTATAGGGGATCCAATTGACTGGACTAAAATAACTTAATCATAACATAACATGATAACACGATGCAGATAGATTTCCTAAACCATTTTCCCGAAACAGGAAAGAATTGAACTGTTCTGATTACAAAGCTGCTTTTCTACTAGGAACATAAAAACCAGATGAGAATCCCCCTAAAAGTCTACTATTTTGAATTAAGCATGTGAAAATATAATGTTCCACTAGCAATACACATACCTGTACAGTTAAAACGATCCTTGAAATTATGTAAGTTGATCAGCCCAAATTGTATGCGATGTGTTAATTCAATACTAAAGTACTTGTTGTACTTTGATTATTGTGCATTAATGTGGTCAAATCGGATAGGATTTAGTGGTCGCCAAATCGTATAGAATTTAGATATTGCCCTATTGGGCAAACCGGAAGTAGGGACTTTCCATTGCTACATACAAAAATAGAATAATTAAAATTTTGTTTTCTTGAGCTTTTTGCGTGTTCTTGGATTAGATGAACTTCAAAGTATACTTAATAGTACTGTTTGAAAAATATATCGTGTAAACTGTCTATGGGTAGGTTATATACGATTTTCAAGTACAAACAATTATCGCTCATGACGTAATTTCTAAAATTAGAAGAAGTATATCACAAGTAGTGTCGCCCCATGGGGGCGACACAATGAAAGGAGTCTATTGAGTCTGTCATGATGCACCACTCTGTGTCCACATCACGTCCAAAAACATGCTGAATGGTGAACTCTTTTGGAAGTGCTCCGGTAGTCATGAGAATGCATGTGTGTGACCGAGTCTATAGGTTTCTCCACAAGTTCTTTTCAAAACCTCAAAATTTTATAAAGTCGCAAAATCTGGGAAGTTATTGACTTATTTGTTGCTTGTTATGGCTAAGTGGGGGATGGCGATAACACCATCGTAATGCCATGTAACACAGCTAGACTATGATTATTGTATCGAGATATCCCAATTGTATTGAATAACAAGTCTGGAAACATTATGGAACAAAAGATTAATGGCATATGAATTGACACATGACCTCTTTGATTAAAGTTATGGGAATACGTTTATCTTTCTCACCAATTGGTGGCTTGTTTATGAATTATCTAAGAGAGATGAGCAGCAGGTGCCTTGGATAAGATGATATGTTTTCACTGGTGCGAGAAATACCAGGAAGACGCGGTTAGTTACACCAGCCGTCAAACTATGACTGGAAATTTATGAAAGCGGTGTCAAGCCCAATTCAATAAATTCAAATTTATAAGTTATCCATACTTGTGGTAATAAAATGATATCTTATTACTTTGTTTGTTTTGTTATTGTTGTTCTTGTTGTTATTGTTTACTTTTACATTTAGAAAAACGGGGTTTCACCATTACATGGCGATATTTTAGCCGTGCAATAACATCTCCGTGAATGGCCTTTGGAAGCTTCGTTTTCAAATGTATTGTTAAAAAAGAGCTACATGCACGTTTTTGTTGACCAAGCTTGTTTAGCATCTTTAAAATTAGGTTGTCCATCAAAGTCACACTGTTTACTATAGTATGTCTATCAGGAGTGGCAGATGTTTTTACATTTTGTTCTCATAAATTACAGTATACCGTAATTAACCCGATTAATTATGTATCGATGATAGATAGAGGTCTTCTAATATGAGTGGCAGATAAACAAATGACCATTTCATTTATATAGGGATATGTGGCTATTGATTTTAGATTAAAATCGTTCTATGAGATAAATTTTATGTTAAAGACGTTGTATTTATCATTAAAATACTTAGTTAATCGGGTTAATTACGGTATAATTTATAAAAAACAAAAAGTAAACAACTGCCACTCCCGACAGACGAACTATACGTCTTCTTAAAGAGGTTAAAACAGGTTTATTTTAATCACAAATCAATAGCCCGACAACCCTTTGTAAATGAAAAAGCCTACTGTTTTTCTGCCACTCATTTTAGAACACCTATAACGTGATGATAGAGCTGACGTTGTTCGAATTGAGTTTACATGTACTAAAAGTGTCACAATTTAAAAAGTTATTTATCAGCTAAACAAATAGATACGAAAACATGCTCAAGGAGGTTATAACCTCATTTTCAAACAAAAATTATTTAGCAAGTTTATATGTCTTAAACGGATCTAGGCCAGATAATTAAGGAATCAAAACAACGTACGGTGCAATCTCAGCATACATGGCTGCGTGATGCATCGCATTATGCGGTGTAATGAGCAGAAAAGGAAAGGAATCATAATAGCATGGGCAACAAGTTTTCACTTAATTAATATCGAGAATGAACGTCCTGTAATCGTTATTTAATACATGTAGAAATATTGGCAACTAAAATACACATTAACTTGAATAATAGGACTTACATAGACTTGGTGATAAATTCCGCAAGATAAAAACGATCTAGTTGACCAATTCACGCGATAGTCATCATATACTTTGCGAAATTAAATGTGGGTCCACTAATCATACAATAACATGTATATGTTTCACATATCGTCGCCTTCCCTTGCGAAAACTTATAACTACAGTTAATTCTTAGGTGTATAGTGGGGGAGCTTAAGTCCAAAAAGTGGCAGAATACTTCACTTTGTGATACAAGCACCAAATTTGGCACAAATGTTGCTCAGAGTGTACTATTTTCAAAACAAATGGTATCCACGATGAAAAACCAAAATGGCGGCCATTTTTCCAAGATGGCCGCCATCTCTAGAGGTAAAAAAATCAGAAAAAATACTTCATTTCGAGATGCAAGCACCAAATTTGGCACAAATGTTCCCCAGAATATACTCTTTTCAAAACATATGGTATACACCATGACAAACCAACATGGCTGCCAAATTCTGAGATGGCCGCCATCCCTATATTTAAAGAAAATCAAGAAAACCCTTCTTTTTTACGATACAAGCACCAAATTAAGCTCACATGTTCATAAAAAAGTACACATATTCAAAACATATGGTATCCATCTTAAAAATACAACATGGCTGCCATTTTCCGAAATGGCCGTCATCTTCATAGAAGAAAAAAATCTGAAAAAATCCTTATCTTTGAGATACACTCACCAAATTTGACACAGATGTTTCTTAGAGTTAACTGTTTTCAAAAAGCAAGATATCCATAGTAAAATCAACCTTGTGGCCATTTCCCAAGATGGCCGCCATTTCTGTAACTCAACATATTGGAAAATGCTTCTTTTTGCAATATAAGCACTAAATGTGGCACACATGTTCCTAAGAGTGTACCATTTTCAAAAATAATGGTGTCCACTTTGAAAACACAACAACATGGCTGTCATTTTCAAAGGTGGCTGCCATCTATATATAGATCTCAATATGGTTAAAAAAACATGTTCGATGTAAAAAACAGATTTTTTACACAAACGTTTTTTTGTGGAGTAGATGTTTGTAAAAAATGTTATCATACTTGAGGTATCGGAATGTGCTTCCATTTTTTTTTCAAGTGGCTATTAGTATGTATAACTGTGTTATCATTTTGTTTTTTGCAATGCGCATCAAAGTTTCTGCATCTTTATAGCGCGGTTCTATTCATGGAATACTATCCTTGTAGGTGAAGACAAAACAGCTGACATTTCAATAGGCCTATATGGTGGCCATTTCGATTATCATCTATAAAAGTATTAAACTATAATTCAATATAACCAAATTTATAGTGTTCAATCCTACATAAATTGTCATTGAAACATCAAGAAGTAATCTCTTAACAAGCTTTGTCATCGTAAAAAAATTGCTTCCCACCAAAATAGTTGTCTTAGTATACAATTAAAGACATGGGTTCTTCATGGCCAATGACAAATCATAAACTACAAACTATGAAATACAAAACATAGATTGTTTCTGCAATATAAAGGAAGTAACTTATTCGTTCTACGTATTCTACATATATCGTTATTCTGTACAAAATATATAATGGGCTGAGAGGCCTTAAATACAATTCTGAAAGAATAAACATCAAATGAGGATAAAATAATAAAGTTTTCCATATTTTTAATATATAAAATAAACATCAAACCCTGTTGTCAGTTAAATCGGGAATAAATAACGCATAACATTTTATGTAAAACAGTTTGGGGCCTTTTTAGATATATTTGACAAATCTTTCACTTAATAAAAATGTGCATGCACAAAATATTCCTTACTCTATACTTCGATATATAGTCACATATAATTCGCAGAACATACATTCTTCAAAATGCATGGCATTGTCCTGAAAAGTCAAAACACCTTAGTGATTTCAAATAAGTCCACCTTTACTAAAGTCAAAATAGTGGTCTTTGATTTTGTCATGCAAGCCCAAATTTCGCACAAATGTTTCTTAGATTATATTTTCTTCAAAATACCGTACAGTATAGTATCTGCCATGAAACACTAACATAGCTGCTGCAAAATTTGTGAGATAACTGTATATAATTTTTGAAGGTTCAAACATTTGAAAGATCTACAAAATGATCACAATGACACTAAGTTGCAGCTTAATATAATAAAAAATGTTGATACATAATTGTGGCTTTATTTGTATCAAATCGTCAATTACACATTAAAGGAATGTTTTTAAAGTGGTAGCCAAGTAATTCTTTAACACACCATGGTGAAAATTTTGACCAAGACAATTTCACAAGAACAGCAATACTGACAAAATTGTTTGGTTAACAATGAATTAGTCCGTCAAGTTTGGAAATTATTTTGTTATTGAGCACAAGAACAATTTTGCTATAAATTGTCATAGTCTTTATCATTTTATGACAAAAATATGGCTATGTAAGAAATCCTATTTCACAAAGAATGACTGATCCACAAAAACTTGAAAAAAAGAATGGTGCTTGTAACCTAGAAAATTATTTTGACCCATATGTGATCTACAGAGATGGCAGTTATCTTGGAAAATGGCAGCCATGAGGTTGTTTATCTTGATGGAAACCATTATGTCTGAAAATGGCATACTCTGAGAAACATGAGTGCCAAATTTGGTGCTTATGTAGCTGGAGCTGTTTTCAGTATTTTCAGTCCTTTGATTTGAGTGGTTATATTTAACTTTACATAGTAGTACATGTACAACAGTGTGTATTTGAGTATAATCCAGCTACTATAACTATACATGACTTTATTTACCAGAGTTTCTATTCTAGTGTTAAACTGATTCTGATGCACATCTTTACGTTTTCTGATCTTATAAATCACATAGTTAGTTTATCTGAGCTTTTATAAGTCCCTAGAACACCCAGTCTTAAATTTTAGTCTTTTGTAAACATTTGTCATTTTATAGTGAGTGTACTATACACTCGGTCTGCATGCTTTTCATGTTTTCTACCCTAGCTCTGGGCCTATATAAGGCATGATTTTTCTTCATTCTGCCCAGTTGCTTGCAGGCTCTAAAGGTAGATCTTACCTACAGCAAACAAGACTGAGCACTTTTGACTCTTTCTTTCTCTTTCTGTCTTTTCTATAGTCATTCTCATGTAGCCATTTTCATTTCATTTGGGATGTAAAATCTTGGTTTTTGTTGAAACGATATCTAAGTCTAATAAAAGTAAACTAAATCCTTTCTTGTATT
Organism: Fragum sueziense; assembly: GCA_963680895.1. Taxonomy (NCBI): domain Eukaryota; kingdom Metazoa; phylum Mollusca; class Bivalvia; order Cardiida; family Cardiidae; genus Fragum; species Fragum sueziense. The sequence goes on from OY804595.1 coordinate 63,361,700, forward strand.
TCACTGTATCCCCAAAGAACCTGGGAACCTGGCTAGGCCGGTTACACTTATATCACCAAAAGAAAAACTTTCCAATATAGAAATGGCGGCCATCTTGGTAAATGACCACAAGGTTTATTTCACCTATGGATATCTTGCTTTTTGAAAACGGTTCACTCTTAGAAACATCTGTGTCAAATTTGGTGATTGTATCTCAAAGATAAGGATTTTTTCAGATTTTTTTCTTCGATGAAGATGGCGGCCATCTTGAAAAATTGCAGCCATGTTGGATTTTTAACGTGGATACCATATGTTTTGAAAATAGTGTACTTTTATGAACATAATGTGCTTAATTTTGTGCCTGTATCTTAAAAAAAAGGATTTTCTTTACATATATGGATGGCGGCCATCTTAGAAATTGGCAGCCATGTTGAATTTTCATGGTGGATACCATATGTTTTGAAAAGAGTATATTCTGGGGAACATTCGTGCCAAATTTGGTGTTTGTATCTCGAAATGAAGTATTTTTTCTGATTTTTTTACTTCAAAAGATGGCGGCCATCTTCGAAAAATGGCCGCCATTTTGGTTTTTCATCGTGGATACCATTTGTTTTGAAAAAAGTACACTCTGAGGGACATTTGTGCCAAATTTGGTGCTTGTATCACTAAGTGAAGTATTTTGGGATAAGCTCCCCCACTAGTAGTAACAAGATGTATGACAAAACAATGTTTTGTTTGGATTGCTTGTTTAAAATACAAGCTTGGAACACATCTGAGAGTTGCGTTTAGTTTCTTAAATATTCCATAGAAATAATAAAATAACTTACAAACTGTATGATGTCCAAATGTTCTTTTTCTTTATCAACAACGAATAATCTTTGACAAAACGAACAAAGATCAAAGATCAAGAGAAAAACAATTTGTGTTATAACACACTGCTCAAAAGAATTAAAGGATCGTGTAAATTCAATACCGGTATTTCATACATATCATCTCAGTAGTATATTGTAGGCTACAAGTATGTGCAGAAGGAAAAATACAATATGTGTTTGCCTAATATCGAATAATTAAGCACAAAAGCACACAAAGAATTACAAAGTCTTCAACTCGCAAATGCAAGAGCAGTCAAATGAATTGTGGTTATTCTGCGGCACCCAATGTATGTAATCCTCTGATCAAATTTCAAGGGCAGATAACTCTGACCCGAAAACGAGCATGGAAACATACCCTACTTTTTTCTCTTTGTTAATCTAAAACAAAATATAGTAACGTAAACAATAGAAAAATCGCAGAGCGGAAAAAGGTTGACATCTCTCCAAGGTCACCTTAATATTTTTGAACAGTGTATAAAATACAGACTTCTGTCAGTAGGTCGATATCTCATATCGCCGTTTTTCAACAAAAATGTCGTAACTGCAGCTTGTTTAAAGCTGCAGTTACGATGTTTTTGTTGAAAAGCAACGATATCCATGCATTTTAAATGAGTAATGTATAATCAATTTTGTCATCTGTAAATGTGATATACTCAACCCTTTGTCAAAACGAAACATTGAACATGTATTTGACAACTCTAGCAAAGATTATTTTTTGAAAACATTAAGGCAAAATGTAAATACCTGATTGTAAAACTCTTCTCCGCTGTCCCAAAACCTTATATTAATGTTTGTATATCTTTAATTATTAAGATTTATGTTGTGATTCGTCTCTCTTTTGGACCAGTCCAAAATCTAATGTACTGGTAAAGTGTCACTATGTCAACATCCTTTCGTTCATTTTTCTAACCCTTGTAATTTTTCTAACCTTCTTTAGAGCAAGATTTCTTGAGATATCTCGAGATTTATTAAGATGTTTTAGGTTAAAGCGTTCTTTAGAGTAAGATTTTAAGACGCCCAATGGGAGGCGCCATTACCTTATACTTCGTGCGGAACCCCTCGGTGAACACTGTAGAAACAATATAAGAGAGAATTGACCGAGTTGTTCCGACTGCTCCGTGGTACCATGGTAATGCTCAATACTTCATACAAATGACGTCATCATGACGTCATTTGTATGAAGTATGGAGCATTTGGAACATCTCGGTAAGAATCTAGGTCTTAAAAACGCTTTATCTAAAACACCTTAAGAAATCTTTAAAAATCTCGCTCTAAAGAACGCGCCTCTGGTTACACACAATTCCGCTTGAACCACACCACGTCCCCATCGAGTCCAAAAATGTGTTGCATGACTATAATCAGTTTTGGAAATGCTGCGACTGTCATGTGGACGTGAAATTGTGTATGTGACCAGGCCTTGAAATAGTGTCAGGTTGCTCACGTATGTGCATGCTGAATTTATACTTAACTGTCTGCAAAAAGCGACCGAAATGATCCAAGATCAACATTGAAATAACTATTTCAGAATTTTATCAATATGATATGATCAAAGATAAAGTTTGGAATACATTACACAAAAATATGATCCAAGAATGTATAAATTAATTATTAAAATATTGACATTGATTCTCCCGATTTCATGTATTTTATATGATTAATCAGGGCTACATATAAGAGAGAGTGATGGCTTTTCAAAATGTAATATTTCATTTATTGTTCAACAAACCCTATGTTGTGGTAATCGTTAGAATCGTCTCATCGAGACGATTCCAATGAGTACCTACAACATAGGGTTTGATGTTGAAATGGGAAAAAATAGAATGTCTCCATCCCTCTTATCTGCAGCTGTGATGAATGTTTTATATGATTGATTTTGTCATGGGCAAAGAGCAATTCTCTTATGCAAGCTGAGAGAGTCGATAATCATCTGGTTCCAGAAGTCTACAAATTAAAACTTTTCCCAAACAGCAGAAATTGGGACTGATCCAAGTTTAAAGCTTATACAGACGTAAAAACGGGTGTTGGTGTGAGTGCACAATATAAGGAAGAAAAACACGTGACAAAAGGCGATTTTTTTCTTCTTTTGTCTGAATGTTTTCGCAAGTCGTTTATATGCCTATTATTATGGTCTTCAAACCCAGAACTTGTTCGAGAAAGGGTTTAGTGATCAATGCATGTATCCTTCCTGCCACTTTACATCAATTGTATGGAGGAGTCGCCTATCAACCCTTTCCCAAACAACAACAAGTTGGAATGTTCTAATTCGAAAGTTGCTGCAGATGACGAAATGGATGTTGATGAGCATAATCATACTTGGTGTGCAATAAAGCGTAGAGAATATTAAGACAAAATCAAAAAGTAGCTGATGACAAATACTAATACAAGGCCTACATGGTTAGGTGCATTATCCATGCAAAATAACTTAATATGAAATGAATTGATATTTTATGGAGACGCTTAGGTTTTTAACCATTTAAAGACAGCAGAAAAAAGACAAGTCAAAATTCAAATAAGATAGAAATGACAAATTAAATAATAAATTATTTATTACGTGTATGTTCAAAATGTACACGGATAAAGAACACAAGCGACGACATTTTCTCCTTTTATCTGAAGGTTTTCATAAGTCTTTGCAAGCTTGGACAGTCACTACAAGGAAAGTTTTTGGCGAAAAACACACCAAAGAAATTACCTGATTAATTCACAATCTACAATTTATATATCCAACTCATATTTATCCCTGTCTCTCGACGAAATACTAAATACTGTCCTCTTTGTTAACTTACACCACTCTCGACATTGGAATAATTTATGAAGATCAAAGACATAGAAGAAATCAATGAACATTTTCCCTAGATGCATCAATTTAGTCCGTTCCAAATCAAAAGGGGCTGCAGAAGACAAAATGTAATGAATGTTGAAAACGATAAGACTTTCGTAGATTACAATATCATAGCAAAGAAAATATTGAGACAAAAGGAGAAAGCGCTGATTATCAGCATTTTCGTTTTTTGTCTTAATGTTTTCATAAGCCTTTCGTATCATTCATGACTTCGAAATCCGGTCCTGTTTGGGAAACGGTCGAGTCATTACATACATAAAATCCAAGTTCTTTTCCCTTCCTCAACCAATGACTAAATAACAATTTCTTTGTTTCAACAGGGTTGATATATCGTCGCTTTTCAACGAAAATATCGTAACTGCAGCTTGTTTTAAGCTGCAGTTACGAGGTTTTCATTGAAAAGCAGCGATATGTTGGAACAAAGATCAATGACCGCGAAAAAATCGCTGCTTTTTCATAAGAAACCTCGCATCTACAGCTTGTTTAAAGCTGTAGATACGATGATTTTGTTGAAAAGCGACGAAATCGATTGATGTGGTAATATAACGCAAAACCTAATACATTTACGACCATTTCCCTAAAGAAGCTTGGAGTTTTCCCCCATTGATCAAAACTGCCTTGGAAGGCATTGAGGGGAAAGAGGAAAATTCTGATACCAAGTTTTGCTACTACGTTCAATTTTCATCAAGCTATAATAGTATTCAAGTATACAGCTTCAATACACATTTAGCTACACTCATGTTTATCGTGTGCAAATCCTTTCAATTTGCACTCTTGCAAAATATTGTCTTTCAATTTGCACATTTGCAAAATAGTGTCTTTCAATTTGCACATTTGCAAAATAGTGTCATTTGAAAAAGCGCTAATCAACTGAAAATTTTATCAGAGTACAAATGGGTTTGCTGGTGACGCCGTTCTGTTTTACTGAAGTCATATAAGAACCATATTAGCAAGCAAAGGATTCTAGAGACCTAAATGACAGTCGTAAAATTTTCAATTTGGAAACTGCCACAGACGAAAAAATGAAAGTTGATGATGAATGGATTTATTTGTGCACAATGTAACAGAAAATCAAAGAGACAAAAAAGAAAGAAGAAAAAAAAAAAAAAAAAAAAAAACAAAAAAACAAGAGGGCCGTTGGCCCTAGGTTGCTCACCTGAGATGGGTTTTTTATAACAGATCGGATTTCTTACAGGTAATGCAATAAAGGGTCAAAGATCATATGAACGCCGCTATGCGATTTCAAACCATAGAAAACCCAGAAAACTACCATAATGCAAAATCATATGTAACTCAAATATGAAGTTTCATCCAATTCGGCTATGTGGTTATGGAGAAATTGCTTTGGACAGATTGAATTAAAACAAAACATACAGACTGACAAACAAACAGAAATTTACAAATTGACCTAGATCTATGACCTTGAACCTACCTTAATATATATTTCAAATAGAACATCTACTCATTATAAAGAACACATTTACCCATACATTTTTTTTAAATCCATGCATAAATGTAGATGTTATGCCCCTGATAAGCAGATTTTTACAAGAAATCCCCTTTTTCTGTGACAAGGTTTTGAAAAGCAAAGAAAAGTACCTCTTAGCAATATCATAAGTAATGCAAATATTAAGTTTTGTCAAATTTGGCTCAGCGGTTATGGAGAAATTGCTTCTAACAGATTTCATGTAATTTCTCTTTTTCTGTTGCCATGGCAACCAGAGTTGGTTTTTTTTTATAAATTGCAATTCTGTTAACATCTTTTTTAAATGTGACCTCCTAAGGAATATTTCTGCCTAGTTTGGTGGAAATTAGCCTGTAAGTTTAGGAGGAGATATCATTCAACGATGTCATTGAGATTTGGTGGAAAATCTCCTTTTCTGTTGCCATGGCTACCACAGCTTTTAAAGGATTTTAATTCTTTTAGCAATTTTAAAAGGAACCTCCTAAGAAATATTTCTGCCAAGTTTGGTTGAAATTGGCCAAGTAGTTTAGGAGGAGATGTTGTTCAAAGAAATTATTGAGAATCACTCCAATTTCTCCTTTTCTGATGCCATGGTAACCAGAGTTTTTTTTTTATGGATTTCAATTCTTTTAGTAATTGTGAAAGAGGACCTCCTAAGAAATATTTTTGCCAAGTTTGGTTGAAATTGGCCTGTTAGTTTAGGAGAAGATGTCATTCAAAGATAGTATTGAGATTCAGTCAAATTTCTCCTCTTCTGTTGCCATGGCAACCAGAGTTTTTTTTATGCATTTCAATTCTTTTAGCAATTCGGAAAGGGAGTTATCTAAGGAACATTCCTGCCAAGTTTGGTTGAAATTAGCCAAGTAGTTTAGGAGATGTCGTTCAAAGATAGTATTGAGATTCAGTCAAATTTCTCATTTTCTGTTGCCATAGTTACCACAGTTTTTATGGATTTCAATTCTTTTAGCAATTCTGAAAGAGGGTCACCTAAGGAACATTCCTGCCAAGTTTGGTTGAAATTGGCCAAGCAGTTTAGGAGGAGATGTCGTTCAAAGATAGTATTGAGATTCAGTCAAATTTCTCCTTTTCTGGTGCCATGGCAACCAGAGTTTTTTATGGATTTCAATTCTTTTAGCAATTCTGAAAGGGGGTCACCTAAGGAACATTCCTGCCAAGTTTGGTTGAAATTGGCCCAGTAGTTTAGGAGGAGATGTCATTTAAAGAAATTGTTGACGGACGACGCACGACGCACGACGGGCGACGCACATACGCACGGACGCCGGACAAAAGGTGATCACAATAGCTCACTTGAGCACCTTGTGCTCAGGTGAGCTAAAAAAAGTCGATTAATTTTAAAAATGAAATTATATAATAAACTATATTTTACATGCGTCCTCTATATCAAAGCATAAAAATATTCCAAATTTATAAAATGACATGCAACCATATTTCCACTCTATTTACTTTTACTTTTAAACGCGTTAGATTTATATCATAATATAAATTAACACATTGGCTTAAAACTGCATTAACCGGAGATGACCCTGGATTTTAAAAGCTGCAGATAAAAGTCAAAATTGAATTTAAAAGAACAAAATATCTTTATCTTTCATCTCAACACTATATTGTTGGTACTCATTAGAATCGCCTCGTCGAGACGATTCTAATGAGTACCCAAAACATACGGTTTGAAATAAAATAAACTTTTAAGAATGTGTATTACAATTTTTGATCAGTTAGAAAGTTTAAAATATTATCTCGGCCTTGCCTATGTAATGCTATTTCTTCTTCGTTATCAGCTGTTTAACGCTTTCCTAAACGACAAATTTTTTGGGGTGACCCAATTGGAAAGCTGCTCCAGACGACAAAATTCATGTTAAAAAGGAAAGGGTTTGTGTACAATATGGCACAGAAAATATTGAGACAAAATGAGAAACTGCTGGGTATCAGCAGTTTCTTCTTTTGTCTCAATATTTTCCCAAGCCTTTTCTTTCGGGGACGTCAAAACCATGTCTTGTTTGGGAAAGGGTTAAACCGGTTCATGGTCATTCGGTGTTTTAGGGCCAAACTATCTAGGCAACAGACTGTAAACGAATATTTTAATAGACATTGGATGTTTATCCGGGATATGAATTTGCATTATAATTATAATGATCCCACTGCAACGGTTTCTTGAGATGCTCAACTAACCAATTCAATAATTATGATTTCAGACGTAAACTTTCTGTTTCTAGTAAAAAATGTTTATACCTGCTTTTGAGACCGATCATTCTAAATTTTTGTTACTATCTTAAAGTGTTCCATCCGTCGTATGATACCAAACACTTCGAAAATTTTAGGCTTCACATTCACCGTTTTCCCTGATAACGAGAATTGAGGAAGGTACAAATTTTCTTACCACCACTGCCTTTTTTGGTGCTTTATGACAAATCGGTATACCCTCGCCAATCTCCGTTGCGACGGCTTACGCCGAAGATTCACGAAGTGTTTGGTATCTAATGATGGGTGGAGTACATTACGAAATGATTAACTGATGTCCGGATGAATTCTTTTTGTGTTTAAAATATATGGTCAATTAAAAGATTATGTACATGTAGGTCATTATACTTTCATTATTCATGTCACGTGAGATTAAAATTTGGAACGTGAACCCCTTGACCAGTTCAGACTTTGGATTAAGAACTTGTGTACTGAGCACACTTAACCCTTTCCCTAACAATACCTGGTTTTGACGTCCCTAAAAGAAATGGCTTGGGAAAAAATTGAAACAAAAGAAGAAACTGCTGATAATCGGCAGTTTCTCCTTTTGTCTCAATATTTTCTGTGCCATACTTTACACAAATCCTATCTTTAATAACATGTATTTTGTCGAAGTGGATCACCCAAAAATGTTGTCGTTTGGGAAAGGGTTAATAACGTGAGTACTGAATTAGGCATGAACGAGTGCAGTGGGAACGCACTTAACTTATACTTGTACGATGGTTGAACTGGAAAGTCACTGGTTCGATCCCCGCCACAATCTATTTTTTTGTTATAATACTTATCATTTTGACATAATCACGTGATTCCCTGTCGTGTAAATTAGTTTATTTCCCAAAGACAGGAAAACATAAAGATTTGAGCTGGGATCTGGAAAAACGTCCCTTATACGAGGGTTGTCCGGAAAGTTCGTGGACACTGTTTAATACATGAACATGAGAATATATGATTTTATAACAGACACACGATGTCATTAAACAATATCTTAGAAACAATATTTCAAAATTTGAACAAAATCCCTCCATTTTTAGCAGAATTACACATGTTTTTGTGCAGAAGGTTGATGTACCCCGGAGCACGTCATGACGTTGTGACGCTCCAGCGACGAAGAAGTCACTTTACCATGAAGACTTGTGCTACTTTATTTTCTTCAGAAAGCATTCTTCGCGCCCTCGTGCACACACAGTTTTCATTTTCAAATGTTTTGTGGGGATTTCGTTAACAACTGTTTTTGACAGTTCACATTTTCCCACCAATATATCTTACCGTATTTTGCCGATCGTCATTCACGACGTCACTCACCAAATTAATATTTCTATCTGTTATAACACTCGATCTTTGAGACCTCGAATCAGCCATTGCTTCCCCGGAAACGTTTGTGACATTTGCAAACGAGATAATACGGCACACATGGTCTCTTCGTAGAAAAATTAACGAATTCGCTAGTCTCTGCAGGCGTTTTCCTAGTTCCACGCAAAATTTCACAAGAACGCGCTGCTCCACCCAAACGTCCGACGTCGTCATTTTTGACAAATTTCCTTCCATATCAAACTTTGTTAAACCATCATCAAATGGCAATTTTTAGCGCGACAACATTGAAATCAAAACAATATGGAGTCTGAATGTGAGGTCACATTTTAATACTTTTATTATTTTGTTTCTCGCCAATTTCATACGATAAATTGAATTAAAAAATACAGACATGGGTAGCCAAAATGCTCAAAATTTGACGTGCTCCGGGTACCCCTATGTAGGGTCGTGTTAAGTCCTATTGCAAAATAATTGCATATCAAATTTATTTCTTTTTGCTGAAAAAGTACTTGATAGATGTTTAGCTTTCATGTGATAAAGATTTTGTCACAACCAAAGTATTATAAAGCAAAATAAAGTGTGTGTCCACGAACTTTCAGGACAACCCTCGTAGCATTTGAAACTACCATGTTTTCAGATTAGCATGTGCCTTAGAGCAATCTGATCTGGATAAATGATGTTGTCTTACAATATATTTGCTACATTTTGCTATATTTGCAAGTTTTTTGAGGACAGTATGGATCCTGATCAGACTGTGCGTATGCACAGGCTGGTCTGGATCCAGGTTGTGCTTAAATGCCATAAAGGACGTTTTTCCAGATCCTGGCTCATTTGTTCAAAGTTAATTCAATGTTATGAAATAGCTAGATTTTATTCACATGTCTGTTGTAAAGGAGATAAATACGATTGGAAACAAAATCAGTATAATCTAACTTGGAATACAAATACAGGTGGCGAAACGAAATAATTTGAATGATCTTTCGTTATTTTTTTTTTATTTCAAGAACAGAAATAAAGCAAAACATCACCGTCCCAGAGAGCAAATGTTCTCCCTTGTACAAATTTAGTATTTTTAAAAGTTTGTACACGTATTTCTATTTCCTGAATTTCGAATAAATGGTGTTCTTGCTTTTCTACAAAATTAATAGTGATTTCAAGAATGCGCGTCAGTTTGTGATGAAAAGTTCTATCACAAAATCAATGGTTTCACAAGAAAAGCAAAACTAGCAACAATAAATCTCAACGCAGTTGAGTACACTGGGTTGGTCCGTTACAATAATCGTACGTACACATGGACAGACAAAATGTCAAACTTGATAGAAACTATTGTGGTAAATGAAGAAATTGTTTGTTACAAGCAATTTCTTCATGTTCCACAATATTTTCTAAAGCCTTTATCTTTAAGGGCGTCAAAAAATCTCAATGTCAGGAAATGGATTTTCAACTTTTTTAAATTTTTATTCCCTTTTTCTAAGTCTTAAATAATTGTTTCTAATTTTCTGACATAAAAGTACATGTATATAAAATCTCCCATTTATTCTGAAAAGCATTATCACAAAATCAAATTTCTAACATAAACAGCAAAAAGACTGGCACTCAATGTCATCATAGTTGAATACACTAGACCATCAGCCTTGCTGGGTCCGTTACAATAGTCATCCGTACACATGGACAGACATACCATATATTGAAGGTCAAACACATTAACATTTTTGGTCTTACTCGGTAGAAAATGTTGTGGGACATGAAGCAATTGCCATAGGCAATTTCTTCGTCTTTCACAATATTTTCAAAGCCTTTATCTTTAGGGGCGTCAAAATGGCAATGTGTGGGAATGGTTTAGCGAACTTTTCTTTAAATTTATATCTCTATTTCCAAAAATCTAAAGTAGTTGTTTCCAATTGTCTAACATAAAAGTATTTAAAATATTCATTTCTTTTTATTTAAAAAAAACTTCACAAAATCAAATTTCTAACGTAAACAGCAAAAAGACTAGCACTCAATGTCACCACAATTGAGTACACTAGACCATCAGCCTTGCTGGGTCCGTTACAAAAGTCGTCCGTACACATAGACAGACACACCATATACTGAAGGTCAAACACACATACAGTCTCGTTGTTACGTTTCATGCTCCGTAACCTGTCGTAATATGCCGACTTCTCCTTGTCTCCGTTAAATGTGAAGGTTTCACCGTCCCCGCAGTCTCGTATATGGCTTATAACTTTGCCTGGAAAATAGGGCATCGTCGATTTTCTTACAACTAGGTGCAGTTACGGTTTTTTAAGAATACGGTTGGTGAAGGTTTCGAAAGCAACTCATGGCAACTTTACACTTTCCCATACGATGAAAATATAGACTGTACCAATTTTAAAGCTATAGCAAAAGACAAAATATATGTTAATATAGAAGGGATTTGCGTATGACACACACAATATTGGGACAAAGGAGAAATTGCTGATCATCAGCAATTTCTTGTTTTGTCTCAATGTTTTTCCTAGCTTGTTGATATTGGGTGCGTTTGGGAACATATATAAATGACTATGATTTTCATCTGATTTTCGGATTCAAAAGATTCATGGTATGTTTAAGGGAGATAACTCTGATAAATTTAATATATAACAGGAGAGTTATCTTCTCGATAAAATTTGCAACAAGAAGGCCTGGTGATACAGTGCATTGTCACGAATAATTCAACCTGGTTTACTTGAAACATTTCAGTCAATAAATAACATCGGTGTAATTGCAAAACATCCTAACTTCACCTCGATCAAAGCTGGAGCTACCAGTTTTTGCAATAGCATCGACGATAATTATTTTGGGAAAATGATAAACTAACCTTCTTCATAATATGTTTCTATGTAACAAATCTGATCAAACGGTTCCGTGCAGTTTTTAAACAATGGATTCTCTTTTCGTTTTTCTTCGTCCTCTTTCCATGCATTTTCGTATGTGCTGTAGTTCTCGCATCTATTACCAGCCCCACTACCGTAGCATGAGAAACATTCCAGCGTGATTACATAGTGTGCTGAGAAAAGGATAAAAAAGCAAAACAGAATAAAGTTTTCCTCGAACAAGACGTCCCTAATAGAGAAAGATATAGAAAACGATAAAAAAGATATAGATATTATAACCAATATTTCTCTTTTTCCTTTATTTTGTCAGTGTTACAACGTGTGTGAATTAGATTCCTTTGGAATCATTTTAATGTCTGTAGCAGCTTTAAAATCGGCCTAGGATAGAAAGCGTCGTTTGGGAATGGATATATCAAATATCGCAACTTCAAAAAAATATTTTCGGATAGCTTGATATTAGAAACTATTAAAAATATGCATTATCAATAATGTCAAAAGCATTTTGTCATGATATGTACAAATTTAGAGAAATTGTATTCTTATTACAAATTTCTCATGGACAAAATTAGTCCGTTCCTTTGAAATACATTATTTAGAAGGGTATTTCTTAACGAGTATCCTTTTTACGATTTAAAAGACATGACTTTGTTTGTTTTCTAATAACATTGAGAACTCAAATGTGAAACGTCTACTTTTGGATTTTTATTTCTTTTTTAACATCAACTTTTGTCGTTTTGAGACGCTTTCAAACAGAGCAAGTCTTTTAAATTTTGCAGTTTGGGAAATGGTTGATCTTATATTACAAAAAAAAATACAACATAACGCTCACCTGAAAAAGCACAGACAGCAGCAATTAGCAGCAATCTGTAGTTATACATATTTTCCCTTATTTATGAATTGTCCTTTTTTTAAATTTGCATTTTTCATTAACGTGATAATTGAATTTTAATATTATCTCCTGTATGGTAAAAGTGTCCAACATATACATGTAAACATACACATACGTCAGTTAACCCTTTTCAAAACATTAAAATAGTCCACTACAATTGCTGCTGCAGACAACAAAATTTAATGGGTGATGATTCTATACATTGTGTACAATATAGCAAAACTATACAGAGACAAAGAGGAGAAAAAGCTGGCATCAGCACCTTTTTCGTCTTAATGTGTCTCACTTTCTACCAGGTGCACCAAAGCGTTGGGGAAGAAAGGCTTTCAATAACCTTTTCCAAACGAGAAAGTGAGATTTGTTCATTTTAAAACGAGTTCTAGATGGCAATACTAATGTAACTCCAAAAGGTACAGTTCCATAACAAAGATGAAAGCATCGAGTGAAAGAGGGAATGCTGACATATCAGCAGGTTCAAGTTTTTTCATGAAATGTTTCCAAATCCTTTTCGTTTACGAATCAGTTAGAAAAGGTAAATCATTATCACTTTTATTTATCATTATGTTTATCAGCTGACTTAGGTCACCATAATTGTCCCTAAATATCAACGACTTCCTTTTGAAATACCGTGATTACAGCTTTTAATAAGGATGAGCAGCCGATGGCTTTGATTGGACGAGGTTAATCTGATATAAATGCATTCTTTGTCTCGTTTAACACTGCCCCCGACAAGACCTGGTATTTTACATCTTTTTAAGGAAAAAAATAGATAAATGCTGAGACAAAAGAAGAATTCTGATAACAACATGTACGACATTTTTGTCTCAATATTTGCTCTGCTGTTGTACAAAAAGTACTGTGTTCATTCTTATTTTTTCGAAACAAAATATTTCACCTTTGAATTTGAACTCATCCAAAAATGTGTCATTTGGGAAGGCGATTAAATGTACACGATTAAAAACATCAGCGCAGATAAAGTTGGGGCTGCATAACTGATTAACTTGTTACACGAAATTCAAAACGATGAAAAGTGCAGTATTCAACTTTTTGTTATTTTGTTTCGTTGGTTTACATAGTTCTGGTAAGCAGTGCTTTCTTTTTTTCTACGAACTCATCATAACCCATTTTATCTCGATACTCCCCCACTGACTTTAAATTCGAAAACCCTTTTCTCTCTTGGTTATAAATAGGGACAGGCTAAAGTGAAAAACTAAAAGGAATTATAAGGCTGTAAAGACATTAAAGTAAGGCATTTCATAAAAAAGGGACTGTAATTAGATATATCAATAAAATATACTGAGAGGCAAAAATAAGTATACACCCTAGTTCTTTCACGTTTTCCGAGAAAACTATTAATAGACTATGTACGAATTCAAACGCATTATTAATTAATTAATGCAAATATTCACATTGACACAACCCCTACATTTCTGAACGGGTTTGGATAGAATTTTCACGGAAAGTGCCCTGTCTCCTTGGACCATGCATAGATTGTTAGTGCTTTTCCACCTAACGATGCGTCATGGCAAAAGCTGAATTGATGTAAACAAGTTATCCGACATAACTAACCCCTTCTAAATTTATAGACGGATTTTGACCAATTTTGCACAGAATGTTCCTAACTACCTGACTAAGGGTTCATAGTGTCACATTTCTTTCACAATAAACTGTGTCATAGAAAAATGGGCCCAAAAACAAAAAAGTAGAATATTGATCGATTTCTACCAGCCACCGAGAATTATGTTATAATGTTAGAGAAAATTAAAGCTTGTAATTTGTTGTGATAACAAATAAAGAAATTAAATACCAATTGAACAGCAATATTTGATGCTCCACTAACTCGCATGTGATGGGTTGATGGGTAGAAATAAATTTTACAAAATTTTGAGTCGATATAATGAAAATTAAGAGAGATATTGACAATCGAAAACTGTATACTTTCTTTTGCCTCTCAGTATACTAGTATATAAATGCATTAAGACATTTGAGATCAGCATGGACTCAGATCAGCTTGTGCATAGGTATAGCATAATCTAAATCTATGACGTTTTCAAATAATTAATCCTGACGTGTAGAGTATTTAGGAGAACGTATGCACAGCCTGATCTGGAAACATTCTGATCTCTAACGCTTAAACGCCAATTGTCTCAGATTCTGGTTCAAGTTTATAATTACGTATTTCTTCAACATGACTATCTTTTAGATTGCTCCTTTTGAAGAGCAGTAACAGACAAAACAATGCATATGAAATAACAATGATATATGTGTCCATGATAGCACATAAACTATTGAGGCAAAAGGAGAAACTGCTGGTTATCAGCAGTTTCTTCTTTTGTTTCCATGTTTACCATAGCCAATCATCGCAACCAGATCTTGTTTAAAGATTTCGATTTTTTGCAGGTGTGTTCAGTCTCCAATGTTACAACTGTTACGGTTCATACACCGGTATTAACAAATGCTTAAATAATGAAGAATTTCTGAAAGCCAGAGAGGGTGAGGGAGACGAAAGTTTGATCAGAAACTGCACTCCGCCATTTGACAAGATCTGCTATAGAGAGGTTTATATTCCAAACGGTAAGTCTCAATATCAACAGGTCAATAATTGAAAGTAAGGCCACAACACCCACTTCTTTACAAACCAAGGATACTACATCCATTTTTTTCTTACGTTACTAATGCAAAACTGCAACAAACTTGTTTATAATTGATTTTGTTATCATAAGGGTACTTAATAATAGACTCAAACGCTTCCAAAGTCACAATCGCGGAAAAGGGTATCAAAACTCTTTGTCAATATTGCGACAAAGATGGCCACAGAAACACCAAACTCGTCATAATTCTACATATCTTAAAGCTAGGTTGGTAAATTAAGTGTTTATCCATAAGTTTTAAAATGGTCATTGTGATAGATGAACGTAGTAGTACAACATGTAAGCAGCACACATTTTAAAAATGTGTTTATTTTTGTCCATTGTTCATGGGTATTCGGCAAGGAGAAACCATTCGTGTACTTATTTTACTTGTAGGTACAGTAACGAGTTACATCATTGATTGTGGAGACGATAAAACGTTCACCTTCAACCACGTTCCTGATGTAGACTACAGTAATCTTACAAACCATCCAGCCGACGGCAACAACGTATGTGCCGGTCCGCCCGATAAAACATTCTGTTTGACCAAATGTGATACAGACTTTTGTAATGGCCCTCAACCAAGCTCGGCTAGTGTGTTCACAGTTTCGAAATATTGTTATTTTGTGATTTGTTTTCTATCACTTGTGTTTCGTTAAAATACATTATATATGTAGATCAATTCCATACTTCTGAAATGGACCTCGATGTTTCTTTTCCAAGCAAAAAACAAATCAACAATATTAAGATAAATCCAATATTAATCTCATAAAAGATATTTATGGTCACCAACATTCTGTCCAAGTTATGTCTAGATTGGTCAATATTTGTGGTTGTAAGAGGAAAAATAAAGTCAAAAATAGCTTTGACATTCAATGGCAGACAACTCCAGACTTTATGGCTAAATCAGAATTCTTTGAAGGAATTGAGAGAGGTATAACCGAAGATCATTCCTTTGAGATATGGTGGAAATCCATCCAGTAGTTTTTGAGAAAATGTTCAAAGAAAAAGTTGAAAACTGGACGCACGGACGGACGACCGGACTGACTGACGGACGGACGGACGCACGACGGACGCAGGGCCATGACAATAGCCCGCTGACCTGATGACCAGTGGAGCTGAAAACGACAACTCGTAATTGCAACTAGAAGGAAGCTTCAGTTACGATGTTTTTTGGTGAAAAGCGACGATTATCATATTATGGCACATGTTTACAAAAAACGAGCTAAACACGTGCATCTTTTATATAAACAAGAGGCACACAAAGGCCTGTATCGCTCCACTGGCAGTATTTCAATCAATGGGGCAGTGCAAATAAAGTTGTTTGTAAGGAAGTCTGATAAAGACCCGCCCTGCCAGGCCCAAAATAAACCAACAAAAGTTTCGTGTACGATTGAAGTAAAGGGTCACTCAAGAACCATTTCTGCAACGTTGGTCTAAATTTGTCCAAAGGTTAATTTTTGAAGAATTATTTCGTGATATCTAAGTCTGATAAGCCCCGCCCTGCTAAGCCCATATTTGTGGACCAATCAAAACTTTACCACTAATTTAGGTAAAGGGCCACCCAAGCAACATTTCTACAAAGTTTCGTCTAAATTGACCAAATGGTTGATTTTTAAAGAATGATTCTGTAATTTCTCCAAGTCTGATAAGTCCCGCTCTGCCAAGACCACATTTGTGGACTAATAAAAGGAACATTTCTGCCAAGTTTGGTCAAAATTGGCTCACTAGTTTGAAAGGGGAAGATTTTCCTTAAAAAAAGTCGACACACGCACACACGGACGCACGCACGACGGACACAACGCCATGACAATGGCTCGCTGGCCTTTGGCCAGAGGAGCTAAAAAAGAAGGCGTACGGCTGAGTGATGCACGTAATTTTGTATGCGATGGTACGAATCTTGCAGGCGTAGGACACCTGCAAGATTCAAACAAACACATCCAAGATTGTTACAATAATTTTTAAGCTTTTAAGCAATAAAATCATAACAGGGCAATATCGTCGATGTAAATGCCAAACCTCGTCTGTAGTATTTTGCGATTTTCTAAGTAAAGTCTTGTGTGTCCAGTTATGCAATTAGTGCACGTTTTGAGATATTTTTTACTGATCAGTATTAATGAAACATTGTTTGTGAACAAAATGTCCAAAGTTCAAGTGAGACCTTCCAGTTTAGGAAAACGTAATTCACTTTTTTTCTTCCCCATTAAACTTTTCAACAAGAGCCGTCAGAGACGGACAATGCTCCCCGAATAAGGCATTGTCACAATAAATGTATGCATTGGAGAGCTAACATAAAGCTAAAAAATCTTAAGCCCCCTTTTTCCATGACATATTTCTTATACGCAAATTTCAAATAGTTTATTGTCAAGGGCATCTGATTTGCTACTCAAATGTGAAATTTCATCAAATTCTGACCATTAGACTAGGAGAAATTATAGAAAAACTATATTTGACCTTAAGTCCCCTTTTCCCATGACGAGGCCTCAAATCCAAAAGCCGGGAAAAGTACATCGGCATTATGTCATAGGGAGTTCACATGGTAAGTTTCATTTGATTTGGCCCAAGGGTTATGGAGAAATAGCTTCGTACGGACGGACGGACGGACGGAATGATGGGCGGACAGGACGGACGGACGGACAGACAAAGCGGCGACTATATGCTCTCCCTTCGGGGAGCATAAAAACGAGATACGATGCATTGCATTAACAACAACGATGTTTTACAGTTTATGTGTAAAGGTTTGAAGTGTTTGCCCGTTTGAGTCTTAACCTTCTTGCGCTTAAGGTAAAAAGGGCCTAATTAGCACCAAAGAGCCCGCGGCAAAATTTGAAAAGAGCAAGTAATTCCTAAAGTGTGTTACATTTCTATTCCAAATATAATCATGAGCATTTTGTACGGTTTAGAATTTTGAATTAATGCATATTTATGGAAATATTAGACAAAAATGTTCCAAATTACCTCCCTTTTATATGAATATAGAGTAAAATAATATTTGTAAATTACTTTCTCCATGAAGCATTATCTTGAAATCCGGCACGGTGAATCAACTTATGTGAAGTGTATTTACAAGTGTGGGTAATTTGATGCATTTCGTATGGCTAGAAAGTGGTGTTTTTAATTAGGCACTTCATACCTTAATTCTATATCATTTCTTTATCACTTTATGTTTGATTTAGACATTGCAGTATTTCGAACTTTTATTTTTTCAAGAACTTGCCCTTAAGATTTATGTAAAGTTTGTAAGGATATAATTGCTATTACGGTTTGGCAGCCATCTTAAAGAATGGCCAGCATGTTAAAATTTCAGGTGGCTAACGGTTTTTTTCTGAAGAGAGGCCCAATATAAAAGTTTCATGCTTACATCACTAAATGCGTGATTTCGATGAAATTTATCTGCTGGGCTACAAAACGGAGATATAAGGAATTCGTTTGTGCGTGAAAATCTGGATTCAGAGGATGATATTTGGTAGAAAATCGACACAATTGGTTAGTTCTATACTCGACACTAATAAACAACTCCAATGCCCTTTTAGACCAAAATCTGGATTCAGAGTATGATATTTGGTAGAAATTCAACACAATTTGTTAGTTCTTTCGTCGACACTTATAAACAACTGCAATGTCATTTTAGACCAAAATCTAAATTCAAAGTAGGATTTTTGATAGAAACTCAACACAATTTTTAGTTCTATAGTCGACACAAATGAACAACTCCAATGTCATTTTAGACCAAAACCTGGATTCAGAGGATGATATTTGATAGAAACTCATCCCAATTTGTTTGTTTTACAGTCGACACTAATAAACAACACCAATGTCATTTTATACTAAAAACTGGATTCAGAGTATGATATTTGGTAGAAATTCAACACAATTTGTTAGTTCTTTCATCGACACTTATAAACAACTGCAATGTCATTTTAGACCAAAATCTAAATTCAGAGTAGGATGTTTAATAGAAACTCAACACAATTTGTTAGTTCTATAGTCGACACAAATGAACAACTTCAACTCATTTTAGACCAAAATCTGGATTTAGAGTATAATTTTTAATAGAAACTCAACAAAATTTGTTAGTTATATAGTCGACACTAATAAACAACTCCTGTGTCATTTTACATCAAAATCTGGATTCAGAGTATGGTATTTGGTAGAAACTCATCACAATTTGTTAGTTCTATTGTGGACACGAATAAACAACTGCAATGCCATTTTAGACTAAAATCTGGATTCAGAATATGATATTTGGTAGAAACACATCACAATTTGTAAGTTTTTTCGTCGACCCTTATAAACAACTGCAATGTCATCTTAACCACAATCTGGATTCAGAGTATGATATTTGGAAGAAACTCAACACAATTTATTAGTTCTTTAGTCGACACTAATAAACAACTCCAATATTCATTTCAGACCAAACTCTGGAATCAGCGTATGATATTTGGTAAGTACTCAAAATAATTTGTTAGTTCTGTAGTCGACACTAATCAACAACTCCAATGTCATTTTACACCAAAAGCTGGATTCAGAGTATTATCTTTAGGTACTCAACTCAATTTCTTAGTTCTATAGTCGACACTAATAAACAACTCCAATCTCATTTCATCCCAAAATCTGGATTCAGAGTATGATATTTGGAAGAAACTTAACACAATTTGTTAGTTCTATAGTCGATACTAATGAACAACTCCAATGTCATTTTAGACCAAAATCTGAATTCAGAGTATGTTAGGTGGTAAAAAGCTAAAAACATTTTTTTAGTTCTATAGTGGACACTAATAAACAACTTCAATGTCATTTTAGACCAAAATCTGGATTTAGAGTATGATATTTAATAGAAACTCAACACAATTTGTTAGTTCTATAGTTGCCACTAATAAACAACTCCAGTGCCATTCAAAACCACATTATCGATTCTGAGTATGATATTTAATACTAAATCAACACAATTTGTTAGTTCTTTCGTCGACACTAATCAACAACTCGAATGTCATTTTAGACCAAAATCTGGATTCAGAGTATGATCTTTGGTTGTTACTCGACGCAATTTTATTAGTTCTAAAGTCGACAGTAATAAACACTTCCAATGTCATTTCAGACCAAAAGCTGGATTCAGTGTATGTTATGTGGTAAAAGCTCAAAACAATTAGTTAGTTCTATAGTCGACGCTAAAAAACAACTCCAATGTCATTTTAAACCAAAACCTGGATTCAGAGAATGATATTTAATAGAAACTTAACACAGATTAATAGTACTATAGTCGACACTAAAAAAAGAACTCCAATCTCATCAAAGACCAAAATCAGGATTCAGAGTATCATATTTGGTAGAAACTCAACACAATTTGTTAGTTCTATAGTTGATAGTAATAAACAACTGCAACTGCAACTACAATGTCATTTTAGACTAAAATCTGGATTCAAAGTATGATATGTGGTATAAGCTCAACATAATTTGCTAGTTCTATAGTCGACACAAATGAACAACTCCAATGTCATTTTAAAACATAACATCGATTCAGAGTTTGATTTTTAATAGAAACTCAACACAATATGTTAGCTGTAAAGTCGACACTAATACACAACTCCATCCTAGACCAAAATCTGGATTCAGAGTAAGATATTTGGTAGAAACTCAACACAACTTGTTAGTTCTTTCGTCGACAATTTCGAACAACTCCAATGTCATTTTAGACCAAAATCTGGATTCAGAGTTATGATATCTTGTAGAAACACAGCTCAATTTATTACTTCTATAGTCGACACTAATAAACAACTCCTGTGTCATTTTACATCAAAATCTGGATTCAAATTATGATATTTGGTAGAAAATCAACACAATTTGTTAGTTCTTTCGTCGACACCAATAAACAACTGCAATGTCATTTTAGATCAAAATCTAGATTCAGAGTATGATATGTGGAAGAAACTCAACACAATTTGTTAGCTGTAAAGTCGACACTAATAAACAACTCCAATGTCATTTTAGACCCTATTTCCGGATTCAGAGTATGATATTTAGTAGAAACTCAACACAATTTGTTAGTTCTTTCGTCGATACTTATAAACAACTGCAATGTCATTTTAGACCAAAATCTGGATTCAGAGTATGATATTTGATAGAAACTCAACACAATTTGTTACTTTAATAGTCGTCACTAATTACCGAATCCATTGTCAGTTTAGACCAAAAATATATCTGGTTTCCAAGTATGATATTTGGTAGAAACTCAACACGATTTGTAAGATCTATACTCGACACTTTTAAACAACTCCAATGCCAATTTAGATCAAAATCTGGATTCAGAGTATTATATTTGGTAGAAACTCAACACAATTTCTTAGATCTATACTCGAAACTTTTAAACAACTCCAATGCCATTTTAGATCTAAATTTGGATTTAGAGTATGATATTTGGTAGAAACTCAAAGTAATTTGTTAGTTGTATAGTCGACACTAATCAACAACTCCAATGTCATTTTACACCAAAATCTGGATTCAGAGTATGATATTAGGTAGAAACTCAACACAATTTGTTAGTTCTATAGTCGACAGTAATAAACAACTTCGTTGTCATTCAGCCCAAAATCTGGATTCAGAGTATGTTGTGTGGTAGAAGCTAAACCCAATTTGTTAGTTCTATAGTCGACACTAATAAACAACTCAAATGTCATTTTAGACCAAAATCTGGATTCAGAGTATGATATTTGGTAGAAACTCAACACATTCTGTTAGTTCTAAGGTCGACACTAATAAACAACTCCAATGTCATTTTAGACTAAAATCTGGATTCAGAGTATGATATTTGGTAGAAACTCAAAACATTCTGTTAGTTCTAAAGTCGACACTAATAAACAACTCCAATGTCATTTCAGACAAAAATCTGGATTCAGAGTATGTCATGTGGTAAAAAGCTCAAAACAATTTTTTAGTTCTATAGTCGACACTACTAAACAACTTCAATGTCATTTTAGACCAAAATCTGGATTCAGAGTACGATACTTAATAGAAACTCAACACAATTTTTAGTTTTATAGTCGACACTAATAAACAACTCCATTGCCATTTTACATCAAAATGGATTCAGAGTATGGTATGATATTTGGTAGAAACTCAACACAATTTGTCAGTTCGAAAGTCGACACTAATAAACAACTCCAATGTCATTTTAAACTAAAATCTGGATTCATAGTATGATATTTGGTAGAAATTTAAGACAATTTGCTAGTTCTGTACTCGACACTTATAAACAACTCCAATGCCATTTTAGATCAAATTCTTGATTCAGAGGATGATATTTGGTAAAAACACATTTTGTTAGTTCTAATTCTGAGCCCAACAATCAAAATGTCCACTAAATTAAATGTCAGAGTAATGAATATTTGCATTGATACTGATAATATAGTCACGGAAACATGGGCAGTCTGATCAAGATCCATCAAGATCAAGATCGATGTTATTCTCCTATACATGTAATTACATCATGGCCAGAGGTACCAAGCTACAAGAACATCTCGGGTTCTGATCAGTAAGTACAGGCCGATCTTAATCTAAAATATTACATGGATTCTTGTCCTACATCGATAAACGTTTTAAATCCATTCCCACGAAATAATATTTTTGAATTTCCCACAAGAAAATTGCTTGTGACTAGAAATTGCTTGTGACGAGCAATTTCCTTACTTCCTCCCACCATTCCTACCATAAAATACTGAACACATGAAAGTCTTTCACTTAAAGTTGTCGTCTGCATCATCTTTTAATTGGAGCAGTCTAGAATGCTGTCGTTTGGTAAACTGTTCCCAAACGGTAAATTTTTGGGTTGTCACATTAAAAAGTTGCCGCAGACGACAAAATAGATGTAAATAAAGGTTGGATTTGTATACAAAACAGCAAAGAAAATATTGAGGTAAAAGGAGAAAATGCTGATCAGCAGCATTTTCTTCTTTTGTCTAAATGTTTTCTCATGCATTTTCTTTCAGGGACGTATAAACAAGGTCTTGTTTGGGAAAGGGTTAAGCAAGAAACCCAAACATGTAAAGCCAAACCATGGCCTTGTATTCAACGATGCAGTTCTGGAAAAATATTTCTAAATATATCAGTTATTCGATGAGGAATGATCAACCTCATGTGCATAATACATAATTAATGATTATCGATCCAGATCATATGAAATCTTTAATCCTTTCTCAAACAACATTTGGTCTTTAAGACCTGGTGACAGACACGCATTCAAGACTTTATCATTGTCGAACCATGTCCAAGGAAGAGCTGTCAGTGGACAGCAAAGCGGGAGTTTCAAGTGCTGGATTGTGAACAAACTCTAGGCCTAAGTCCAAAAAAAAAAAGGATTAAAATTCTACTAAATTAAATGTTAGGTTAATGAATCTTTGCGTCGAGGCTGCTGTTGTAGTCACAGAAGCGTGTGCAATGTTTATAGCAAAAGCTCTTACATGAAAATTATCACAGAAATATGACAATTACCTTATTTCCACTAAGACAACCCACTCGCACACACAACAGCCACCGGAAGTGGTCCTTAGAGGCAAAAGGCGAAATTCATCCCTATTCCCTGCCTTTACCCATGCTCTGCGCTTGCGTTGATCTTGTGGAAATTGGAAAAAGTGAAGATTGTCTTTACTTCCGTCATTTATCTTCCGAATTTTGCATTGATAAACGATGCAGTTTAAAACTATTTCGGTTCCCTATAGATCTGATACAATGTTAATTTCCCATAAACCCAGTGTTTGCCACCGGAAGTTAATCCGACTCTTCTCTGATCAACATTCGCTCTTTGATATTTGGATGTCGCTATATACATCAGAGCGCTGTCCCATTCAAAAAAAAAAAAAAAAAAAAAAAAAAAAGAAAATTCTGCGACATAACTTGTGCCGGACTTTTCTTTTGTTTTTGAATGGGACAGCGCTCCGATGTAAATAGCGACATCCAAATATCAATGAGCGAATTTTCATCAGAGAAGACACGGATTACCGGAAGTGTTCTGCGGGTGCGGACAAAAACGATAAAGGAAAGGGGTCAATTGCTCGCAGAATTCCTAAGCGCGAAAAGGGTTCAAATTCCACTGAACTAGTTATTTACTGAAATAAAAAACAGCTCTTTCAGACAATAAAATAAATCATGTGTAGGCCTACCCCATTAGCAATAACAACGAAATACAGATGACAACAAAAACAATTTGTTTTCAACGAACAATTTCTCCACATACTTTGCCATTGTATAAATGGACATCGAGTCGTGAGCCGTGACGAAAGGTTACGGTATATTCCAATACATGTAAATAGGGAGGAGTGCCTATTTTCCAATGAATAAAAGCGAACAATGACAGGTATTGCGTGCTGTCCGCGGTGCCGTGTTAGTTCAGTATCTGTATTCAGATGGTACTACGTCCATTTATTACAGGGAGACGGGATCGAGTCACATATTTTCATAGTTCGAAATCCCTCTTTCCCCGTCAATTTAGACTCGCTGATCTTTGATCATTCACAGGTCGTTGTCTATCTATAGTTTTCTGTTTTGTTCAATTTAAAGTTAAATTCTATAAATAACTACATGGGAAAAACCCGTTTTAATCTATACTCTAAATGATTAAAGTCGAAATAAATAGGCCTACTGAACTTCTTGACAAATGCATCGGACTCGTAACCACAGGCATACAAGAGTCATGCAGCTTGAACTTGTCTGACAGGGGATCGCCACAACAAATCAATTGTAAACAAACCCCTATCATATGACCCAATTTTCAATCATCATCATATGACACTGAAGTGTTACTAAAAATAGATTTCATATGACCGCATTGATTTCTCCTTTATTTTGAATGATAAGCGATTTAAAACTCAGGTGAGAAAGGTGTGTTTTGTCATTGAAGGAAACAGGCAAGAAAGTGTAAGTATTGTTTAAAATTAATTAATTAATTAATTAAGTGATTTATACTTTTTTTCATTTAAATCTGCCGTCGATAGCTTTTGAATAATATTATATTTAGATTAACCCATTACCACACAGTGACTCTTTTTGACCCCCAAGGGATAAAGGCTTTGGAAAACATCGTGGAAAATGAAGAAATTGCTTGTGACAAGCAATTTCTTCATTTCCCACAATGTTTTCTATGTAAACAGACCGAAAAATGTGAAATTTCATTCACTTGAAATTGCCGTCTGCAGGATCTTTCAATTTAGATCACGCTAAAATTTTATCGTTTGGTAATGGGTTAATTGTTGACAGATCTTCAGTTTGTAGAATTAGATCAGCATAGCAAATTAGACCGACAGTTTTAATTTTGATTTTACGAGTGCAAGAATATAGACTTTCTTTTTGTTTGTGTTTAGATGGGATATTGTTGTTAAAGGTTTAGAACGATATCTTTGTTACACCATCCATTGAAACAAGACGTTGTCGAATGATATCAACGATATGTAATTTAGGATAGGTAATTCTCTTAAACACTTACTTAACTATAATAATCAATATTGAATTAAGCATACTAATAAAAGATTTTGACTTTTATTTTACTCTGAATCTGCAGTTACTACGATTCTTTTTAATTTCATTTTGTTTTCAGACGATGTCCAAAGAACAGGAGGCAATGCAGCAGCGGACGGTTCCAGCTCAACAAGCTCAGCCGACACAGCCACAGCAGCCAGCAATGGCTCAGCCAAGCTACCAGCAGTCCTACCCCGGCAACAACGGTCATCTGATGTACCAGGGTTCGAGCCTGCAGCCTGGGCACACCTACAACACAGTGATGCCGGGAGGATGTGCGGTTCCGGGACCCATCATGAACCCTGCTTTCCAACATCCCGCAGCGACGCCTGGGTACGAGTTGTTAGGGAAGAAGTCTATTATAGAAGCTTATCTGGTGTGGCTGATCTTTGGTCTGGTCGGGGGACATCATTTCTATCTGAGAGTAAGCTAAAGTTGTTTTTTTATTTTTCAACCGACTTCTGTACATATTCATAAAGTACAATATCTCCAGAACAATGTAGGGATATTTGACATATAACGAACGATTTCCAACACAAATGAATAAAACAAGAATTACATTATTTTCTATTCATTTTGCTTCAACTTTAAATTAGTATTTTTGTTTAAAATAACCATAAATTATATCCTTTGTCGTTTATATGTCTTTTGAGCTGTGGTAAACATGTAAATCTTCATAAGCTGACAGAATACGACATTTTACAAGATATTAAATTCAATTGTATGTAAAAGTATGATGTTTGATTCATTGTCAGTCATCGGATTTTCTATAACATCTTGATTCGTTTAACTCATTCATAACCAAACAAACGAGCCAGGATCTGGAAAAGGGTCCGTTAAGGCCTTTGAGCCCAACATGGTTCAAGATCAGCCTGCGTGTACACGCAGTCTGATCATGAACCATGTTGTTCTCCAATAGTTTTTTCATGACCTGTATCAGTAGTAGGGGAGTAGTATTGATCCTGGTCAGACTGCACTTTGACAGAGTGTGGCCTTCAAACATGGCTGTCTCAAATGCTATAATGGACATTTTTCCAGACCCCGACTCAAAATGTTTAAAACTCTATTTTCATTACAGCGTTACGGTTTCGGCGTCCTGTATTTCCTAACGTTCGGCCTGCTCGGGGTCGGTTTTGTGATAGATCTGTTCAGAATACCTTATTTGGTGTCGATGGCCAACAAAAGACGGATGGACGTGTCTTTAGAACGCAAGAAGAATATAAGTGACGCATACACATTGTGGTTTCCAATGGGATTATTTGGTAAGATCATTAACTATGCCCTTTATATAAATCACACAAGTGTGCTTTTTGATAATATAGGGCCTTTTATTGTATCTGCTTCTAAGAAAAAATTTCTTTTGAAGCGATAAAGACCTATGGTATTTTCTTAGTTATACACTGCTACTTGATTGGAAATTATTTTATTTTTTCCCTGCATAGATCTACTTCAATAAATGTTAAAATCTTTAAGCTCGGCTTTAATCGGTTTACATGCAAGAAAGACATGCACTTTTCCGGTCACTTACTTTTACCACCAGAATATTTCTCTTAAACCATTACCAAACGGCAAAATTTTAGACTTGTCCAAATACAAAAAAATTGCACACGACAATGTCATGTCAATAAAATTACATTTTTGAGGTATTTTTGTGTAGAAAACATTGTGGTAAATGAAGAAATTGCTTGTCATAAGCAATTTCTCTATTTTCCACATTGTTTCCCCAAAACATTATCTTGCAAGGAGTCAAAATGAGTCACTGTGTGGTAATGGATTAATGCAAAACGATTCTTCATGCAAATCAAATTCAAATTGGTGTTTAGATATGTCTCCATTTCTAACAACCAAATTCACTTTGCAACCGACGTTCAATCAGCTTTAGTTCTTTGTCATTTTCAGGCTTCCACCATTTCTACCTGGGTAACTACGGTTTCGGGACGTTTTACTTGTTCACAGTCGGGGGTTTTGGCATTGGGTGGTTGATTGACTTGGTTAGAATACCATATATGGTACGGGACTACAACAATATGACAAAACTGGAACTGGATGTAAGTTTGTTAAAGTCCTGTATATCAAAATAAATGAGCCAGAATCTGGAAAAGAGTCCTTATAGCTTTTGAGAACAACATGGATCCAGATCAGCCTATGCGTAAGCACAGTCTTATCAAGATCCACGCTTTTCACTTATACTTGTTCACAACCTGTAGCAACTTTTTCAGACCAGCATCGATCTTGATCTGCTGAACTTAGGCACATTACGATCACATTACGATCTTGAAAAATGGTAATCCAGAATGATTTATGGGGCACTTTCAACATCTTGGTTCAAATGTTTATGAATTAAATGGCGCGTATTCGAAGTCATATACATGTATGGGCGTAATTAGTACCTTGATACATAACTTCTTACAACTTGAAGATACTTATAAATGAAATAGGGAGACAAACGGTACACGTAAGGCATCCAGCTAACAATATAAAACATGTTAACATCAAATGAATTATTTCTTGTTTCATCTCGTTTTGGTTTTATTAGTTTGTCCAGTAAACACCAAACAATCTATATACATCTACGAGTATACATGAGACACTTTCATGCTTGGTGACTAATAGTTGCAAAATGTATGTTTTCCTCTTGCAGACAAAATCCGTTGGCACAGCGTACGTTCTTGCCGTGACTCCAGCGGGTCTATTCGGTGCCCACCATTTCTACCTAAGACGACCACTCTGGGGACTACTGTATTTCCTAACATTCGGTATACTAGGAATCGGTTGGCTTGTAGACTGGTTTAGGGTTCCCATATTGGTGAAGAGAGTTAATAAAGAGATTATGACAAGTCAAAAGGACGAGAAGAAATATTTGGATGATGCGTATTTGTTGTGGTTCCCATTAGGTATATGATCGTTTTTTGTCTTCTAAACTTGTAGGGAAAAAACGAGAATACTTAAAAATCGACCAAAACTTAGCCTACATCAATAATGAAACAGACAAAACTAGAAAAAATGATTGTTTTGGTTCCTTTCATGCATGGTTCATTTGCAAATATTGACCACTGTTTTTATTTTCTGAGAATATGGATAATGCTATATGGCAATTTATATATGAAAACACTTCAAGTATTAAATGTCAAAATTCCATAGTGTCTTAAAGCCTGGTCACATATACGATATCGCGTCCACATCACGGCATTGGCACATCCAAAATTGACCACTGATATGTAGCATACTTTGGGACGCAATGTGGACGTAATGAGCACGTTGAATTGTATGTGACCAGGCCTCGGTTTTTCGAAAAAACTTAAGTACATACTCATGAGTACATATTTTTTTTCAGGTATTCAGAAGACAATCATTTATTCATTCCAGGTTTAACCGGCCTACACAATGTATACCTGGAGAGGTTCGGCTGGGCCCTGTTTTACTTCTTAACATTTGGAGGGCTCGGTCTGGGCTGGTTGATAGACGGTTGTAGAATGCATTGTTTGGTGAAAGAAGCAAACAAACGTAAAGAAGCCAGACGTCTCTTGCCACACGGGTATATACCGACCACCGGTATGTCTTTATCTAAATATTGTAATACGCATTTCAAAGTCGTTGAATTAGCAGTTATCAATGACTTGAACTTTCATGCTACAAATTATTTTCATTATGGATCTCGAAAATGACCTGGCAAGGCATCTCTAGCTATTAGTTATTAGGTCATTTATCGGGACCTATAATGACAATTTCTTCCACAAATCGACATGGTAATAAAGCAAGATACTGGTATTTTATAGAAAAAGTGTTTTTTAAAACGACATTATGTCTAGATACAAAAGATGATATGTAAGCATAGGCCTGTATGTATTTCGCCGATATTCCAGGTTATACAATTGCCGCGCCATACACAAGCGGACCCCCGGGCCAACCGATCTACTACCCTAGACAACATGAGGTACATCAACCCCCACAGGCACAACCTGTCAACCCACCAGCGTATCAGCAATCAGCGCCAGCTAATGGTATGTACGATTTACTTCCCTTTGATACTTAATTTAACATTTCAATAGACCATAGACCTTTCCAAAACGACACTAGGACTTCATTCTCTTGTATAGTCCGTAAAATTGACCTGGATCTGCGGAATATGCAATGAGTAATTTTGACACTAAGACATATGTTGACACGAGCAGCATGACTGTGCAGAATACAAAGTCACAATGCTTATGGAAACTATAAACTCTGCTCGAAAGTGAAAATATCTGGCGAGTATTAGTTATTCCGTGTCACAATTACTCATTGCATATTCGCCAGGTTCAGGTTACTATTTACAGACTATAGTAATAGCTTGCAAAAGTATGAAGTAAAGGACGAAAATCTCGATGATCAGTATTTTCTAATTCTGCCTTATATTTTCTTAGCTACACTGTTCATAAATTTTACCTTCATCGACGCATAGTTTGTCAACTACAGCATCTTTCAATTTCGACTTATCGTTGGTGGGTAGTCAAAACCTCGTAACTACAGCTTGAAAAAGCTGGAGTTACGAGGTTTTGACTCCTCACCGACGTTATGTTTGTAGATTTTTTTGTATTGAACATTTTGACATCCTCTGGAATAACTAAGTTTTGGAAATTTACAATCAGGAACTGTTTCGTTTCATTCCAGCACCAGCCTATCCCGATCAGCCCCCACCGTACACAAAATGAAGTCCCGAAAGTCTACAGGAAAACTGAATGCTAATGGAACAATGGCGGTGACAATGGGGATAAACTTGCACCGACGGAAAATGAATCCATAGAGCTCATATATTCCATCTACAATTGTTAATTCAGATCAACTTTTCATTTCTTTTATTATCATTATGAATTATGATGAAAAAGAATAGGGCAAGTATGAGGGCAGTATGAACTATTTGAGTAAAAGACGACTTTTGACGACTTTTGACAAGTCAAGCGTGATCAAATACCAATTGTTGAACATTCATAAAACAGTGTGCAACAGGTAGCTAATTATGTGCCATAGTATTAATGTTGCGGGTTAAGGTAAAAAACGTGGAAACGTATCCAGGTTGTAGTTACGACATGTTCGAACGTTACCAGCGATATTTCTCCTAAACCGTGACGTAATTTCGGACAAGTAAATAGTATTTCGTTGGTGTCGTTATAAAATCTCGTAACTACGGCTTGAATCAAGCCGTAGTTACGAGATGTTATAACAACACCGACGGTTTATCAAAACATAACGATAAACTCAGTCTATTTTTTGCACAAAATTTATTGCCATTGTTGATTATTTTGACTTTATGTGTTGTTATTGTTTTCATTGTTGTTGTCGATTACTGATTTGATTTAGCATAATAAATGATGATGTGTAAAATCTAGTTCAGTTCAAATAAATAATATTATTTTAACCCATTCCCATACTTTGTCGCCTTTTGACACCTCTTATAAAGAAGGTTTGGGAAAACATTTAATCAAAAGGAGAACATGCTGACAACCAGCATTTTCTCAAATTGTTTCAATATTTTCCAAGCTAAAGTATACACATTTTCTTCTTATGATTTATTATGCCGTCTGCAACTACTGCCAAATTTGACTAGTCCGAAAACTTGTCGTTTGGGAAAGATTTGATCTTTTAAATGTACATGCATAATTGGTCCTGCCCATTCTCCGTACATATTTATTCCTCGTATAGACTGAATTAGCATCATAAATGATGAGTATAATCAAAATTTTACATTCTTTGGTTTTTCTGAGTAAAAAAACATCGTGAGAAATGAAGAAATTGCTTTTAACAAGCAATATTTTCATTTACCACAATGTTTCCAAAGTGTGTATTCTTTGGCGTCAAAAGGCGTAACTGTGGGGCATGTTTAACGTCCCTTTCAACTGCTATGGCCATATCGCGCGGCTGGAGCACCTAACCAGTGGGTCTTTTCGTTTCTTATACCAGTACTAAAACAACATTCCCTGATATGTTTAAATTTTCCTTGTTTCAAATCAAATCCCAATTTATGGTTGGTAATCACGTGATACAACATTTTCAGAACATCTTCAAAAAATGTGTTAATACGAGACCGATTTAAATTCGGTTTGAAGCAGAGAAGGTGGACAGGCGTCATGCATTCGATGGACATGCGGATTTTTGGAAAAAAAAAAAAAACAGCTGATAAAACAGTTATTGAAGATCAACCAAAATTTTGGTTGATCTCCAATAACTTTTTCATCAGTTGGTTTTATAAAAAATCCACCACGCCCAGCTTATTTCTGGCATTTTTCAACCTTCTCTGCTTCGAACCAAATTTAAATTGGTCAAGTTTTAACAAAATTATTTATGATTTTCTGAAATTCTGAGACACGTGATTATCCACCTTGCAATCGGTCATGTATTGTCAGATGTGTTGAACATTTTCTGCGATTGTTGTTGTTCTTGTTGTTATGTCACGTGATTATGCGCCGTGATATAGCTCACGATAAATGACCTGGCAGAGAATCTCATTCGATTAGCAAGGGCTTCTCTGCCAGGTCATTTATCGTGAGCTATAATATCGGTAAGTCTAATCAGCTTGTTTAAAGTCGTAGATACGAGGTTTTCGTTGAAAAGCGACGATATGTAGTTTTGATTAGAACTTCTACTCGTGGTTTAATTGACAAGACATTGATTAAGAAATGTTGAATGCAGTGAAATCCTGATATACATTCGATTGTGGTTTGGGAGAGCGTGCTTTAGTCAGAAGTACAGATTTCCATCCAATAGATCTTTTCTTAAGTTAAAATCCTACATTTAACCCCAGTCTGACAGACGCTGTTTACGTTGAGTTAACAAAAGTCCCTGGATGGATTACAATTAATTTCGGTTTAATAGACATTGTATTAAATCCATTAAAAGAAAATGTCCTTATATAGATCTAGATATCTAGCTTTTAATTGCCGCCATTAAATGTTGACCTCTAGACAACACTCAGCTATTTATGTTTCATCTTTCCTTATTCTTATTTTAGAACAACCCCTAATGGCAATGAATTTTGTGCTAAAAATGGACGTGGTTATCCATTACGTTTTGATAAACCGTCGGTGCTGTTATAACATCTCGTAACTACGGCTTGTAGTTACGAGATGTTATAACAACACCCACGAAACACTATTGTTTGTCCGAAATAAAGTCAAGGTTTACTTGACAAAATCGTTCCCTATTAAATCTATCGTGTTGAGGAAGCTTCGGAAACATAGATGGAAACGAAACGTTGCTGCTTACAAACACTAATTTTCCTTTCTAAAACCAACAAAATCTCCTTAAATTTTCAATGAAACGAATTGAATACTGTAAAATCTTTTTCAAACAAGACCCGATTGTGACGTCAGTGATGGAATAAGTATCGGGGAAACATTGTGACAAAAGAAGAAGTTGCCGATGAATTTCTGTTTTATACAAAAAACTGTCAATGGAAACTTTACCGCCTTCTTGCGAGAGCAGATACAAGAGGCGCGTTCTTTAAAACGATATATTTTGAGATTTCTTATGGTGTTTTAGATAAAACGTTTTTAAGACCGAGATTTTCACCGAGTTGTTCCGAATGTTCCATACTTTATACAAATGACATCATAATGACGTGATTTGTATAAAGTATGAATCATTCGGAACACCGCGGTTTATAAATTATGGAGAGTTCGGAACCAATCGGTCAACTTTCTTATATCGTTTCTACAGAGTTGACCGAGGTTTCCGCAAGAAGTAAAGAGTAATGGCGCCTCCGATTGAGTGACTTAAAAATCTTGATCAAAAGAACGCTTTATCTTAAAATATCGTAAGAAATCTCGAGATATCTTAAGAAATCTCGCTCTAACGAACGCACCTAAGGTTCGGCTTGTTATAGGGTACAAACGTCAAAATAAACAACCATTGTTATAGTTAAGTGTTACGATTAAGAAGGATTAAGGCTTATCAGAATTAATTCCATGTGGATTTATGTCCTACCAACGTAAAGTACC
The DNA here is from genome assembly GCA_963680895.1 of Fragum sueziense. NCBI lineage: Eukaryota > Metazoa > Mollusca > Bivalvia > Cardiida > Cardiidae > Fragum > Fragum sueziense. The sequence goes on from OY804595.1 coordinate 63,395,275, forward strand.
CTAGTTTAGGATCTAGACCGAAGAAGTTTTTATCAACCGGGATAAATATTGTGCGTATATTGTGCTAAAAATAAATCAGTTTGTCCGAATTTACGTCACTGTTTACTTGATAAAATCGATCCCTACTGACCCAAAAATTATCGATAACTCACCAAATTTGATTTCTATAATATAAGTAAAGAAACTTTCATTTGTAGAATAACGTTTAGATATAATTCGGTGAAAGTCAAATAATTACCATTTCCCACGCAGCAAAACCTTTATTTTTTCCAATTTGAAAGCAGCATTATAAGCACGTAAAAGGGCATGCCATCTATTTGCCACAAACATCTACCTATCGAAATGAATGAAGCAATCGCGTTGTTACAACTTCTGCTCCATCTCTTTATATGTGTTCGTCCTAGTTTTTGGACCAATGAAATTGCAGTATATTTGAAAATTTCGGCGCTATATTTAACATAAACGCACCGTCGTTCAGTTTATACATAGCCACACCCCCTTTTCCTGTGCAGTTATGAAAAATGATGTAATATTTTTGGGAAAATGATGTAATTTTTGGGAAAATGATGTAATTCCAGCAAGATCCGCTTGATAGTAGCTCCGGTCTGAGGCGTGGTTTGAAGAGCGTATTTTTTCATTGGTTGACGAACACTAAGTCAGATAGAGTCTGTATAGTAGATTCTACGCGACATAAACGTTCAAAGGCTGCACCTTTTGAACATTTATATCGCGTAGAATCTACTGTACAGCATCTATCTAATACACAACATTGATTCATGTCTTGGTCGCCAATAAAATGTAGGTGAAAAGTGAAACAGATTCAGCACAACCTTAGTTTAAACAACTTATTTGACAAATAAATGAAAACAGATAACGATCGCGTTTATTATTTGTTTACCGACCATCTATGTGGTCGATTATAGACGAATTTGGTCAATAAAATCTGTTTGTTTTATCGTTCATTGTCCATGATAGTCAATCGTGTCGCATAAAAAGTAGAGATCTGGAAAACTTATTGAAAGAATTCAATGATCTACCCAAGTCAATGTCTTTATTCCGGCAGATTTATGCCATATTTTTTGCAACCTGGAAGTGGGATATAATGTTTTTCTTTGTTGATTTTCTAGTATAGACCTTCCATTTCAGGGATCTGACTAATGGCACCTTTCCTCATCGAGCATTTTGAAATATTTAGGATGGTGCCCCAAATGGCCGCCAAATTCATATTCTATTTCCTGTTTCGCAATATGAACAACTTTGCGACTTATTGATAGCTCGGATTCGCTTTTTTAGCATGGAATTCAAGTAAACTGACATAATGAGTGTTTAGTATGGTTTTGGAAATAAGTATGGCTGAACATTTTCTAAATGACATGCCAAACCAGAAGTTGTATGGGAAAGAGAAAACCTATCAAAAGTTTCCAGAAAAAGGTTAGGAGTTAGATACATTCAAACGTAATAATATAAAATGTACTAAAATAGGGATCTGAAAAATAGTTCGAGTATGAGAGAGTTTCGTGTTACAGGGATTCGAGATACAGATATTTGGCAGCGATTGACACTTCAATTGACGGAAAATACTTAAGAGAAAATAGAAAACATAGAACATAAAAACATTTTTCAATTTAGAAAATACAATGTATATATGAAAGCATTGTCACTATCGATAACGACAGTTAAAGATAAATGTTCACACATTTTGAGTGTGTGGTATGACCCTGTCAATATTTGAATGGTCTAATCGGGGAGATAGCCCGGCAATAAAAAATAAATGAGTTTTATTGTTTATCATTGCTTTCTCGTTGCTATTTATTCTCCGACCAATCCTCAACAAAAAACGTTTTTAACTTTTTTCTGTATCTCTTATAGAGGAGAATGGGAAACTGTACTATACTTAGGTTGAATTTCATTGGTATACTGCAGAAAGGTAGAGCTACATACATGTATATCTTACATACTGATATAGTCTTCATTTCGACATACAAAAAGACAAAAGAATCTACGATATTTAGAAAATGCTTTCTCATAAACCATTCCTGGTTTTGACGTCCCTTGTAGAGAAAAGGAATTAACGAATAAAATGTCTTTACATTGATTATTTCTCCTTTTCCATCAAGATTTTCAATGCTGAAATCATGTAACTTTAAATCTTCAATTTTTGTCAGTATTTTTTTTTAAGTTTGAAAGGACTCTTGCTTCGAACAAGACTTATTTTGTCTATTACGAAAAGTAAATGAATTTGAATGAGCTTTAGAACACATTCTTGTTCCTTTCACTAGCTATTGTTCATTTTCTTTGTTTTATGCAAACCAATTTCAAGAACGGCGTAATTTATCATTTCAACCCTGTGGGGGATGTACTTGTACATGTACTTGAAATGAAATATTGGCTGTGTATTGAACAGCGATGCACTCGAGGCTATAAAAGTTTTAACTTCATGTATTTATTGCATGTACATGTGGCCAACTTAAAATGAAATATTGGCTTTGTATGTATTGTCCCACACTGAGAAATTTCTAACATAAAAATTGAAATTGAGAAATGAGTTGTACATTCAAATATTTTCTTACCGGGGACATTTTCAAATTAACCCAGGTTGATGAATTTTTCCTATGCGATCCTTTTAAGGTTTGAAATAAGTAACAATCAGATTCAAGTAAATTGTCACCGAGCATAAACGTTTTTATGTGCGTAATATGGTGTAGTCAATTACAAAAACAAACCATAAAAGCGATTTTTTTCTGGAAAACTATTACAATTTTGTTTTTATAAATAAATAATCATTTAAAATCTAATTCAAATTCTGATATCATTCAGCTGTGGCAAAATAAGCGGTCAAAATCGAGTCTAAGGGTCCTGAGTATGTATGTAATAAGTATTGGATTAGTGAAGGTCATTTCACTTATCTTAGCTCTCCGTTCAATCAGTGGGCTGCCAATTTAAACTGCCTTTATTTGATTTTCTGTGAAGCGAAATGGATAGTTTACTATTCTATCTGAGTTTGTTGAGATTTTGATGAGATTTCTTCGACAAATTAATAATTTAAATGTTTTAAAGCAGTGTATGGTTGGAAATACAATTATTGGAATATTTAGAGGTTGGTATCAATAATGGTACGGATTTCATGAGAAATGGTTTAACTCGTTTTATCTTTATTTCTTTAAACAAAATTGTCTTAAACTTTTGATATTTATAATAGGCCTACATGATATGAAACGATAATCTGTTTAGCTCTCTCATAGATTAGACTTTGTTTTGAGAAGGGCTTGAAATAATTGAAACAAAACAGTAAATGCTGAAAACGAGCACCCCGACCCATCGCTAAAATATTCTGTGTACTATTTTGTACAAAAATCCTTCTGTTTCAAAATATATTTTGTTGCTAGTAGACCAATTCGTATTTTTTTCAATTATGAAGGGATCAACTTGACAGACATTGTTTTGTGGGTGTATTTGGTATGATATTTCGTCATATCAGATGTTTCGCCTATGACTTAGATTGGCACTCTTCAATGTTAAAAAGAAGTTTCAAATGAAAAAATATATAAATGATCAATAAGTATATTTCATCTAATGTTACAGAACTTTAAATGCAGACGACATTCAGTCCGAATAGAAACATTTATGAATAGGTGTGCAGATAATTTATTTCAAATGCTTATTTAAATATCATTTGACAAAAGTAACAAAATATTGAACGAATTTGCGCGTGCAATGAATACAAAATAGGATATTTACAAAAGTCCATAACATCTAAAAATCAACATGTCGTCGCTTTTCATCGAAAACCTCGTAACTGCAGCTTAAAACAAGCTGCAGTTACGAGGTTTTTGTTGAAAAGCAGCAATGTATTCTTTGTTGGGTTACTATAATGTTTTCAGTAATAATATTTCAAAATCTTAAAGTAGCCTTTTCGGTCAAGGCCATGGAGTAGACCGACTGTATGGTTTTCAAAAGGAGCAACTTGAAAATTATAAAATTGTCATTCAAGATTCATCGAAATCAGAGAGCATTCTTTGACATTTAAAATCGTTATTTGCCTCACCGAGACAAAGATGGATTTTAATAGAAATCAAGAAAAAGTCGTAACTACAGCTTATTTCAAACTTTAGTTACGAGGTTATTGAAGAAATTAAGCGAAAAGCTGACCTACATGTATGTCTACACTGACTGCCAAGGTTTTGCAAACAATGCAGTTGAATACATTCTTCCAAAGAAAGCATATTTTGACAGCGCGGCCACAAATTATTTTTAACAAGAGAAATGTTTCAACAATTCAATGAATAGAAAATAACTCAATTTTCTGTGTAAATAGAAGTTCGCCATATATTGATCTATATAGAAATCCCTATTCTTTAAATAATTGCCATTCGCAGACAGCGTAGCGCAAAAACAAGTGTACAGAGTAAATTAAGAAAAAAGGGGATGACTTGCATTTGGCATTAGACATCACAGAACGGTATGACTGAAAGCTTTTATTCCAAAGGCTATATGTGGATAATCATTCTCTTAATTTAGAATGGTTATAAAAAGACCTAAGATAGTAACAGAAGATTTGAAAATCACAGATTTTAACCTTTTCAATGTCCCTTTTAGGGGTTACTTGTGATTTTTATTCTCGATGATATAGTGTTTTTCATTTGTACTTTACGATGTGCATCATACAATCGAATACTTGATATTTTTCTTAAGTACCTTTAAGGAAAAAACGTGCATACTTAAAATGCAAAATTTTCAAATAAGCATTTTTTGGAATGTAAATAGCTGGTTGTGTGGTTAAAATGTGTTAAATGACCGATTTTTCTCTTGTCATTTATCATAAGAACAAACTTTTTACAGATATCCTATAAGTTTGATACACAAAAACCTTATCGCTACTTGATATCGCCAATATTTACTTTTAGAGGTAAAACTAACAAAAATGATCGGTGATTTATTTAACAAACGTTCTCTCCATTCAAATACTCGAAAATTGATTTTGAAAAAGAATTATTTTAGGACATCTTATCGAGTCACAACCACTTTATTTTACAACGAAAACGTCATAGGGGCGATAGTTAACATGGTTTCGTCTCATGTGAAATAAGTAAAAATCCAATTCATGGATTGATATTTTTTCGTCTGATTTCCGATTTTTTTTTATTTCGGTCTTGCAAACTTGAACATCTACCGATAGAGGCCGCTAAAGTTTATAACCATCTATATCACAGGCGGCAATCACGTGACTTTGTTATGATATATATTTTCCTCACTTATGTAAACAAAAACACTCGGTAAGAACACATTTTCTCAAATTTTGAATCAAATACTTAACACTCAATATTGAGATACATGCCATTCGATACTCTCTGGTCTATTTTGGTACCAAGATCTTCCCTCAAATCCCTGTAAAAGCTGAGAACATTCGTGCAAAGTATTTTTAAATGCTGTGATATATTTTCTTAAGAAATGTTTGCACTTTGCACGAATGTTCTCAGCTTTGACATGGATTTGAGGTATGATCTTGGTGCATCGAATGGTATGTATCTCAATTCTGAGAGTTAAGTATTTGATTTAAAATTTGAGAAAATGTGTTCTTACCGAGTGTTTTTGTTTATATAAGTGAGGAAAATATATCATAACAAAGTCACATGATTGCCGCCTGTGTATATGGATTGGATATTCTGGGCTAACTACTTTATTGAAATGTTCTGCTTGCTACTTTTTGGCGACGGGATTCGGATTTATACACACTGCGAAGTGATAAAGCCAAAATAGGATAAAGTGATGCGTCAAATCAGTCAGTTCGAAAATAAAAAAAAATGTTAGACTAGAAAAAAATAGACTGACGGCTAGTCAATGTGCAGACTGTTGCTGCTTGAAAAAGCATATAGATTCTATATACTACTAGATAAGTCAAAATAAAAAAAATATGTCAGATTACACGCGGTCTTTTTTTTCTCTTTATTCATTTTGCATTTTGTCGATGTTTGATGTATTTGCTGAAGTTTCTTGGATGTTCCCACAAAAAAGCTTCGGACCCATTTTGCTAGGGTCGATCGAAGAACATGAACCAATCGTATTTTAATATTATTGTTATTGGCCTAACTTTGCAATAGTTGAAGCTTTACTTGTGTATTAATACAAGAGAAAATAATTGAACAACATGGTCGGGTCTTCAAAAGATTTCTTTTGAAGAACCATTAGCTCTGTCTGTAGTTTCCGTACCGTAAGGTAGGAAAAGCCATAATATTCAGGTATTACAAATAATGAAGGCGATACATAATTATGTCCTTTTCACATATTTTTATTATTGATTGGGGTGTCTTTTTTAAGTAGTTTTTCTTGTATATAGGTTGTTTTTTTATAAACTAATTTCCATTTATGAACAATGTTTTCATACCCAGAATTGTATTGTTGTTTTATTTCTGTACATTGTTTACATTCTTCTATTTTCAGAATGGGTACAATAATCAAATGAGAGAATAACAAACAACCCTGATCGATTCCATTTGTCAATATGCCGTCACTAAACAATGTAAGCTATAACTCTGCGAGGGTACAGCGAGCCTATAGAATCAATAACATCGAGACGCTTAAACTGAACAACAGAATCCAGCTGTTGGAGAAAGAGCGTCTACACAGGCAGCGTCTGACTAACCAGGACATCCGGTTGATCTCTCTGACGCTTGATTATATTCAAACGAGCAGTGGTCATAGTCTGGAAGGGCTTGCACCGGAAGGGGAAGTAGATACGAGGAGTGAGTCATACGATGATGATAAGAAAGACGAGGGACCATGTTTCATGTACGGTGAAAGAATCGTTAGTCGTAAAAAACGGCGGACCATTCGTCCGCAATCAGCTATGGATAAATCAATGAGCAAGAATTCAAGTGAAACGGCTTCTGTAGTGTCGACTTCTGAAGTGTCTATACGCCCACAAAGTAGTCCCGTCAGAACTTTTGGTCGGCCATTTGTGACCCAGATCAAGGATAACGAATCTGAATATGGCTTTAATATGTCGGAATCTTCCGGAAGTGGAACAGTGACGCCGAGGTTCAGGCCCGCCTGGGTCGACGAACCGCCCAGTGAAATGACGAAGATATTGCTTAAATCAGCTTCTGCGGACGCTAATCAGAATCTCTCATTTTACGAAAGAACGAAACGCGAACGAAGCGGAGAAATGGGACTTAAAACTTTAAGCCGAAGTATGCGGATTAAATCTCGGACAGCTTCGGAACGTCAACGAGAAGGTTCGCTTACTCGGCGACCGTCGGAAATACCCGATCAAGACCTCGGGCCAATCGGAAGGCTTCAAGGAGGTCGTATAACGGACATTTTAAACAACGGTAAAGCAGCGTTATCGGCTAGCTACTGGAAAAATCATTTGAATAAGAGTAATTCTAGTCCAATCACGAGCTCGAAACAGAAACAGGTTGCCATGGACAACAAAAGGTCGCTCGAAAGGTCAAGGACATCAATTGTGGATTTGAAGGTCAAACGTTTCATACAAGTTTAAGGAACTTTTCATACCCATTTCCAAAACGACAAAAAGTTGTAGTGGTCAAAATTCAGAAATTGAAACTCATTTTACTAGGAAAAATAGAAGAGCAATATTTTTCTTTTTTAAGAAATCCTTGGAGGAAAATGATAAAATGCTGGTCACAAGCATTTTCTTAATTTCCTCCAATGATTTCTAAAATAACATTGTCAAAATTAGGGTTTGTTTGAGAGAGGGTTGATGGTTAATCATGTTATTACGGAAGTTTAAACTGACCCCCTTAAATATTTTATATAACTCTAAAAATACATGGAGTTATAAGAAATATAAAAACTAAAATTGATTAAGTTATATATATAGACATTTATATAAGTATACATTATTTGCTGCTTTGTATTTTATCAAAATATATAATTGTTTGTTTTTTGTGTAATCCTAACAATTTAACTGATCCATAATACATACAAGAGGGCCACGATGGCCCTGCATCACTCACCTGAGAGGACTTTGAGACAAACAACTTGCAAACTTCAAACTTGCATGACCCACTTTTTACACGACCTAGATATCATCAAGATAAACATTCTGAACAATTTTCACAATGATTAGTAAATATTGAGATTCTTAGAGCAAAAACAAGATTTGACCTTTTGACCTAGTTTTTGACCTAACATTAGCCACTTTCTACATGACCCATTTATCATCAAGATAAGCAATTCTGAACTGTTTTCGAAATGATGAATAAATATTTTGATTTTTTAAAGCAAAAACAAAATTTGACCTAGGTTTTGACCTCCCATGACCCACTTTATACATGCCCCAGGTATCATCAAGATAAACATTCTGTACAATTTTCACAATAATAAAGTAAATATATTGGTTCTTAGAGCAAAAACAAGATTTGACCTAGTGACCTAGTTTTTAACCTCAAATGACCTGCTATTCATATCACCAAGATATCATCAAGATAAATATTCTTAATTTTCACAATTATTGAGTAAATATTTTGGTTTCTAGAGGAAAAACAAGATATGACCTAGTTTCTGACCTCACGTGACCCACTTTTAAAATGACCACGATTTCGTCAAGATAAACATTCTGAACAATTTTCATAATCTTTAGGTATATATTTCCGTGCGTAAAGCAAAACCAAGATTTGACCCAATGGTCTAGTTTTTGACCTTACATGACCCAAACTTTGTACATAACCTAGATATCAAGATAGGTATTAAGGATAGTTTTGACGAAGTTTCGGGGCACAATTGGCATCTCTAGAGCAAAATTAGGAAGGATTCTGTAATATTTGACCTTGTGACCTACTTTTTGACCTTGCATGACCCACCATTAATCATGACCAAGATATCATCAAGATAAACATAGCACTTCCAGAGCAAAAGGGAGGATTCTTCAAGATTTGGCCTCGTGACCTACTTTATGACCTGGCATGATCCACTTCTTGACATGACCTAGATATCATCATGATAAATATTCAGGACAATTTTGAAAACAATTGGGCCAAAACTGACATGTCCAGAACAAAATGAAGGATTCTAAAAGATTTGACTTTGTGACCTAGTTTTTGACCAGATATGACCAACTTTTGATCATTTAATAGATATAATCAAGATAAATATTGAGGACAATTTTGACAAAATTTGGACAAGAATTGGCACTTCCAGTGCAAAAGAAATGATTTTGTAAGATTTGACCCCTTGACCTAGTTCATGATCTAGCATGACCCACTTCTTATCTTGACCTTGATATCATCAAAATAAACATTCATGACAATTTCTACAAAGTTTGGACCAAAATTGACACTTCCAGTGTAAAAAGATGGATTTTACAATAATATGACCTAGTGAACTAGTTTATGACCTGGCTTGACCTATTTCTTATCATGACCTAAATATCATCAAGACAAATATTCTGATCAATTTTTACAATGAGTGAGCAACAAATGTGGCCCTTAGAGAAGAAAGAAGATTTGACCTAGTGACCTACTTTTTGACCCCATTATGGTCCCGATTCAAATTCTTTGAAGTATTTTGAAAAAAAAACATACGAGATCATATGTGTGAAATATGGTTGAATTCTGCCAAGTACTTTAGGAGGAGAAGAGTTTTTTGTAAACAGTTGACGGACGGACAGATAGACAGACCCGCCGGACAACAGGCCGATCATAATACCTCACCTCGAGCACTACGTGCTCAGATGAGCTAAAAAATGGAAATAGTTTATGTATATAAACTGTATACAAAATGATTGAATTATAAATAAATGGTATATATAACACCAAATAAACAATTATTTATATACATTCCATATTTGTAAATGAAATAAAAATCGGATTTATATATATTTTCTTTATTTAAGTCCTTGTTAAATTTCAACTTATTTATCTGAGATATATATAAATCTATGAATTAATCGAGATAATTTGACAAATAAGGGGGTCAGTTTAAACTTCCGTAATGTTATAGCTCAGTATCAACAATGCAAAAGATAATGATTTTCATTATCAACAACCATTAGAAGCTTGCTCACGACAAAAATGTAATTGTTATGTATGTCAACGTTTGATTTTTCTTATTTAGTATTTATTGCTTTTAAAGTGCCAAATACATAGCTTTAAACATACAAAATAAATTGTATAACTAAGGAATACATGCCTTGTCTTTATTACACATGAAACAGAATACCGGAATACGACTGTGTACATAAAATTCATATGGTAAAGTAGCCATATCAAGAAGTCCATAGGGTCTACAAAAAATCCAAGTTATAGATAGTCGAGTTATATAATATATTCATGTTTTCCAATCAGATTTATGCATTTAAAAGCGACATAATTATGATACATTGAGCACAATGACCATCTGTATAAATAGTCATTTCCAGTAAAAGGATAATATTATGATAGAATTGAAAGTATTATTTCTTCGAGACACTTTTTTGACACAATTTTTGAGACGACGAACCAATCATTTTTTCGTTCCATTTGTCAATTTATATGCACGCTTTTTGGCAAAGATTTCCATAGCTTAATTGTAATAGAAAAGATTTACAATCTCAAAATTTTACAGCTGAAAACACAAGTCCATTTAATACTCTAGATTTTTAATCTACCAATACTAATACTTACATATATTAAATAACAAATCATATTGCACATTGATATATTTAAATTACAATATAAATATATGTAATAGCTCATAATGGACACATCTTAATCCAATTTGATTTCACAAGAATGAATAACATTATAGTTTGACAACAAAAAAGTTGATTTTGCTGTTTAAACATGATACACCAAATTACTATTATTTGGAACAAGTTCATAATTGGGACAACCCTGATGAAAGTTATATCGTCGGTGTTATTGCAAAACCTCGTAGCTCCAGCTTTAATTAACGTAAAAAGTAAAGGTAAGGGTGGTTTATAGTCTCAAATACGAACTAGGTCCATATTCGCGCGACTTTCACACTTTACTCCACGATCATCGAGCTTCAAGTCGGCTGTTTACAGTCGGCGCCTGCGGCAGCCACAGCACATCGGCTTTCAACTCTCCCATGTACCCATTTATACACCTGGGTGTAGAGGAGCAACGTGGGGTAACTTTAATGAAGCTGGATATACGGGTTTTGCAATAACACTGACGATACACTAGACGAAAACAAGCTCAGCCGTTTTATAAAATGAATATTCTCTCTCTTTAAATTGTTTTCCAAACAAAAAATATCATTCAAACAAACATAATATGCATATATCGAATGTTTCTCCATACGTGCGAGTACGAACTCTTGGTATGATTTTGATTTGAAATATCTCACAACCACTAAATCTGATAAAAAAAAAAGTAAAAGACATAAAGCTGTGGATGTGTAGGACATTGTACTGATTGTCAAGAAGGAATGGGGGGGGGGGTGCTTACCGATTATTAAGGATTGCAACCAATCGTTAGATACCAAACACATAGTTAATTTTCGGGAGTCATCCGTGGCAACGAAAACTGACGAGGATATCCCTAGGCAATTTCCATTGTCACGGACGACGACCGGATATTGACGAGGGTATCTCTCGTTAATTTCCGTTGTCACGGATGACGCCCGAAGACGCACAAAGTGTTTGTACCGTTATTTAAAAAACCCTCTCCCAAACAAGACCTGGTTTTAACGTCCCCGATAGAAATGGCTTGGGAAAACATCAAGACAAAAGAAGAAACTGCTGATAACCAGCAGTTTCTCCTTTTGTCTCGATATTTTCCGTGTTGTATTATACACAATTTCTACCTTTACAACATCTCTTTTGTTGTCAACAGCAGCTTTCACATCGGATCACCCAAAAATTTTGTCGTTCGGGAAAGGGTGAATGATGGGCTATAATTCTTAAGCTTGGGAGAACACTGCACTGTCTATCCTAGCTAGCTGGAGATATCGCCATCTGATGTCGGGTTGTGCGAGTCCCGGTGTCTGCAGGTTGGACATGGTCGCCGCTTTCGAGGTAATGTTGATGTTGAATTTGGTCGGTATAAATGGACGACACATCTGAAAAAGATTATCTTGTTTAGATTACCATAAACGTGTTGTATTATCTTACATTATGCTCTAACACAGTCCTTTTTAAGAACAACAAACCATACAGGTCGGAAAGTGTTGTTTGTTTAATCATTTTTATTCTTTTTTCATATTTATTTAATTCATTCAATTATTTGTTTTTGTTTTGTTCTCTTTCGCAAAGAGATGTACATGTATACAAGTAAAATGTAGGTCTGCAGAAAAGAAATTATAGTGAATTTATTTAACAAGGGTTGTCTGCGGACAACGTAGCTTGCCTATACAAGAGTTGGTCACAAAAAACAGTCTAAGGTCAATCAAAGTCCAATGTCACTAGGCCAAGGGTCATGCTCTCAAAGTCAAGGTCATAGCATGAGCATGAGGTGTCCATATATGAAATATCAAAGCTCCATCTGTAAGAGTGCATGAGGTATAGGGTAGGTTAAAGTTTTATAAAAGCAGGTTAAACTCCAAGTTTAAGGTCACGAGGTCAAAGGTCATGGTCCCAAATGAAAGGTCTTGGAGGGAAGTATCCATGTGTGAAATATCAAGACTGTATCTCTAATAGTCTCTGAGATATGAACCAGGTTAAAGTTTTTTCATGTGAAGACGCGACCGGATAGGACGCGACGCCGACACAAGGACTGTGACATTAGCTCCCCGGACATAAAGTCCCGGCTCGCTAAAATATCTATGAAACCGGACAAACCGTTCATGTATGATGTGATAGCAAGGTAGCGGTCGTATTTTCTCATCCTTCTGTCCTATAATTTCCATACAGATCCCACAAAACAGCGATATTTCCCTCAATAACTGTTGCACGTGGAATCCGTGTAATTGTGACAGCTCAGCGGCATCCATAAACATAAATATCTCCTGTAAACGACGCCGACATTCTAACGTGTCCAACTGTAAAGATAGCAAGGAATGGAGTTATCAAAGTAATATAAAGACGACATTATACATAAAATACGATCTAAAAGATAGTTTGATTAGACTTACACACGAGAGATATTTCTTGCAAATATATCGCCTTTTTTTAAAAATAAATCAGAAATGAAATATGCAGTCACGTTTTACCGTTGGTATACATATGATACAATCTAAAAGATAGTTTGATTTGGCTTACAAAATGACGTTCTTTGGCGAGAAGAATAGCATTTTTTTTAACTTATTATGAACAACAGCATCATTTTCAAGTTTATTGTTGTAAATGAAAGTAACTATAAAATATTTTGTTACCCGTATAAAAACATAGACCAGACTATATACAACCTGACCATATTTTAAGCACTCTGCGAAAACAAAGCCATTCAGTATGAGAACAATATAGAATTTGTTTAACATAAACAATGATAATAATAAATGTACAGAAATTGGCATTTCTCACCTTTGACCCGATGTCCTGAGAAAGTTTTAATGCTTTTTCATACAGCTCTATGGCCTGAAATGATATTGTGAGGAACGTGTATGATTCGTTGTAAATATTGCAAAATGTTTACATTTCAACCGTTTCCACAACAACGCATGAATTTTGAAGGCTTTGGAAAAAAAGAAGGGAAAAATCTTTCTTTAAAAATTCATATGCTATGACTCGTTTATTTTTTGTGTTTGTCAATTAAAATTTACTCGTATTTCATTGTCTACAACGTCTCTCACATTAGGCCAGTTTTATTTTTGCTTGTCGGGATAGGGTTACCCAAAAAGTATATTTGTCTTTGAGAGATGATCAGTTGGTAATTGGATGTTCAATTGTATCAGAAACGATTTATTTTCCACGGTAAGAAATGAGAGACAAATACTGCACGGGAGACAATCGGTCATATTACCTTTATTTTTAGGTCGGGAAATCTCTTTGAGATTTTCACGTCCTATAGCGATCCAACGCTTCTAACGCTTTTCTACGAAAATCTCGTATCTGCCGCTTGTTTTAATCTGCAGATACGAGGTTTTCGATATAATTTGGTCACCGCATAGTCGTTCAAAATGTCTGAGTCCGCCGAAAAAGTAGACCTACCTATGAACAATTCAAAATTACTCAAATTACATAATCATCGTAAAGACTTTCATTTCTTAATTGTTTTATCAAAACAATGCAGCAGTTTGCTCATAAGTGCGAAAACTATCAACTTCTCTTTTTGGCGGAAAGGTTGATTCGATCTATTCTAACTGGTGTGGCAGACTAGAGCAGACGAGAATTTCAACACCAAATTACTGCGCCACACAGTTCGTGTAATCGGACATTTCCGTGAAGCACTCGTAGATTCACGGAAAATCTATTTATATCCTGACTCTAGTCGAGTCCTTCTCCTTGTTCAATTGCTATGCGCACAATCGCATTTTACAACACATGCATTTTATCGGGTTATACGCTCACGTGTTAACACTTCGCGGTGTAAAGTTAGTCTCCTATGCTTTGACCAACTAAAGTGTTACCGTAACGGCGTTGACGGACTTTGAGCCGTCTTGAGTACATACAACGTAATTTTCGTAATTTATTCATCCTTATTAATCCAGGCTTAGGTTTAACAGGAATTTAATCATCTTTCTTCGACCTGGGCTTGAGATATATCGAGGGCTCAGTGCAAAACTATTGTAACTACATATTTTTCAGAAATTCACTTTTTTGCATTTTCTGAATCTTTAGAAAGGAATACATCATGTGTTCTAATATAAGGTTTCAATTCGGTATACTTAAGCATATATTTAGATTTTTAAAAACATTTTTCCTCTTTACTTTTGGGAAAGTCACAGAGTTTTTTCCCTCTCCTGTAAAATTTTACAAAATGTAGTTACAATAGTTTTGCACCAAACCCTCGATATGCTATTTATGAGTTAATTGTAGGCCTCTGTCTCTGCAGATGATAGGGGTGATAGAGTTATCTCTTTCACAAACGACAGAAAGAACAATCCAAAGTGAAAGCTAATGAGAAAAGCAAAGAGGACAGCAAAAATAAAAAGAAAGCAAGATCTAGATTTGTGTGCAGAAAATACGAGCTCACTTTTTTCAAATTCTGAGTTTAACGCACATATTATTAGAATTGTTGATCAATGTTTGTGGTCTAACCTTTACCATTATTTACAATGTGCTATATTGTAAATTTAATTATCTAAATCTGGTCAGTTCTCATGCCACTTTTGTGAACCATATTAAATTTAACTTCATTCCTGATTCTGAATTTTGCTCAGAAATTTTCCCGTCACAATATTAATATTTTTCATCGTGCAAAGTTTAACCTTTCCTAAGCAGTAGAATGTAAAACTGCTCTCAGGCCCGTAGGAAGCAATTTGATAAGGGGAATGGCTCAAAACTCTGTCCGGGTTAGTGTCTGAACATCTTAAGGGCTAATTGGCCTTTTCTTCAATTTTCTATGTAAAATGAGGAAAATTTGATATTTTTGGCCAACATTTGGGGCTTATCCCATCCCGTAGCCCCACCTGTGCCTACGGGCCTGCATAAAAAACGGAATACTGTTGCTTCATGTAATGTCAAGTTTGTGTTGATAATTTAGATAAATATTAATGTAAAGTTTAGCTGAAGAATTGTTGAAAGACAGATTGAGACAAAGAAAAAATGTTGAATATCAAAATGTTTTCGTTTTGCCACAATGTATCCTCAAACCTTGTTATAATGGATATCAAAATGATATAATGTTTTACAAACTGTTAACCCAGACAATTCATTAAGGTAGTCCATCCGTAATGAGATTCATGCGACGTCGGATCTTTTCTGACGACGCCCTAAATATTTTTAACATACGGTTACCCGTTCAACACGGACACGTTACGGGTTAAAAGAAATCGACACTTTCCATCACCGAATGTTTACGACATCACCCGAAAAAATACGACATCGTGTAATGGATTTGGTTTATTGGGGTTTTACGCAGTTTTCAACTACTAGGGTCATATTGCGGCGGACCGTGTAATGGAGTAGATCTATATTGTTGAAAATTACCCTTTCGTCTCCTATGATTTCTTTTCTAGAAATATCAAATTTTTGCTTATGTTAACTCGGGAATAAGAGTATAAGGATTAATTTTAATGTGCAATCAGATAACAACATTGAGAATATTTTACGAATTCAATGTAAATTTAAGAAAATTGACCATTAACTGTATTTCGAATCCTCTGTTTCCCGACCTTCAGTACTATCAGTACTTTGATTACTTGTAAGAGTTGCTCGACATACATGCATAGTCTGGTTCCCATCCCTGAAATCTACTACTGATTTAGGTATGGTAATAGCTAATCTCACGGTCACTGTGGCGGCCTGGACAGGGGAAGCAACTATGTAAGCAACTCTGTATATGGGCACCTTTAAGTAACTTAGAGTAGCGTCCCTTGATAAAAGCGCGCCAAAACTCAGTTAACGGGCACCTGTAATTGACTTAGAGTAGCGTCCCTTGGTAAAAGCGCGCCAAATCGTATTGTTTACACTTTTGTAACATGAGCTCTGATTGGTCTAATGCCTAGGACCGTTTCATTGGTCGTATCTATTGACTAATCATATGACAGGTTGCAGTAGCTGTTCCCAGTCGTAAATTCAGTTATTTACACGAATGGGTACCAGTCTAATACATGCATACCCGGTTTTGTTGGAAAACACTAAATGAACAGGGTTCGTTAAAGCAGCGTTCAATAACAAATGTTTATTCATATGGCGGCTGCGAGTGAACATTTCCATGTGCTCCTGGCATTTCTTGCATCTATACAATCTTAACCCATTACTGCACAGTGACGCCTTTTGACACCCTAGAAGGAAATGGCTTTGGAAAACTTTATGGAAAATGAAGAAATTGCTTGTTACAAGCAATTTCTTCATTTCCCACAATGTTTTCTACCTCAAAAGACCCAAAAATATTAAGTCCCTTTTACTTGAAATTGTCTTCTGCATCATCTTTGAATTTGGAACAGTCCAAAATTTTGCCGTCTGGTAATGGGCTAAAATCCAACCCGAGTCACTACCTGATCATCCCGCGTAGACGAATCATACACGAAAAAGCCACTTGTGAAAGACAACTGACGTTGGTCAAAACAAAAAGTCAGTAATTATATTTGCCAAGCCAGGATTCGAGCCCATGATTTCAACTACATTTATAACAAGGTATAAATTAATTAGGTCGACAACTCGTTTGTAAGTTTTGAAACACAATCAGTGAAACTACATAAATGTGTAGCTCTTTTCGTAAAATTAGTCAACATTCACACGTTCGATTTCATTTTGGGTTTTGCTTTCGATCATGCAGATGTTGAATTGCATACGACAGTTTCGACTGCATATTGAAGTAGTGACAGCAATGCCGGAATAAGACTAGAATTTTGTTTGTAATTATCTCTTCATTTACACAGGCAGCTGGGAATTGCTTGAGCAATTAATTCGAATTAGGACAAATAGCTGGTAGATTTACATTAGCCCTATAAACCGTTGGACCACACATGTTTAATTGACTTTTTCAGCAAAGAATTCGTTTATTATCTCAGCAGTATATAAGAGGGTATATTGCCCAAGTTGATATTTCTATTACGGTAATCCATCCCTAATGATATTAAATTGGGATGTTTCGGGCTACGTCGTTAATATTTGACAGTAAATTTATGGGTTTATCGAACTATGCCAACTGCATTTTGATCACGAATAAACGATGTCAGCAGATCATGGCGATTTATCCTCCAAAATGCTCCGATACAAAGACATAGTCAAGATACCTATTCGAGATCTTGAGCACGATTAGCACACACGGCCATTCCAACTAGAACATCAAGCTGACATTTCTTTCTTTCATTATTTAATGCTTGCCAATACTAGAGAGCAAATATTGCCGAAAAGCGATAAAATACACGTAACTACAGCTTTATTTAAAGCTGTAGTTATGGCACTTGGATTGCTTATCGTAGATTAACCATTCAAAAAGATCGAACAAAGTATCTGATTGAGGCATTAATACCTGTTCGAGATCTTGAGCACTATAAGCACACATGGCCATGCCAGATAGAACATCAAGCTGACATTTCTTGTCCCCTGTTTCCATGGCAATTGCAAAAGCTGATTGGTACCTCGGGTAGGCACGCTGAAACAATGAAGATATTCTAATTATTCATCATTTTGCCAATCAAAAGATTGTTTTGAAGTCCGCATAAGAAAGAAACAATTGAAGAGTATATAACCAGCAATTTCTGTTAAAGCGCCTAAAGTTTCTTCAGATCTGTAATTTTATTCAAATGCCTGTGCGCATACCGTGTGTATTTAGACGTATAGCAATGTTGCTGTTTACAATAAAAACATTGCCAGGCTGCTATAGACGACATATCATTTATTTTATACAGAATATTTTGAAAGTCAAAAGTACATGGTTAAAAGGTAGGCACTTGTAGCATCCTATGACCTTCTATGTATTATATAGACTATCTGACATAGTATTCGCTAGCGGTTCATTGGAAACATGGGCGTGGCTATGTATAGACGTCACATAAACTAGCCGGCAGTCTCGTTTATTCGAAATATAGCGGAAAATTTTAAAATTTTACTGCAATTTCATTGGTCCAAAAAGTAGGTCGAACACAAAAGATCCTAACACTGATATGGTTTCAAGTGTCGTTTGTTGTTACGACGTTTTGAACGTATTTGATAGGTAACTATATACCGGTATTTTTTGAAGACACAAACTGGTGACAATAATCAGTTACCTGAAAGTTCTGTCTTTCCCTGTGTATTTCAGCAAAATTGAGTAAACATCGTGCCTGTACCATCCTGTCTCCGTACGACAGGGCTTGTTTCATAGATTCCTGGAATCAAAGAACAACAAAGATATCGATGCTTTTCAACGAAAACCTCGTAACTGCAGCTTGTTTAAAGCTGCAGTTACGAGGTCTTCGATGAAAAGTAGAGATATTTTATGTTAAAACAATGAGAAGGTAGGACATACTACAGAACATGTGACTTCATTGGGAATCGTATTGCCCGTTGCGTAACCTTTTCAAACTTAAATGTATTAAGATATGGTATACCATATAACAAGATCATTGCCTGTTCATATGGATATACAGTAGTGGGCTATTGTAATTTTTCGTTTTTTCAAGAATACTATTTCATGAATAGTTTCAGTAATACATGTACGAGTAAAGAATGCAGGCCTAGAATCACACTTTTAACAAAGGACATTCATACAAGTTTAGTTTGCTGTAAATAAACGAGTAAGTGACCTTGGCGTTTCGCCTAAAGAGGTGCGAATAAACGATTACTGAAAGTGTCCTAGAAGGTTTCGAAACGTAAAGTTAACTTTATTAAAAGTAGTGTCTGTGATACGCAAAACAGATGAAAACCCTATCATTTTCGGTTCAAAAGCATAAGGCCAAGCATAAAGTTTTTGTAGCTAACAAACATATGGCAACTATATGCCCCTGCCGAAGCAAGGGCCTGAAAACAGCAACATTTAGCAGTAGGTGGTTTTTCTAATAGCAACCATCGTGCATTCTTAAAATGCATTAACCCTTTCCCAAATAATAACAAATTACATTGTCTTAATTGATAAACTGACACAGACAATAAAATACGTTTTAATAAAGATAGACTTTGTGTAAATACTTATCATAACTCAATAAAGTATTGAGTCAAAAGGAGAAAATGCTGGCCACCAGCATTTTCTTCTTTTGTCTCAATATTTTCAAAAACCTTTTACTATAGGAACTTATACATCAGGCATTGTTTGGGAAAGGGTTAAATTACCAAAAACGAGTGTGCACTCGCTAGCATTCTATAAATTATGAGTAACAAACTGTTCAATCAATTATAGGAGCCTGTTTTTCCTTTCTTCTTTTACTCCCTCTGTTCTTAATGATTTCCATGTATAAACTTTGAACTTATTTTCAATTAATTGTGCATCCTTTTAGTGTAAGAAATATTTAAATCACGTAAAGCCAATTCAAATAAGTAACTAGTAAGCGTTATTTTTACATTATAGATAGTACAATGTATGACTTAATATTTTTACACGTTGCTTTGATTGATTAGGTTGGCATTGAATGAACTGATTGGAGTTAAACGCATTTTTCAAGAACTAATGGTCATATCGCCGCAGCGACTGGACCACATAACAATGGATTCCTGTCGTCTCTCTCTTCATTACTACCACAACATCCTTACCGAGTCTCAAGCTACTCTCCAACATGAGTTTACGACGGGTTGCTTGCAAGCATAATTTTGATGGCACCTAGGTTTTTTTAACCCATTACCACACATTAACTCCTTTTGACTCCCCACAAGATAATGCCTTTGGAAAACATTGTGGAAAATGAAGAAATTGCTTGTGACAAGCAATTTCTTCATTTACCACAAAGTTTTCTACGTACAAAGACCTAAAAATTCAAAATTCCATTCTCTTGAAATTGTCGTCTGCATCATCTTTGAATTTGGACTAGTCTAAAAATTTGTCGTTTGGGAAAAGGTTAATTGAAACATAAAATGGTATATCTTAAAAGATTACAACCTTATTTTGATGATAGCCTCAGGTGACCGAATTGAAAAATATCTTTGAGAAGCCAAATTTGCACGTTTGCATACAGTATTGCAGTAGCTATGTTCTTGAAAATACAATTTTCTCTTAAAAAGCACGGACAGAAATCGAAAACACCAGGAAAGAAAAAATGTGTTGTTAATAAAAATAAAAAGTGACGGGGGTATACTCCTACTAATCTAAATGATCCCATCCATTTAACGTTCATAGCGAGAAAATGCCCATTCTTCCTTTAATGCGTTCAACAGGCCTTCTGTTGATTTATAAGCACCGGGTCATTGGGAAATTGTTCTTATTTCTCGTCCAAAACACAACAATAGCTTTTTCATTATACGAGGAGACGGGCCCAACTCTGCGTGCGGACCGCCGCCCCGGAGTGCCAAGTAGGGGGAGAGAGAACTTATATATATATTGCACTTGAGAAATGAATATTTTGCCATGTAATATTACCAAATTACAATGTACTGCCTTTATATTTTTCTTACAACTTCCTCCAAAATGTTATAAATTGAATGGTTAGCCTGTGCTGCGCATCTTTATCATGATACTTTTTCGTAGAAACATAGATTTATTTTTGTTCTTTTTTCGTTATTTTTTATTGTTATTATGTCTATTGGTTGTACATGTATGCTCCTATAAACAACATTTGTTAATTGCAATATATTTTTGATACAACTTTTCCCAGTGAAAGTAAAAAAAATACAATAATATTTGTGAGAAAGTTATGGGTTTGAAATAAAAGCGACAGGTGTGGAGCTAAGAAGCTACTAAAGTTCTATGTTGTAAGAAGTTTTTGTTGTAAATAACTTTCAATTTTTTTCTCTCTGACAAATGATTGAGATATCACAACCGGATTGCGGTTTGGAAGATTTTCCTATTTTCCAACCCTATCCATTCTAGTTCGATCCCCGGCCGCGGTTGACATACTTCCTGAAATTTGTCAATAACCGAATGGTCTGATAATCGTCTAACTATATGTGGGAGAGCAGGTAGGCGCCCTGAAAGCTCAATATCCCCTCAGACATTTTCTATTCAAAGCGTGTCCGTACCAGGTCTTCTTTGGAAACTTGATAAATACTAAGAGGTAAATTATGAACATCGTTTTTTTCTAGGTACATAAAAATGCTGACTTGCTAAAAGGTTCAAATGAGGTCGGCCCTATCAGTGAGCTATTTTCTCTTGAATCTAAGACAATTACATTTTTTCATTTGAAGCTCTCGACAGCCCATCAAACTAAAAGCATTTGTGATTTTTTTCTGCCTTTTCTCCGAATATTGGGGCATTTTTTTTCTTGAACTGGTTTCTTTTTACAAACACTCTTCAAGCAACACAAGAAAGAGAAGTTATTGGGATTTCTTAGTAGAGGCTATTGAGATTGAATCCAATTGATTATGTACATTCGATACATCTTTTTTTTTTCAAAATGTTGTTCCAGCAGATGCGTTTGTTGTAGAAAAGAGGATATTTCTAAATTGTTCAAAATTTGCAATTATATAAAACACAATTTCGTGTAGAAGTCTAGTAGATCGAGTTTATACTAAAAGTTCTTCCATTTATTAAAATACAATTGTGTACATTGTTATGGTGCACTTTTCTAATTGTTTAGATTAAGACATCCTTTCATTGAAACAAGTTCTATTTTGATTAAAATAAGCTAAAAGAAACGCGGGGGCGATTCTTAAACGCTAAAGTTAATCCAGTGCATTTTAATCTCGTTACGGCATTATTTTTTCCCCCTAAACATTTTTTTCTTCACATTCTTTCTATGATAAATAGTTTACAAAATCTGACCTGATTGTAAACCGTCGATGAAACGGTTTTCCTGGAATAAGTCAGGTTTTGCGAAATTTATTTTGGGTTGTAGTCAGTTCTAACAAATCAGAGACTGTCTTTTTTCTGTTTTTGTCGGAATATATTGGTTTACTGCAGATCTATACAAATGGTACAATACAATACAATTCCTTTATTAGTTCTTTCATCTTTACAAAGATACATGTATATGAACATACTAAATGGTGAATTAAGCAATAAATTCCATATAAGACAAACAGCCGTACTTACACACATAGCACTTTTTATCTAAGAACAAATATAGTAAGTATGTTCTTCAAAAGGCAGTAATCCAAAAAAGAAAATGAATTTGCCTAATACATAGTAACATTAAATGTGTATTAATCATATGCACAGGGAGCCAGCACTGAAGGTTTTTGGGTGGTATGATATGCCAATTTGAAAGCTTAACTCTTTCCCAAACAAGACCTGGTTTTGACGTCCCTAATAGAATAGGTTGGGAAAACATTGAAACAAAGGAAGAAACTGCTGATAACCAGCAGTTTCTCCTTTTGTCTCAATATTTTCTATGCCATGTTCCAAACAAATCTTACCATTAATAACAACTATTTTGTCATTTGTGGTAGTTTTTGAAGTGGATCACCCTAAAATTTTGTCGTTTGGGAAAGGGTTAAATGAACAAAGAATCCCAAAATAGTATTATAGAATGATAAGAGAATTTTTTATTAATGTTTTCAGAGATGATGAACCAAAGTTGGCATATCAACCCATCAAAACATCTTGCAAGCTCCTAATGACCACAAGAACAAGGGTAATGTCGTGACAAAAATACCAACCTCACAGATTTCAAGTGCTTCTCCGAGCCGTCCAAGTCTTGCATACACCACCGCCATGTCAACTGCTATTCGCCTCTGGTATTTCACACTCGGATGGTCCGCCGTAAATTGTCGAGCTATTTCGGAAGCCCTGACGTAATGCTGAAGGGAAGTGACGTAATCGTTCAAAGTTAAAAATAGCTGCCCGAGTCCCATGTACACACGGCATTCAAGGACAAGGTCACATATCACCCTAGCAACATGTGAAGCCTTGTCGTAATGTTTTAAACATCTACGGATTTCACTGAGACCATATGCGTTGTTCCCCAGACATAGCTGTGCATAGCCAGATAAAGCCGTAACAGTTTCGCTTGTTTCATCCCTAAGACTTCTAAAACACAACGAATTTGACGTTTTGAAATCACTAAGACGTTCATAAGCACGCGCCATATTGAATGTGGCCTCGTTTCTAAGTTTGGTCATTTCAAGATTATCACTCAATACTAGTTGTCGTTTAGCGCATGCCAAAACTTCGTGATATCTACCAAGTTCTAAGTTTGCCAGACAAAGATATCCAAGGACGCAAAATCTGTCTTCGTCCTTATGAAACTTTTTGTAAGCTTCTGTCAACTCTAAAAGAGCTTCTGAGAAGCTTTGGTTGTTGTAATATGTCACTCCTCTGTCTGCGTGCCTCTTCGCCACCCTCTGACCCATAGTTGTACCGATTTCAACCGATATGTTTTTGACATCCAGCTAGTACCTTAATTGCTAAGCTACTTTCTACAGCATTGACACATTTGACAAATTTTATACGCTACACCATTACCTTATCATATGCATAATCTGTGTAAAAAGAACTAAGTCCAAAATACAAAACAAATCATTAGAAATCAGTTCCACGAACAATTCCAAATTCAACACATGTGAAACGCAAACATAATTTGAAGTAATCTGTTGAAGAAAATATTTCTAATTAAACTATATATGAATAGAAGTTAGTTATCTTTTCAAAGCCGGTTAAAACACCAAGTTCAAACAAAATAGATAATTATTTCTCAGAAAGCGTTTCCTTAATCCAATCTAGTTGAATTTAAATCGCTGCTTTTCAACGAAAACCTCGTAACTGCAGCTTAAATAAGCTGCAGTTACGAGGTTTTCGTTGAAAAGCGACGACATTTTCCTTTTCTTCATTAAATATCTCCGAAAATAATCCTTAAGAATCAAACACACACACACAATCCATTTGGTTTGAATCACCCTCTCATCTCAACACCACCAGTTAATATAAACTTAAACCCTTACCCTTCCCATCTCTGCTGCTTTCTCTAAACACAATTATCGTGCCGTACAATTTTCCTTCTTTTTTCCAAAACGACTAAATTGTGGATTATTAAAAAAACTGCTGCTGCAAAAGACAAACGTATTGATAAAGAAATCTGATGATCGTAGCACAGATAGTATTGAGACAAAAAGGGAAAATGCTGGTCATCCACAAACGTACTATACTCGTATAATTTAATACCGTTCTTTTCCAAGCTTGATTACAAAATTAGGACTTGCACTCCTTTTAAGAATCTAATGAATACAAAAGGAAAGCCATTGTTTTAACTCGCTATGACGCACTTCTAATTGGAAATAATTCGTTCTTGTTCGATTAATTTTCTGTCAATGTTTTTCCGTAAATCCTATTTCCCATGGAACCTTAAAATACATGATTTCGGGAGTCTTCAAAGATGTGAAACTCAAATTATCCCTTTCCCAAACACTGAAGTATTTTTCTGAATTGAAAGTATTTTCTCCTTTTCCTGCAACTTTTTTAACCCATATCCAATTGGGCTGTGAAAAGAAGTCACTGTTTAGGAAAAGGTTGAAGAAAAAATAACAAATAAAAACTCAAAACGTCAAAATACTAAAATCCTGCCTACTAACAGATAAGATACGATAAGCGTTAAACTAAATCCATCACATTCAAGAATAGATTTTCTAAACATAAGCCACTTGAAGTAGTTCCTTTGAATGCTAAATTTGTTTTGGCCATGATAAACAGTACGGCAGACTTGAAGTATAGGTCTCGATAAATTACCTGTCGTTGTAGCTTATAGCTAGAGATGCTCTGCCATGTCAATTATCAGGACCTTTAGTTCTTTTGCATGCTAAATTTGTTTTGGCCATGATAAACAGTAAAGCGAACCGCTAATCCATGGTTCTCGGAACATCTTACTTCGCTTAACCCTTTCCCAAACGGCAAGAATTTAAGGTACCCCATTTTGAAGCTCATGTAGACTATAAAATGGATATTGTTAAAGATAAATTTTGTTTAAAATATGGATCAGAAAATATTAAGACAAAAGGAGAAGCATTTTCTTCTTTTGTATCAAAGTTTTCTTAGGCCAATGCTGTAAGGGACGCAAAACCAGGCCTTGTTTAAGAACACCATTCTAAATCTTTCCTAAATGACATGATTTCATACAGGTCGAAAGAACACTGATCAATACGGAAGACGACATAAAAGTAGATTTATTCAATTTATGGCATAAAACTCCTTTTCTTCTTTTCGGGAACGTGTTTCTAGTATAAAACCATGTAGGATCTCCAACTCTATGTCTTGGTTGGGAAAGGGTAAGCATTGAAAACTTGAAAACATCGACAGTTTGAGTTTGAGTTTATTGGGGTTTTACGCCGTTTTCAACTACCAGGGTCATATCGCGGCGGCTGGAGCACCTACCCATGGATTCCTGTTGTTTCTCAAACCAGTACTACCACAACACCCTTACCGAGCCTCCAGCTGCTCGCCCACTTAGGTTAACGATTTCAAACCCATTGGTGGGTGACAATTTTGTCAGAAAGGGTATTAGCCGCGGCCGGGTATCGAACCCGGGACCTCTCGAATGAGGGTCAGATGCGCTACCAACTGCGCTAAGGCCGCGGCCGAAAACATCGACAGATTCTGTGATATAAATGGAAGAAAGTATTACAAGTTGTGAAAGGCATAACATGACTTTAAGGTAGAATACCCGTAATGTGGCCATTTTGAGATTCATAGAACATCGACAAATTTTCGAGCGTCGTCGTTACGTATCCGAACTTATTCGGGCGCGGTCGTAAACATTCGGCGGTGGAAAGTTCCACCGCCAAGTGTTTTCGACCTCGCCCAATAATGCCGACGTCGCGCTCATCTCATTATGGGTAGACTACCTTATCGTGATCATAATTATTGTATCCATTCAGTGTGGTATCATGATTTTTTCTAAGCATATTAACATGATTCATGATGATTCAGATTGAAACCAAAACCTATTTAAAGGGTGATGGTAACAGATGGTCTAATTGCAAAAAATGAAATTTTTTGAAAAAATATGCAAAACTTTTGTGTTGGCCACCTCAGAATGGTTAATAATATGCGATTCAGACAGAGATTGAGCCGAAATTATAAGAGAGATAGCCGAATTTAGGGAGAATCCAAACCAAAATTCAACCCCGTCTCAGATGCGGTTGAATTTATGTTTTAACTGTCACGCATGCGTATACAGCGCGGACCAAGATTCAAACGAGATTCATGCTTGAATTTCAATATGACGTCATCATGTATGTTGTGACGTCATTTAAGAAAGTCGCAGGTCCTACTGTTTTTGACCTACTTTCGACATCGCTTCATGAATTCGGTATCAAATTGCGAAAAAATGAGTCGTTGCATCAATAGTTTGTCGTAATCATTTAATCAGGTCATATAAAGCTTAAAAAGTGTACATTTCGTTTGTTTTTGACAAATTTTGGTCCAAAATCTGGGAAATAGTAGCTTTAAAGGCAGTACATGCTAAAATAATTTCACAGTTCGTTTATTCCACATGAAAGAGTTTTGAATTTCACCAATGTACAAACCCATGTTTTTTTCAACAAAACTCGTAATTGCTGCTTAAAACAAGCTACGGTTACGAGGTTTTCGTTGAAAAGCGACGATATGATCCTGAGCAGATTAAAGGTCAACGGTATCAGATACATATCAGCTCATAAAATGCTTCCACGGCATCATTTGAAATCAACGGATGTTTAC
This sequence comes from Fragum sueziense, assembly GCA_963680895.1. Lineage (NCBI taxonomy): Eukaryota > Metazoa > Mollusca > Bivalvia > Cardiida > Cardiidae > Fragum > Fragum sueziense. Next base: position 63,422,478 of record OY804595.1, read on the forward strand.
CAATAACAACAAGCATAGAAAGAACACAAAACAATAATTATTTTAAATTGGGTTTGTTGATTTTCGGAAAATACGTTATATGTTTCTCAACAAAATCAATGTTACTTAAAATGCCTCAACTTTGTACAGTTCAATGCATAGACATTTTTTAATCCATAAGCATAATCATAACGATATCAAAAGCACTATCATATAAGTGATACTTGCAATATTTTCAGGTCAAAGCGGATCTTTTTTAAACGTTTTAAAAAGTTATTTCTTTTTTATATTTATTATGGTTATACCTATTTCAAATATTTCGGTAAATATGCAGTTCTCTGTGTCTGCAAAATGCTTATGAAGAAAAGGCCGGTAAGCATCGTGATAGTAAAATGTACAAAATATATTAAAGAGCGATAAAGGGTCAAAAGTCTGGAATAAATTTTGCGTATCTCAAGAGCAGCAGCACGCGAGTTAATAATTACCCACAGTGTACACTGTACGTAAAAACCCTGCAGTCCATTAGCCGGGCTATCCCTCCCTTTGAAAATAATACAATCATTAGCTTCTTCAAGGATCATTGTAAATAGTATCAAGGATAATAAGTAATTCCTTGCACTAAATTATTCTTTTTTTTCTTTTCTTTGTTGCTTATTTTTTATTGTAATAGTTGGATGATAGGACAAAATTAAAAGTTAAAAAAGAACATACCCAACGCGTAAAATGAACAAATTGAAAATGAATACCACTTTCTTGTATTTTGCTGTTTAAAGTTTTAACACAATTTAAAGAACAGTACGATGTTCAACTAAAGCGTTTACATTAACTTGTACGAAAGGAATAGACGACAGAAGGGACAACTCTGTGACTCCAGACTACTCTATTTTTGCATGTGACGATTCGAATCTTGCAGGTGTCTCACACCCTGCAAGATTCGAACCTTCGCATGCAAAATTGAATCAAAATTTGAGACCTATTTTCCCTTGTTTGTATAGGTAAAAGTTGTAAGCATGTGATTTAAAATCGTGACCGGACTATACGTCTATGAAACTGCCTTCCCTGATTGCCAACCCGCCCCACAAATAGAAGGCTTTATTTATGTATCCTAGTAAAGAGTTTTAATGAACCATCGTAAAACAGGGTCAAGTGGCCTTCTGGTTTTCTGAGAATTTAAAATTCCTCGCTAGTAGTGTATTCCTGGAGGAACCTTCCCTTTCACATATTATCACAAGTAAAAAATTGCTGTAATGTACAGCAAAATGAATTGTATCGCGCTTAAAAAATTATACCAAAGTAATGAATAAAATGGTAAAAGTGTCTGGTTAAGTCAACATGCAGTGAAACCGAAATATGATTGCATGTCTGCATATGCTGCTGCTAGTCTATAATGTCCATTTTTTTGTGTGTTCAGCCAGATTATACATTAATTAAACAACATAGGAGGGGAAGTAAGCAAATACAAAAGTGTTGAATGTTGCAGTTGAATAAATGGCGATTAAAATTAACTTAAACAAGAAAGGAAACCGAATATTTCAGCAAGGAATTAGGGCCAAGATGGTCCTGAATCGTTTCTCTGTGAAATTATTTTTTGGAAACTAGACAGTCCTGTCGGCCTGGAAGCGCTCCACAGGCCTGATTGTTTGTCTTGTTGAATGCAATTTCAAATTACAAGCAAGTAAAGATCGTATGGTCAGTAAGATTTCTGTGAAAGTTCTGTATTGATTAGTTAATACTAATGGTTGTAAAAGTGAAAATAAAGCCGAAAATGGCAATTTTGTCAATAACAAGGGCACATAACTCATATAAAATTCAGATCAAGTTGAAAATTATACCAAGGTAAGATCTTATAGTCACCAACATTCTGTACAAGTTTTGCCTTGATTGGTCAATATTTGTAGCTGCTAGAGTGAAAACAAGTCAAAATATAGTCGAAAATGACATTTTTTTTTTCAATTTTAAGGGCACATTACTCATGACGTAAAATTCAGATCAAATTGAAAAATATACCAAGGCAAGATCTTATTACCACCATCATTCTGTCTCAGTTTTGTCTTGATTGGTAATTATTTGTAGTTGCTAGAGTGAAAACAAGTCAAAATAGAGTCGAAAATGGCAATTTTGTCAATTTCAAGGGCACATAACTCATGATGTAAAATTCAGAACAAGCTGAAAATTATACCAAAGCAAGATCTTATAATCACCAACATTCTGTCTTAGTTTTGTCTTGATTGGTCAATATTTGTAGTTGCTAGAGTGAAAGCAAAGTCAAAATAGAGCCGAAAATGTGATTTTGTCAATATCAAGGGCACATAACTCATGATGTTAAGTTCAGATCAAGCTGAAAATTATACCAAAGCAAGATCTTATAATCACCAACATTCTGTCTTAGTTTTGTCTTGATTGGTCAATATTTGTAGTTGCTAGAGTGAAAGCAAAGTCAAAATAGAGCCGAAAATGTGATTTTGTCAATATCAAGGACACATAACTCATGATGTTAAGTTCAGATCAAGCTGAAAATTATACCAAAGCAAAATCTTATGGTCACCAACATTCTGTACAAGTATTGTTTAGATTGGTCGATATTTGTACTAGCTAGAGTGAAAACAAAGTCAAAATAGAGCCGAAAATGGCAATTATGTCAATTTCAATGGCACATAACTCCTGATGTAGATCAACCTGAAAATTATACCAAGGCAAGATCTTATAGCCACCAACATTCTGTATTAGTTTTGTCTTGATTGGTTCATATTTGTGGATTTTAGAGTAAAATTAAAGTCAAAACCAGCTATTTTTGATATTCAAGGGCAGATAACTCAGGTTATTCTGATTCAATCCAAATTCTTTGAAGGAATCTTAGAGAGGGTCACCTAAGGATCATTCTTGTGAATTTTGATTGAAATCCATCTTGTAGTTTCTGAGAAGAAGATTTTTAAAGAAAAAGTTTACGGACGGACGGACGGACGCACGCACGACGGACACACCGCCATGACAATAGCCCGCTGGCCTGTCGGCCAGTGGAGCTAAAAAAGAAGGGAAAAAAAGACGCACACAAAAAATGAAAGTGCACCATAGTAACCACAGTTCACTATGAAATTATTTTTCGAAAAAATAAAAAAAACAAAAACAAAACAAAAGAAAAAAAAAACAATTCGAAAGGCTCCATGCAAGGAAGATTCCTGTTAGATTCCTATGTTAGAAGATTCCTGTTTGAATCTTGATTGAAACTGGCCTAGTAATTTTGGAGAAGTTTTCACATGAACGCACGCCGGAAACAGGACCGTGGCATAAGCCCCACTAGCCTTTGGTCAGAATAGGTAAAAATACTTTAATTAAATAGAAAAAAGTACTTGTTTATCCATTAGCCTTCTGAATATAAAAGTCGTATCAAGTAAATTTTCCAAACCGGAACATTTTGACCACTATAGCTTATTTGTTCTTCGTATAATCATTCAATAGAGAACAGACTGTGTTGAATAGATCAGAGTGCATGCTAATCTTAGTCTATGGAATCTAAAAATGCTTTGATAACAACAGGAATAGGAAACGTCTATGATAACAGACATAGATGAACGAACGCACAACAGCCACAATGCCACGGATATGATCCTTAATACTTTTGTCCGGCGGAGCAATAAATTAAATGTAAAAAAGAGAAATACAGAAATGCCATATAAAGTGACAACCACCAGCCGCTAAAATGAAGCCAAATATATAAGGAATGTTTAAGATTTAAGCTGTAACAGCAATACCATGAATATGTCTCAATAATTCACCGGCAGATCCATCTCTGCCAGGTCATAAATCGGGACCTATTTTTGTACTTCTCACACACAAAAAACCCCACAAAGAACGAGCGACACATATGTATACGAGGAGATTTACTCGAGTGTAACAAAAAGTACAAGACTAAAGTTTTGATTGTGGCGGCGAATTGATTGAGCATAAAGTATTCTTTTGAACGGTTTTGAAATCCATCCAGTCAAAAACTGTTGAGACATAAAAATTGAGTTGTTCTTTTATGTGAAAACCCCTAACAGTTTGTAATTTTTAGAAAAAAATTGAGAAAACCTATTTGTTCTACTAGTTATACACATGCCTATTTAGTTAAGACGATCCCTTGAAATTTTGGAATCTAATCATCCAAAATTGTACGTGCAGTGTTCATTCAATACTAAAGTCTTTATCGTGCTTTGATTTCTTAGGACGCGATGCAGCGAATCGGATAGGACATGGGCAAACCGAAAGTAGGAATACACATTGTAATGCAATTCTGAAAAACGCTTGAGAAAACCCATTTGTTCTACTAGCAATTCACATATCTAGTCAGATAAGACGATACCTTGTAACAATGCAAGTAAACCAGTCCAAATTGAACATGTAGTGGTCATTCAATAGTTAAGTACTTCTCGTTCTTTGATTTCTTACTGTGATTCGAAATGGTATGCATAAATGCGTTGCATTTAAACGGATAGGAAAAATACATGTCCACCATGGGCAAACCGGAAGTAGGGACTTTCCATTGCTATGCAAAGTATAAAACTATACTAGAATTTTGTTTACACGAATTTTCAGCGTGGTCTGAGATTAAACGAACTTCGATGTATACTTATAGTACTGCTTGAAAAATTATACCGTGTAAACAGTTTATGTGTAGGTTATATATACGACTTTCAAGTACAAATAATTATCCCTCATGACGTAATTTCTAAAATTAGAATATGTATACCACAATATGTATCGCGCCATGGGCGCGATACAATTAACCACCTTTTCCAAAATCACGGAGATCTGTTTTGATCTTTCTAAGAAAATGTTTGAACAATTCCCCTCTGTCAAAGTGTATTTGTATCGATTCTGAAGTTAGACAAATTCTGTACCACAAACATTTTCCTTTCTTAAACATGTAAGATGTTAATCTTCAACTGAACCGGGTAAGCATAAATATTTGTTTAACTTAAACGGGTGCTGATTTATATTGAACAGGCTGCTATACGCCTAGAGAACAATCGAAACTGTTTTCTTCACCTCTTTTCATCAATGTTTGCTTGATAAAAGACTATGATCGACGTTATGTCTTCTAGTAAAACTTTGCAACCAAACTAGCATTAAAACCCTTTCCCAAACAAGACCTGGTTTTGACGTCCCTGATAGAAAAAGCTTGGGAAAACATTGAGACAAAAGGAGAAACTGCTGATAACCAGCAGTTTCTCCTTTTGTCTCAATATTTTCCGTGCTATATTTTACATAAATCCTGCCTTTGTCAGCATACATATTGACGTCTGCAGCTGCTTTCTAAGTGGAAAAGTCCAAATTTCCGGCGTTCGGGAAAGGGTTAAAATGAAAATCAATTTCGTCAAGAATGCGAAATTGCGGTTTGGGGCTGGGCATACTAACATCTTTCCCCTTTGGATATAACAATAAGAGTTGAGTTTCGAACAAGGAAAATCATGATAGCGGGTTTGAATTATGTAAGAACCTTGTGCTCACCATCATATACCTATTAAGCAGAAATTAACCAGATATCATTTTAACGAGGTTTTCATTGCCATATAATTAAGTGGGTTGTGGAATTTACTGTAAAAGAGATCTGGACTTAATTAAGGGACAAGTATAAGATGTAAAATTAGAACAACCTGCGTCATTAAACTGTTAATCTTTAGCTCATTATTAACTCCTTCTCAAACAATATAATCTAGAACTGATCTAAAGCAAAAGGACAGAACAAGGTGACAAAACGTTTATGAGAAAGGAGAACACCGTCGATTTTACCTTTCAGTACACCGTCGTTGTAAATGAAAAACCTCGTATATCGTTTTTAGAAAAAATTAAAGGGGAGGGGGAAAAGGTGTAATGACTTTTCCCAAACTGAAATGTTTTACTTGAAATTTGGACATATTGTTTACAAATGTGACCCGTCACGCTAAAAGGGACCTTATCCGAACTCCAAAAATCCAAATTTCGACAAACTTGTCAGACTCAAAACATGTCACATAGATATGGTTTGCGAAAAATGAACATATAGTAAGATAGGGAAGATATTCCACATTCAGATAAGTACATAAAAGTGAAAAGTGTCGGCCCTAGTCTGGCTGCGCGGAATGCGCAGACTGACTAGGGTCGATACTTTTCACACATCCGATAAGGTCCCTTTTAGCGTGACGGATCAAAAATGATTTGTCATTAATACTGATCAGTAAAAATATCTCAAAACATGCAAGAATTGTCTTTAACTGGGCACACAAGTTTGTACTTTGAAAAAAAATCGATCGGTTTTGCATTTACACCGACGACTTGTATCGTGTTTGTAGTGGGTTAAGATAATGTCTTCTCTCCCCTTTCCAAACGACAAGAATTCAGACTGTTACGGTTTAAAAAAGATTCTGAAGACAATGAACAAAGTTGATGTTTGTTTTTAAAAGGATGCGTGTACGAAATAGCAGTGAAGCATAGCGACAAAAGGAGAAATGATGGTCATCTGCATTTTCGTCTTTTGATCTCAATGTTTCAATAAGCTCTTTTCTTTAGATGGATTAGCTTAAAAGTTTACAACCCATCATTTGATACCAAACACACCGTGCTTCTCCGGGCGTCATCCGGGACAACATAAGTTAACGAGAGATCGATGCCTTAGAAGAATAATGTCGTAAGTGGTACTTACGACCTTTTATGATGCATACATTTTAGAAAGGGCATTTCAAGCTACATATGGTGCAAATTTCATAGACATTTGAACTTACATGTGCTGACCAATTTGGCTATAGAAAATTGTCGTTTATTCTTTTTTTCCTTTTGAAATAAAACTGTTTTTTCCAGTTTTCTCAAAACTATGTTTTTTCACTTACGTCCTTCTTCTTCTAAGGCATCGAGATACCCTTATCAATTTTCGTGTATCATCCTTGGCAATGGAAATTGACGAGGAATACCCTCGTCAATTTCCGTTACCACGGATGATGCCTGAAATTGCACGAAGTGTTTGACATCAATTCATCGAATACCGTAAGCAAAAGCATCATGTTTGTAATGGGCCAAGTCAAATCCCACAATATTGAGAACACTTGGTACATCATGGATTAGCTTAAAACCTGGCGAATGCTGATATCTAGGATAATCCAGGATTTAGGTTACCATGGTAACAGATCAATCACTATAATCATTTCCGGATGTTTCAAAACAGGCTCTTAAAAATCAAACAAAACCGAAAGTGGGATTTCCGCGTTTGGCGGACTCGTTTGATCATTGGAATCAAAGATTGGTAGAAGAAGCACATCGCTGCTTCTCAACAAAATCATAGTAACTGCAGCTTAAGACAAGATGTAGTTACGGTGTTTTGAAATAACGCCGACGATGTTTCTTTCATCTTTTGAAAAACAAAAGTTTTTATGTTTAAGAATTGCTTCCCATGAATATAAATCCTCTTTTCATCGAAAACATCGTAAACGCAGCGTAAAACAAACAGTAGTTGCGAGGTTTTCGATGAAAAGCGACGAAATAGTATCGTTCTGATGAATACAATTACAGTAATACAAAATAATAAGGATGAGTAAAACGCACCTTTTCAACAAACAAGAGGACCATAGCGGCCCTAAATTGCTCACCTGATTTGACTGTCTTCAAAGAGATGACCCCGTGACCTAATTTTTGATTCCGATTGACCCATTTTCTGTCTCAAACAAGAATTTATCATGACAATCATTCTAATCAATTTTCAGATTGGTCCGACAAAAATTGTGGCCTCTGGAGTGCTTACAATGTTTTCCTAGGATTTGATCCCGTGACCTAGTTTCTGACCCAAGTTGACCCAAGTTCAAAGGCGTCCGAGATTTTATCCAAAATGTGGCTTCTAGAGTGCATACAGTATGTTGACGACGGAGGCCGGACAACGGACGACGCACGACGAACGAAGGACATCCATCCATCTAACCACAAAAGTTCACCGTTACAACTTCGTGCTCAGGCGAGCTAAAATGCCTCTTAATTGCAGCTTGTTTGAAGCTGCAGTTGAGAGGTTTTTTTTTTTTTTTTTTTTTTTTTTTTTTTTTTTTTTTTTTTTTTTTTTTTGAAAAACGACGATGATATGTTTCTCTGAACATTTAAAATTCAGTATTTTTCTCGAAAACTAAGGGATGTCTATCTTTGTCCCTTCCAGCACAATGATTAGTTTTGACTTCCTACAAGACAATGACTGGAAAACAGTGCTGGAAAATAAAAGAACAGTTTGCGACAAGTAATTTCTTCATTTCCCACGTTTTCTTCCATAAGAGATCAGAATTTTCTTCTTTTGTTTAAATGTTTTCTCAAGCCTTTTCTGCAAAGGGCGTCAAACCAGGCCCCGGTTTCTCGAAAAAACTTTAAATTACGTTCTCAGACTCAAGTCTGAGCGCCGTGCTCAAATCGCACGAAATCTTCAAACGAATACCCTTCAACGTTGGAGAGTATTCAATTGAAATTGAGCATGTTCTCATGGGTATGCACTTAAGTTGTTTTTTTTTTTTTTGAGAAACCGGGGCCAGGTCTTGTTTGAGAAAGGGTTGAGGTAGTTTGGACAAACATGGGTAAAATCGACACATGCAGGCATGCAGTCTGATCGTAACTCCTTTTGCACTCATTCAACTTCATTATTACCTTGCTTAACTTTAACCCTTTCCAAAACGACAAAATTTTAGGGTGTTCCAATCTGAAAGCTGCTACAGACGACTAAATGGGTGTTGCCTAAGGTGCAATTTGTGAAAAATAAAGCACAGAAAACATTGAGACAAAAGGAGAAACTACTGGTTATCAGTAGTTTCTTCTTTTGTTTCAATGTTTTCCCAAGCCTCATCTATTTAGGACGTCAAAACCAGGCCCCGATTTCTTGAAATAAAACTTAAGTATATTCTCATAAGAACATGCTCAACTTCAAAGGGATACTCTCCAATGTTGAAGGATATTCGATTGAAGTTCACGTGGATTTCTTGCGATTTAAGCACGGTACTCAGATCTGAGCATGAGAACGTACTTAAGTTTTTTCGAGAAACCGGGGCCAGGTCTTGTTTGAGAAAGGGTTAAACGAGTGACATAGACCCTGAACTGGATCCATTCAAGTTTTTTTCATTACCCATTTTCTTTATTTCGGTTCATTTGTCATAGCAATGGACATAAATATATACGTTGAAAGTTTCTTGCTCTGTACAAAATACAAAATTCATCTTACAATTTTATAGATCTTCCTCATAACACAGATGTCCCATTCTGCCTGCTGATCATCAAAATTCAAGGGAGGTAAACTCGACTGATTTGTATCATTCTCTACCAGAATTAAGTCCCATCGATGCTAATTCGTGTAGGTAAAGAGAAATTCTGAAAAATGAAAAGAGTGAGCTTTCTGTTTTTGTCTCAATAACATAGATGTTCCATTCTCCCTGCTGATCATCAAAATTCAAGGGAGGTAAACACGACTGATTTGTATCATTCTCTACCAGAATTAAGTCCCATCGATGCTAATTCGTGTAGGTAAAGAGAAATTCTGAAAACTGAAAAAAGCGAGCTTTCTTTTTTGTCTCAATGTTTCACAAAGCATGTATACACCAAACCAATCTTGTTTGGTTTGGGAAAAATGAAAAGAACCAGAATCGAACTGCTGGATTAGTAAACATGTACGAAACAGTTTGTAAAGACCATCAGTCAAAGCAATTGACAAGTTCAATCTTCAGAATAATGCTGAAGGTATAAAGCATTCTTCTTATTCTTCTTTCCAATAAGTGCATGGCTCCTCTGGAGCATCAACGCACTGTGAACTGTACAACTAAATTCATTTGTGCAATATTATAACAGGAACATAGCCTATCCGAGGCTAGTCCATGTTATTTGCAAAGTCTTCTGACAATGGTAATAACTTTTGGGGTTTGTGGCTTTTTTCTGCATTCCACACGGTACTTTATCCGATAGAAAATCCCTTCTAGTATGGATACTTAAATTCAAATATAATATCGCCGCTTTTCTTAGAAAATCTCGTAACTGCAGCTTATTCCAAGCTGCAGTTACGATATTTTTAAGAAAAGCGACAGTATAATAATATTATAGTAAGTCCAATACGGTTCCTTTTTTCCTGGCGGTCAGATTCACAGAGGTCAATAGGTGCATTCTAGACAATAGAACAATAGGCTTATTGATCCGTGACCTGGAAAAAGGGGGCGCTTTGGCATTTAACCCTTTCCCAAACGGCAAAATCCTAGGCAGGTCCAATTTCGAAGAAGCTAAAGTCAAGAAATAGGATGGCTATAAGGATAGAATTTGTGTATAAATCAGCACAGAAAAGATTGAGACAAAAGGAGAAACTGCTGGTTATCAGCAGTTTCTTCTTTTGTCTCAATGTTTTCCCATGCCAATTCTATCATGGACGTCTAAACTAGGCCTTGTTTTGGAAAGGGTTAAGACTACCATATTTCCAGATCAGCGTGTACCTAACTGGAATCTGACAAATTCAAACACGTTGTCTTCCAGTTGCTACAAGTCATGAAGCAGCTACTAGAGAACATCAGGGATCTTGTTCAGACTGTGCGTATGCACAGGCTGATCTGGATCCACGTTGTTCTTAAATGCCATAAAGCTCCCTTTTTAAAATCCCAGCTCACATGCTTCTGCTAATCAAATTATCCCACTCAAAACTGCCAATGGCTTTTAAATTATATCTATGAATATTTAAAGAGGGGTAAATTGCATTTGGTGATTTATATCACTCAAGGGTCATAACTTTTCCTCGAACAGAAGGCCTTATTTACAATAATCGGCGATGGAACATTGAATTTAAACATTACCAAGGTAACATATCACACTAAGCGATAGAACCTTATATTGTTGGTACTCATTTGAATCATATCGGGGAGAATAGTATAACAAGAGGACCATGACGGTCCTATATCGCTCACCTGAACCAAATTGATATGAGCAACACTTTTATTCAAATCAATTGATATTTATTATTTTAAGACTGAAAACTAACTTATGGTCAATAACAATATGAAAATCAAATTCATCAGAGATCTTATGGTCCCCAACATTGTGTCCAAGATTTGTCCAATAATTGTATATTCTACAGTGTAAACAAAGTCGAAAACCGTAATTTTGTCAAATTCAAGGGCACATAACACTCACCTTTCTGCTCAAATCAGACTGAAAATCCTACTCATCCAAGATCTTATGGTCCGCAATATTGTGTATAAGTTTTGTCTTGATTGATTGATAATTGTAGATTCTAGAGTGTAACAGGATAAAAAAAAGCCAAAAATGGCAATTTTGTCAAATTAAAGGGCACATAACTCTCAACTTTCTGATCGGATCAAACTGAAATCGCAATAATCTAAGATCTTATAGTCCCCAACATTGTGTCCAAAATTTGTCTTGATTGATTAATATAATTGTAGATTCTAGAGTGTAAACAAGGTGGAAAACAGCCGAAAATGGCAATTTTGTCGAATTCAAGGGCACATAACTCTCGACTTTCTAATAATATCAGACTGAAAATCGAACTCATATGAGATCTTATGGTCCCCAACATTGTGTCCTGGTTTTGTCTTAATTGATTAATAATTATAAATTCTAGAGTGTAAACAAGGTCCAAAACAGCTTAAAATGGCAATTTTGTCAAATTCAAGGGCACATAACTATCAACTTTATGATCAGATCAGACTGAAAATCCCACTCATATGAGATCTTATGGTCTCCTACATTATGATCAAGTTTTGTCTTGATTGATTGATATTTGTAGATTCTAGAGTGTAAACAAGATGGAAAACAGCTGAAAATGGCAATTTTGTCAAATTCAAGGGCACATAACTATCGTCTTTCTAATCAGATCAGACTGAAAATCAAAGACATCCAAGATCGTATAGTCCTCAACATTGTGTCCAGGTTTTGTCTTGATTGAATAATAATTGTAGATTCTAGAGTGTAAACAAGGTCGAAAACAGCCAAAAATGGCAATTTCGTCGAATTCAAGGGCACATAACTCATGACTTTCTGGTCTGATCATAACCAAAATCAAATTCGTCTAAGATCTAATTGTTATATACATTGTGTCCAAGTTTAATCTTGATTGGTAAATATTTGTAGATGCTAGAGTGTTAACAAAGTCAAAAGTAGCTATTTTTCGCATTCAAGGGCAGATAACTCCGGACTTTCTGGTCCGATCGGACCAAAAATCGAACTCATCCGAGAACTTATGGTCAAACATATTTTGGCCAAGTTATGTCAAGATTGGCTTATATTTGTGGATGCTAGAGTGTTAACACTAAATTGTTGACAGACGGACGGACAGACGGACGGACGACGGACACAAAGTGACCACAATAGCTCACCTTGAGCACTTCGTGCTCAGGTGAGCTAAAAAGTGTACCCACAAGATAGGGTTTTATCAAAAAGAAAAGATGTTTTACATTTTGAAGAGTCATTAACTCTCCCTTTTCTATAACTCTGACTTGCCTAAGCTCGGGAGAGGGGGGACATCCCCAATCAACTTTAACTTTAATAGGTTCGATTAACTTTAATAGGCTCGATACATGTAGCTATATCGCTCAATTTGTAAAACAGCATTACACATGGCCGATGCATTCTTGCACTTTTGGGTTCAAACCATACAATACTACTGCCATACATACATATTCTATTTAAGATACATATTCTATTTAAGATTACAATGTTTTCGAGTTCGACACCGTTTTATATAGACAAGTAGGCTATATCAGAACTTATTCGAAAGCAAGCGAGAACGGCTCAGTGTTTTGAAGTAACATAGACCTCCTGTGTGGCCTTCCAAGCGGTAAAGAAACTAGGTATCTTTACCCTTTCCCAAACAAGACCTGGTTTTGACGTCCCTTATAGAAACTGCTTGGGAAAACATTGAAACAAAAGAAGAAACTGCTGATAACCAGCAGTTTCTCCTTTTGTCTCAATATTTTCTAAGCTGTATCATACACAAATCTTATCTTTATCAACATTCATTTTGTCGCCTGCAGCAGCTTTCAAATTGGACCACCCTGAAATTTTGTCGTTTGGGAAAAGGTTAAGAAAAGAAAATGAATAATTCATTTGAATCATGACGACATGCTATCAAAAACCGTGTGATAAGACATTAACGATAGACACGGGGTGCGAATAAGTGTATCTATCATGCAATAGCAGGGCCGCTTCCATAAATGATTGAGAAGGTGTTTCAACAATTGCATGTCAGACACAATTTCTGGCTCCTTGCAATAGGGAACGATTTTATCCAGCTAGCCGTGACGTAATTTCGGACAAACAAGAGTATTTCGTAGGTGTTGTTATAAAATCTCGCAACTACGGCTTGATTCAAGCCGTAGTTACGATATTTTATAACAACTACGACGGTTTATCAAAACATAACGGTAAACCCAGTCTATTTTGAGCACAAAATTCATTGCCATTGCGAAGTGTAACGCTGACCGTTTACAGAAGTGCTTTACCATTTCTAATGATTGTAAATGAATGCAATTTTATCAAGCACGATTGAAAATCATTTCAAAGTTGACAAAAACGATAAACTGTCGTATCGGCGTAAGATTGTGCATCATGGGATGGATAACGACTACGGACAAATTTGCCCCGCTTTGGGTAAGAAATGTGCGATAATTCTCTTTTTTCTGCATCAATTTTCAAGCGTTTTTTTAATGTACCCCGCCTTACCGAGCTTTGTCCTCTGATGTATGACTTGTTTGTAAAGTCATTGTACCTTTTCCAAAAATTGGTCCAAACCGACCAGAAAAACGACAGTAAATCACATCGTTTTTCTGGTCGGTTGGGATCAATTTTTGAGAAAAGTACAAGGAGTTTCCAAATTAGTAATTTACATCTGAGGAAAGAGCTCAGTAATGCGGGGTGCATGCAATAAACCGCTTGAAAAATGGCGCAGAATTAAGAAAGTTATTGCATAAATTCTTAAACTGAAACGGGGCTAATTTGGCTCAAGTAATGCAACATGATTAGTAGAATGGGTTTTTAAGATTCAATAGGTCTCTTTGGTACAATACATTATGTCTCTTAATGCCATTATCGGATAGTTTGTTAGTTTTTAAGAGAAAGTTTGATTGATTTATAGGCTTGTTTAGACATGAATCGATAGAAAATGCTTCAAAAGGGCATTTTTAAGATTTGGAACAAAAGGCAAATACATGCAGTAATAAATCAAGCCTCAGCTTCAATCACTGAACAGTCCCATGGAAAGCATTGTGCGAAGTTTGGTACCAAACTTTTAAACTATGTAGACCATCAAAAAGAGTTTTTTTTATTTTATGATGTTCTTTTGTTTGTTGTTTTTATTGAATTTTTGTTGTTGTTCTTGTTTGAAAATCATTGTTTGAACATGTATCGTCGGTGCCATTGCAGGACCTCGTAACTCCAGCTTTAATCAAGCTGGAGTTACGATGTTTTGCAATAGCACAAGTAAGAAGGCTTTTCTAGCGCATACATAGTTGAAAACGGCGTAAAACCCCAATAAACTCAAACTCTAGCGCATACAAATGATCCCCTTTGGTATAATGCATTATATTTCGTTACGTCTTAGTCGGAGTGTTTATATGTTTTTACGAGAAAAAGTTGATTGATTTATACGCTTGCTAAGACATTTATTGGTAGGCAATGTTCCAACATGTTATCTTAACCCTTTCCCAAACAAGACCTGGTTTTGACGTCACATATAGATAAGGCTTAGAAAGCATTGAGGCAAAAGAAGAAACTGCTGATAATCAGCAGTTTCTCCTTTTGCCTCAATATTTTCTTAACTGTATTTTTACAAAATCTTTTATTTATCATCACATAATTTGCCATCTGCAGTAGCTTTTAAATTGGGTCACTCTAGACTTTTGCCGTTTGGGAAAGGGTTAAAGATAGACCTCTAAAAGCATCTAAATTCGTTTCTTGTTTCTTGAATTATCAAAGCAGCGCATGCGATGTGAAACGATAAGATTTAAACTGCAGTTGCTGCTAAATTCACACTTTTTTATCGAAAATAGGACGAACGTGTAGCAATTGTATTGTCATATCATTAATAGAATCAGAACAACTCTGATTTATTTTGTCAGACACAAACATACACAAGGTCAACCCGTACAAAAGCAAGTTTGAATTTTGAAAGTTTGTCATGAAATTTAAAATACAAAGTTAGATTTTGGGAGAAGCATCTACATTGACATTTGTAAAACGTTAAATGCTTGTAGTACAGAAAAATATAGAACAACAATTTCCAGTCAGAGTTTTTATTTCACTGATTATGTAACTCTGCTGCATGCATAAGAAGTTCACTTGCTACGAAATTTCGTCGGTCACGTTTAAAAACGTCGTAATTATAGCTTATTCAAGTTGTAGTTACGACATTTTGGAATGTTACTAACGTAATATATAGATCAAATCAAAGCGTAGCCATAATTTGGCATCGTTAGCACCATTGTTAAAGGCCGATACGGTCTAGGCAATTATTTGTTTCAAGCCAACTCTAGGAGGGCTCTGCATTGATTTACACTCCGAGAACCTGTCGTGCTAAATTCCACTTAACATCCAGTGTGGCAAACTCGCACGAAACGATTGCTCAGTAAAGAGTTTTCTAGGGGTTGCAAATTGGTTTTAGATATTACATTGTGCATATTGAGATATTTCGAGGAAAGAAAGTGTTTTTCCATATCTGTGCAAAAGTGAGAATATTTTACTTGACAGATGGAGTAACTTAGTTTTTTCGAGGTAGCAAATCGTCGTTGTAAATGCAAAACCTCGTATCTCGTTTTTTGGAAAATTTCAAAGGGTAGGGATAAACGTGTAATAACTTTTCCCAAACTTAAATGTTTACTTGAAATTTTGACATAATGTTCATAAATAATTTGTCATTAATACTGATCAGTAAAAATATATCAAAACCTACGAGAATTTTCTAAACTTGGCACACAAGTTTGTACTTTGAAAATCGAAAGAATCGACATACGAGGGTTTGTATTTACAACGACGAAATTTGTTTTAGTTAGTTTTACATATCATATTGTGCATATTGAGATATTTCAAGGAAGGAAAGTATTTTTACACATCAAATTGTGCAAAAGTGAGAATATTTTAATGGAAAAGTGGCATACTTAGACAAAAGTATTGCTCAGTAAGATTTGCTTTAGGAAAGAGCTGTTTATGGGTAACAAATTATTTCTAGATATCAAATTGTGTACATCGAGATGAGATGATTCAGGGAAGGAAAGTATTTGAGTCGGAATCTGGAAAAACGTCCCTTATAGCATTTGAGACAGCTACATTTCAAAACCAGCCTTTACCTATGCGAAGACACCGATGCTGCTCTTCTATGGTTGCTGCAGGTCACAAAGAAGCTATTAGAGAACAACATGGATCCTGATCAGACTGTGCGTATGCACAGGGTGGTCTGGATCCATGTTGTTCTCAAATGCCATAAAGGGCGTTTTTTCCAGATCCTCACTCATTTTTAACTATCATATTGCGATTAAGTGATAGCAAATTCGGATTCGTCAGAATATTTTTTTTTTTTTTTTTTGAGGATTTTTTTTTCTTTTTTGAGGGAAGCAAAGTATCATTGATATAAAATTGCGCAATATCGCGTGGTTTACAGTGAAGAGAGTACAGTGTGTGTTACAACATTTACAACGTTTCAACAGTCTCTATAATTTTTGATGTAGGAAAAGCTTGTAGGAAAAGCTTGGTATAGATAACAAAATGTTGTTATGAAGCATTTTAGTCATTTAGATCTATGACTTTCCATTTGTGACGGTCTTAATTCCTTGTTTGTGAAGGGGGTACTTCGATCGTGATATTATGAATCACCTTGGTAATAAAGTTTTACTGTTTATAAAGGTAGTTACATGTGATGATGATAAATGATACATGTAATTGAATGCCTTGTACGAAATCAACATTTTTTGGAATAAAAAGACTTAGTACATTTAGTTAAATTGATATTCCAAAGAAAATTTCAAAAATTGTTTAAATGTTGATTTGGACTTCGATTTTCCAGAATAATTGTAAATTGTAATTGTGTAATTCTGCAATTATTTAAATTCATTTACACGACAAATCTTGAATTTTGAATGAAAAACATGAATGAAAAACAAACAAATGAGGAGTAAAGATCATTTTTTATATGCGTTTTGGATAATAAGATATCCAAGCAACTTCATCTTGTAGAAGTTGCTAGGAATATAGAATTACACAAATTTGCATGTCTTAATTCATTTCCTTACATTCATTTTCGAATGTTTGTCAGACAATCTTTTCTGTGAAAGGGTTCAATGAGACCGTAGGATAGAATGAAGACAGTGTGTATTTTAACAAGAAATAACGACATTAAGGTTAAGGCCGAACACCAACAAGTCAACGTTGATCATATTATCTCTGCCCATCCTCCTGTTAATATCTCTTTCCGAATCGATACGCAGACAAGATTTGACAGCGTCTAGAAATGCTAACACCGTTCTAGTGCGCCATCAGAAAAAGCACACATGCACATGTCATAGTAGGCCTAGAAATTGATTTGTTCAAAAGCAAGATGTTTTACGTTAATACATCGTCGTTTAAAATGTAGGCCCATTGATTTTGTAGCCATAAAAACGAAGATAAGTGAACACAATATTTTTGACGCGAAAAGTTGGGATATTATAATCAATGCAGTACCAACAAATATTTCATTGAGACAAATTTTCACTTTGTCATGCTTTCTTGTTGACATTTATAGTAACCGAGCTCTTGAAAGGGGTTCCATAAAGCATTTGAGAACAACATTGATCTGAATCGGTCTGCATAAACACGTAGACTGACCAAAATCCATGTTGTTCTCTAAATGCATTTTCATGGCCAGTAGCAACAACTGGGCTCGGCATGGAACTTGGCCAGAATACACAAAGGTACAGGATGACCTTGAAAAATAAGCATTAAAGCTGACTTTACCAGATCCTGGCTCGCATCACAACGTATGCATTTATCATACAAAATAAATGCACGCCTGTACATATTTATAAATATTGATAAAGGACAAAGTTCTCAATATTATATGAGCTGTCGTCACCATAAATGATTATCGATCTAGAACCACCAATCATTAATGGTGATTATGTTGACAAATGAGGTATAGATCACCATTCAGATACGTGCTGGTAATTTGTTCTCATGATACACAGGGGTAATCTGATAGAAGCCATTAGGGTCAGCGAAAGGTCAATTAATAAAACAAGAATACTAATGACCGCTTGTACGTCATACTCATGTGCATCACGTTTGATGTACCGGTGTATGTAGGTATTGGCCAAAGACCGAAGAATCGTTTCTAAAGCATGATCATATACTGTCCTTGAAACAAAGGATGCCAATATCAGTTACAGGGATTCCAAACGTAAGCAGTACAATATATTATCCGAGTTTTCTCTTACGAAATTCGCTCATTGATATGTTGATGTCGCTCATTTATGAGCGACACCAACGTATCAAAAAGCGAATTTCATCAGAGAAAACTCACTCGGATTATACAATATCTGTGTCATCTAAGAAGAAAGACACACACCAACACTCATATTCTAACCGGAACAAAGTCCTATACGAATTCTTTAACAAACCAATTTGCAGCTGTAAACCTTAAATGGATTTCCCCGGTTTTACCATATCCGATGCTATCTCAAAAGTAGTGATTGTATAATGTTTAATTATAAAATAGCATTATATGTGTATTCATCTAAGAATCAGATTGAAGTATCAATTTCACACTACTTCAACTAATGGATATTTGTTGACAAAAGGAAATTACAGCAGCAATATCTATAAACATCAGGTTATCATAATTTCAGTGTTTCCATCTGACAGTAACTTTATATAAAATATCAAGTTTTGTTTTAAAATACTTATTCAAATGCTCCAATTACTACTGTAACTTCAAGTAGTTTATGTTATGTGAAAACGTATATTTGTCTATGATTCCAACTAAATGCAAATCGTTTTGAATGCTACATGGGTAGGGACATCAAAATACATGTTTTCTAAGCAAATAAAATTTCCTAACGTGTCAAATTAACGCCTAGATGCGTACTTTAAATTTCTAGAAAGGATAGCGTTGTTACAACCCGTTTTGTAATAATCACCCGTTTTGTAATAAATATAACAAAGTGGGGGATTATTACAAAACGGGTTACAATGTCTAACCCGTTTTGTAATAACCCGTTTTGTAATAAAATTATATATTTTCCCGATAACTACTATTTGCATCCAATACCTAATGTTAGCTATTTTAATCATTCTCAGAACAGCTGTGCGAACTTTAAATTGAACTAATTTTCGTTTTGCAATGAAATTATAAAATGTAGAAAAAATGATATAACGCACTTTGTGATAATGTATTACAAAGTGGGGGATTATTACAGAACGGGTTACAATGTCTAACCCGTTTTGTAATAACCCGTTTTGTAATAAAATCATATATTTTCCCGATAATTACTATTTGCAATCAATACTCAATGTTAGCTATTTTAATCATTCTCAGAACAGCTGTGCAAACTTTAAATTGAAATAATTTTCGTTTTGCAATGAAATTATCAAATGTAGAAAAAATGATATAACGCAGTTTGTGATAATGTATTACAAAGCGGGGGATTATCACAAACGGGTTACAATGTCTAACCCGTTTTGTAATAACCCGTTTTGTAATAAAATTATATATTTTCCCGATAACTACTATCTGCATACAATACTCAATGTTAGCTATTTCAATCATTCTCAGAACAGCTATGCGAACTTTAAATTGAAATAATTTCAGTTTTGCAATGAAATTAACAAATGTAGACAAATGATATAACCCAGTTTGAAATAATGTATTACAAAGTGGGGGATTACTACCAAACGGGTAAGAACGCCTAACCCGTTTTGTAACAACCCGTTTGGTAATAAATTTTTCACATTGTTTTCAATGACTGATATTTGCATATATTATGCAGTGTAACGTAATTTTAACACTTTCTGAACTATTGTACGTCTGTTAAGAAAGCAATTTTCATCTTAAAAAGAAACTTCCATCCGCAGATCAGTGATATAACGCAGTTTGTGATAAAATATTACAAAGTGGGGGATTATTACAAAATGGGTTACAATGTCTGGCCCGTTTTGTAATAACCCGTTTTGTAATAAAATTATATATTTTCCCGGTAACTACTATTTGCATACAATAGAATGATTAAGATAGCTAACATTGAGTATTGAATGCAAATAGTAGTTACTGGGAAAATATAAAGTTTTATTACAAAACGTGTTATTACAAAATGGGTTAGACATTGTAACCCGTTTTGTAATAATCCCCCACTTTGTAATACTTTATCACAAACTGCGTTATATCAATGATCTGCGGATAGACTTTTCCTTTTAAGATGAAAATTGCTTTCTTTACAGACGTACAATAGTTTAGAAAGTGTTAAAATTACGTTACACTGCATAATTTATGCAAATATCAGTTATTGAAAACAATGTGAACATTTTATTACCAAACGGGTTGTTACAAAACGGGTTAGGCGTTATTACCTTTTGTAATACATTATTTCAAACTGCGTTATATCACTTTTCTACATTTGTTATTTTCACTGCAAGACTAAAAATTATTTCAATTTAAAGTTCGCACAGCTGTTCTGAGAATGATTAAAATAGCTAACATTGAGTATTGAATGCAAATAGTAGTTATCGGGAAAATATATAATTTTATTACAAAACGGGTTATCACAAAACGGGTTAGACATTGTAACCCGTTCTGTAATAATCCCCCACTTTGTAATACATTATCACAAACTGCGTTATATCATTTTTTCTACATTTGATAATTTCATTGCAAAACGAAAATTAGTTCAATTTAAAGGGACATTTCATTCCGATTTCAATTTTTTAAAGTATGTCTTGATGCCAAGATTGGGTATTCTAATGAATATAAATACTATTAGTTTTTTTTAAGTTGATGCCAGTAAGCGAGATATACGCATTTAAAGTTGAGACATAATCGATAAATTGCATATAAATCCGAACTGTTGTCCACAACAATTTGTTCAATTTTAACACAAAAATATAAATTTCTCGTACACGGCGCAATATTTTGGCTTGAAATTTTCAGAATTTTCATAAGGAAATATGCTCTTTCAGATAAAAATAAAAGTAATATTTATGACAAAAAATTCTGAAATGTCACTTTAAAGTTCGTACAGCTGTTCTGATAATGATTGAAATAGCTAACATTAGGTATTGGATGCAAATAGTAGTTATCGGGAAAATATATAATTTTATTACAAAACGGGTTATTACAAAACGGGTTAGACATTGTAACCCGTTTTGTAATAATCCCCCACTTTGTTATATTTATTACAAAACGGGTGATTATTACAAAACGGGTTGTAACATAGCGTATTCAACTTCTTTAAGCTAAGATATTGACAAGGTTTCTAAGCCAAAACACCAAATCAAATGCCCTAATTTCCAAGAACTGAATCTGTCAGGGCGAAAAAGGATTTGTCAATGAACGGAAATTACGGGTTCGTTGATGTACAGTATTGGTAACATCCTCGCAGTCAATCTCCTTCGCAGTTATCTCCCCTGAATTGGGATTGGGGAGATCTCTGCCGGCACAGCTTGAGTTACCAAGATTTCAGGTAATTGAATTTTTTTATTTCGATTTTTATTTAAATAGGTAATCATGCTTTAAGTGATGTTTTAGGCATATGAGGTGTCAGATATGAATCCAAATAAAAAATATAATTGGATTTAAAAATGATTTCAAAAATATAAATAAATTTCCGCCATCTTTACGACATGACGTCACATTCACCATGATCACGTGATTTATATGCCTGCAGTGATAATGTAAGGCATTGTCGCTGTGTGGAGTTTGCCTCGCAGTGTCTTTACATTAACGCTTTCCCAAACAAATTATGCCTTTGGCGTTTCTAAAAGAAAAGGCCTGGGAAAACATTGAGACAAAAGAAGAAAATGCTGGAAACCAGCATTTTCTTCTATTGTCTCAATATTTTCAATGCTTTATTCTACCTAAATCATATCTTTGGCAACGTCAATGTTGTTGTTTGCAGTAGCTTTAAAGCTGGAAAAATCAAAATGCCTATTGGGAAAGGATTAAATCCCTGTTGAGATCTAGTGAATTTATTTGTGGTTTGGCTTTATTTATGATTACTCGTGTACCAGCTTTTCAGCTTGCAAGGTCAACATTGGATTTTTCTGTCGTGGTTTTGTTTTGTGTTCCTTATTTAACATTTTTTGTGAATAAAAAATATTCGACACTGAATTTTTTTCTCGGAGGTATACTTGAAACACACATAAGATATGTTTCAGCTGATTTGGGCAGTCGGTGAATGTTTGCGAACGTCATTTTGTAGCATGTCGTCGGTGTAAATGCAAAACCTCGTATGTCGATTCTTGCAATTTTCAAAGTACAAACTTTTGTGCCACGTGTAGACAATTCTCGCAGGTTTTGAGATATGTTTACTGATCAGTATAAATAATACATTATTTGAGAGCAATATGTCAGAATTTCAAGTAAAACATTTCAGTTTGGGAAAAGTTTTTACACCTTTCACCCAACCCTTTAAAATTTTCCAAAAACGAGATACGAGGTTTTGCATTTACAACGACGATGTAATGTGTGGTGCTAGAAGTAAAGCCACCTAAGATTTGAAGAAAACAGGAACACAATGATTATCTGACTTAGTATCTTTTCATTCACGAATTACTCATACTTGTATGTTTTACATGTAGGCCTACATGCATTTGGTCCTACGACGATCAAAGTAAGATTAATCAAGTTGCAATAAACTATTTTTACGAGGTTTTGTTCAGCTAACGCCGATAATGACCAAGCCTATATAGCAGCAATTAAGTACGGTGCTAATTCTTTATTTGCAATTGATGACGGGAGTCTGCGGAAATGACAAGTGGAAATGACGGAATGTTGTTCAAGTATGTAGGTGTGTGATTGTTCTCATATTACCTGCAAAGTTGGAGTTTTCCTAATGCATTTAAAGCTATTGTAGTTGACAGTGTGACAGTTCGTATGTTAGTGACAATGAGGTTGCATCAATTGTTCCTTAAACATAATCGGAATAGCTTATGAGTGGATTATTGCATCTTGTCTCTCAATATGAACACAGGAATACAGGCTCCTAAGAAACAAGAATATCTTCTAAATAATATGTTGGCATGGCATTGTACAATATAATCCTAATGTGATATTTAAAAGTGGATCAAACAGTCCCGACAGTTTTTGTTCGGTGTCTAGAACCCTAAATAAGTTTCACGTGAACACTGGTATGGTAGCTAAATCTTGTCAGTTGATAATTACGCTTTTTTCTTTTTATGTGTACATGAAATATTTTGTTTTATTTTTAAAAAAAAAACATTTCATGACATTTTTAGACTATGCTGAGTAATACATATCCGTCAAAGTATTACTAATACTCTAACAAGTGAATCTGACATGCTTCCGAGTTATGCAGCGTAATTATTATACAAAGATACAAAGGTGGAACAAACTGTGCCAATTGTGTTCGCTCAGTGTCTATCACCATCTATACGATTAAAAATATCGTAACTACAGCTACTTCCAACTGCAGTTACAATGTATTAGCATGCTCTCTATAGCTATCAGTTTTTGAGTAACCTGTCTCGGAAAGTACAGGTAAAATAGGTATTTTCCTGGCACACATATTGACAAATTACGTCACTAAATGTGCCAGGTGTAATAGTGAGAGAGTTATTACTTCTCGTTCTTTAATTACCGTTGTGGATTGTTCTGTGTTACATTTTTGAACAATATTTACTGGTATAGCTCACGATATATGACATGGCATGACATCTCAATTTTTTGGCTAGGGTTGCTCTGCCAGGTCGATTATCGTGAACTAAACGTGTAGTATACCTCTGTAACCCTTGCTTGTGACGTGACGAACAATATATAGCTTGGAACGAAAACTTTGTTGAAAATTTTCGTTCAAAATTACTTGATAATATTAATCAATTACACTCGATCATGAACGAATTCGATAATTCAGAAATCAATGATTCAGTACAACAATTCACATCTTATATTCAAAAATATGCTTTTGAAATATTCGGAAAAACTAAAAACAAACCTAAAACAAAGAAAAAATCACAAAATAAATGGTTCGATGCGGAGTGTTACAAAGCCCGCAAAGAGTTCAAAAAGGCACAACATATATATAGAAAAAATAAAAATGTCGATAATAAAAATATATTTGTACAAAAGAGAAAAGAATTTAATAAGATTAAGCGTAAATCTAAAAATAATTATATGAAAAAAGAAGGTAAACGTATTTCAAAATTAGCGCAGACTAATCCACGATCATTTTGGAAAAATATTACATCACAGTATAAAAATGACGCAAGTCCAGAAAATATTACAATAGAAGAAATGTTTCGACATTTTAATGACCTTTATCATTCTGAACCAGCAGAAAATGATCCTGAGCCAGACACTGACAATAACGATCACATACATGTATATGATGAAGAATTAGACTCAAATTTTACTGAAGATGAAATAAGAAACGCAGTATTTGCTCAAAACAACTCCAAAAGTCCGGGAAATGATCATATTATAGCTGAAATATTTAAATGTACATTTGATATTATATCACCATTTTTGATAAATCTATTCAATAAATTATTCTCCGAGGGAAATTTTCCACAATGTTGGGAAGATGGAATAATTATTCCAATATTTAAGGGTGGTGAACACAAAGCCAAAAACTTCAGAGGTATTACGTTGAATAATATAATCTCAAAAATATATTCTAAAATTTTAATCAACAGATTAACCAAATGGTCAGAGAAACATGAAAAACTTATAGATAACCAGTTTGGTTTCCAAAAAATAAATCCACTATAGACTGCATATTTATACTCCACGCAATAATCTCAAAAACATTGTCAAGCAAACAAAAGCTATATGCCGCCTTCCTTGACTGGGAGAAAATGTTTGATAGTATAGAAAGACGATATTTATGGCAAAAGCTGGTTTCGGAAAACGTAAGCACAAAATTAGTAAACGCCTTTAGATCTATGTATAATACTGTGAAAGCTACTATTCGATATGGTAATGATGAATCAGATTATATCCATTCACATATAGGTGTAAAACAAGGAGATCCTGCCAGTAGTATACTTTGCTTATTTTTCCTGAATGACATCATGTCCACTATCAACTCTAATATAGATGGACTTATAACAATAAACGAATTAAAACTGTTTCTTCTTCTATTTGCAGACGATGCAGTAGTCTTTTCCAAAAATCCATTATCTCTGCAATCAATGTTAAACGACATAGAAAAATACTGTAATGATTGGAACTTACGCCTTAATGTGAATAAGACAGAAATTGTAATATTTGAAAAGGGTAGACACACTAATTATGACTTCTTTTTGTATAACACAAAATTGGAAGTCGTTTCATCATTTAAGTATTTAGGGGTACATCTATACAAAAATGGTAGTTGGAATAATACGCAA
Source organism: Fragum sueziense (assembly GCA_963680895.1). Taxonomy (NCBI): domain Eukaryota; kingdom Metazoa; phylum Mollusca; class Bivalvia; order Cardiida; family Cardiidae; genus Fragum; species Fragum sueziense. The sequence continues at coordinate 63,447,996 of OY804595.1, forward strand.
TCTAAAATAAGCCAACGAGCGTCATTTTCACTTCATAATCTCTTCATTGTAATGAACCAAATTAATCTCCCGACTTCACAAAAAATTAAACTATTCGATAGTCTAGTATCACCAGCCCTTAACTATGCAGCCGAGGTTTGGGGTCACCACACAGCAAATGAAATAGAATCAATTCATACTAAATTTTGTCGCAAAATCCTATGTGTTAGGGGTTCTACAAATTTGGAATGCTTGTATGGAGAACTGGGAAGAATCCCGATGGTTATACATAGAAAAATACTTTTGATCAAATATTGGATAAAATTTTTTAATAAACCTGAATCTTCGCTTTTATATAAAACATACATCATGCTTAAAACCGATCTCGAAAACAACATAACATACAATAGTCAGAATTGGGCATATCAAATCAAAACAATACTTGACACATGCGGACTTTCAAATATCTGGGAAAACCAAATGAACAGAAACCGAAATGTAGACTTTAACATAATTAAACAAAGAATCTTAGACATATACCAGCAAAATCTGTTTGAAAATATTAATAATTCTACACGCCTCACTACATACAAAACAATTAAAAATGTCTTAGAATTTGAAGATTATCTTGATTTCATAGACGACAAAAAATTAAGAATAGCTTACACAAAATTCAGACTATCGGCTCATGATCTAAATATTGAAAAAGGACGTCACCAAAATATCCCGCGTAACTCTAGAATCTGCTCTAAATGCTCCCTCAACATGATCGAAAACGAATATCACTTTTTATTAATATGTCCATACTACTCCGACATTAGGAAAACATATATAAAACCTTATTACTTCACCTGGCCAAATTTACAAAAATTTAGAAACCTACTTACCAATAAAAAGCGGCAAATAGTAATTAATGTATCGAAATTTTTACATTTCGCATTTAAACACAGAAATGAAACATAAAGTTCGATGTGAATTTGTTTTTCTTTATCAGATGTTTTCTCTATAATTTTTGCTCTACAGTCATGTCTTAGTATGAATGTCAATAGATAATGCATTCTTGTGTTGTTCTTCTGTAAACTCATGTCTTTCGCTTGTCGCGAATATATGTATTCTTTGTAATTTGCTATAAACATGTATTTGTTTGATGCAATAAACTCTTTGTATTGTATTGTATTGTATTGTATATCGTCGGCGTTATTGCAAAATCTCGTAACTCCAGCTCAAATTAAGAGGCAAAAGCAGAAAATGATGATTAGCAGCATTTTCTTCTCTTGCCCTCATGCTTTCGTAAGCCTTCTTCAATAGGGACGTCAAAGTCATGTCTTGTTTGGGAAAGTTAAATGGCACAATAACTGTGCTGGTGTAAATGTGTTAGGATATTACGTGTTCTAGTTATTTAGGACTATTCCGGGTTCTTTCCTAATTACGATTTGTGATTTTACAATGCTCGCATTTAAAAGAAAGCGTTTCGGATAGAGCAAAGAAAACACCAATGGTAAACTCAAATATCATGTTTGCAGATATTCGTATATTTGGCTAGGTGGATCTGCAGTAATTCAGCAAATTCAAAATGGATGGTTTCATTGAATATTTCGTAATCTATTGTTTTAAACTTGCATGCTCTTTTTGACAGGGTCGTTTCGGATAAAAGTAAACAGGAGAGTGCTAATGTTACAAAGGTGTTCAAAGCATAGTTGTACCGTTGTTCAGTAATGTGAATACCAACAAATGTAACGGAATGTTGCGAGGCATAATTGTGGACATGTAAAGTGAATAAAAAACAATCTTAATGAAAACGTCGAAGCCATGAAAGATGATATTGTGATAAACGGAATAATTCCCGATGCATTTGAATGTCCTGGACGAAATCTGTAGATACTATGTGAGCCGAGTCATGACTTTACGGAGTACCTATGAGATTCAGGGAAAATTTCAGTTTTACGAAAGTGAGGAACAATTACGTAAACTGTGGAAATCTAACGCTAGAAGCAACATTAGACAGAAGACATTTCTTGAAGGCGTGCTGTTAAAGGCACTGGATTCTAATAGTAAGTATGCCCCTTTTCTTCTTAACCCATTCCAAAACAAGACATAACTTTGATGTCCTGAATAGAAATATTCAGTATTTTCTGTACTATTTTTCAAAACAAGAGCTGTCCGAAGACAGCGCGCTCGACTTTCTAAGTTGCTTAGTATAAAGGGGGCATAACTCCAAATAGAGTGGTCCCAGGGTCATGGGCCCTGATAGTAAGGTAGAGGGTGTGATGGTGAATAAGTATACCAAGTTTGGGTTGAATTCCTTTGATAGTATGGAAGTTATTGATGTTTGAAAAAACTTTAACCTTGGTTGCAACGCCAACGCCAACGCCGACGCCAACGCCAACGCCAACGCCGACGCCGACGCCGACGCCCGGGTGACAGTATAAGCTCTCATTTTCTTCGAAAAGTCGAGCTAAAAATATATCCATATCAACATCCTTTTTGTCGTCTGTATACCTCACGAGAATTGACCTGGCAGAGCAGCCCATGCTGGTCGAATGGATTTCTCTGCCAGGTTAATTCTTGTCCGCTATTGCACCTTCGAAATTCGACCATCCTAAAATTCTGCCATTTGTCAACTTAGGCGCCTGTATATGAATGAAAATATTCAAATTTTAATCAATTTATGGATATAAGCGTCCTCGGATACACCGGGGTATGAGCTACGCTACGTGACGTAGCGTAGCTCATACCCCGGGGTATCCGAGGATGGGGTATGGGATTCGTTTGAAAATTTAGACCTTTAATAGACTAACAGATACATGTAAGGGGGTATAAAGCAGAGGTGGTAAAGGTTTTCTAAATTTTGATTTCAAATCCAAGCCGAGTCATGACATTGCGGAGTACTTATGAGATTCAGGGAAAATTTCAGTTTTACGAAAGTGAGGAACAATTACGTAAACTGTGGAAATCAAACGCTAGAAGCAACATTAGACAGAAAACGTTTCTTGAAGGCGTGCTCTTAAAGGCACTCGATTCTAATAGTAAGTATGCCCCTTTTCTTTTTTACCCATTGCCAAACAAGACATAACTTTGATGTCCTGAATAGAAATAGATCTATTCAATATTTTCTGCGCTATTTTTTTTTAAAAAATCTATCTTTTTCAACATCCTATTTATCGTCTGCAGCATCTTTCAAATTGGTCCATCCTAAAATTCTGCCGTTTGTCAACTTAGGCCTGTTTAAAAATGAAAATATTCATACTTCAATCAATTTATGGATGTAAGCGTCCTCGGATACACCGGTGTATGAGCTACACTACATGACGTAGCGTAGCTCATACCCCGGGGTATCCGAGGATGGGATATAGGATTCGTTCCGAAATTTAGACCTTATATAGACTAACAAATAAGGGAATGGACAGGAGTGGTGGTAAAGGTTTTCTAAATTTCAATTTCAAATCCAAGCCGAGTCATGACATTACGGAGTACCTATGAGATTCAGGGAAAATTTCAGTTTTACGAAAGTGAGGAACAATTACGTAAACTGTGGAAATCAAACGCTAGAAGTAACATTAGACAGAAAACGTTTCTGGAAGGCGTGCTATTAAAGGCACTGGATTCTAATAGTGAGTATGCTCTTATTTATTTTTAGTCCATTCCAAAACAAGGCCCGGATTTGACGTTCTCGATAGAAATTGTTGATAACCAGTATTTCCTTTTTTGTATCAATTTGATATGTTCTGTGATATAGTTTAAATAAACTCTATAAATTAGATGTATTGAAATGTTAAACATAAGACAGTGATATTCGATCTTCAAACAGAATTGTCCTCTATTTAACCAAATTTACAAATAAAATTCTCCAAACACGACAGAAGTCCCCTGGCGGACCAGACAACCAATCTCTTGTAATGTAAAATCAGTAATTACATTTCGTGATCTCCATACGAAAATGTTGGTGCAAAAATATAACAAGTGTCTGTACAAACATATACAAAGTAAGCGGTATTTGGAATAGATTTGTGTTCATTCTTATAAGGACAATTTCCGAAGATCTCCGCATGATTTCTTCTGTTATTGGTTCCTGGCTTATGTTTTTGTCTGTTTAGAGACGTATGAAAAGGTAACCAAAAATCCGTTTATTGTTATCGACAGCGACTTCGACATAATATTTATGGCCTTTCTTTGTATTACATATCTTTGTCGCGTCACTACTTAGTTTGATTAGAAATGGTATCCTTATATGTCTTGATAAATGATTTGACAGAGCATATGTGGTAATGAGCTAGAGATGCTCTGCCAGGTCATTTATCGGGACCTATACCACCAGTATTTGGTCCACAAATGCCTGTAACAATGACAAGCTAACTAGTCGAACACTTAAAATATTCCATCTAGCATTAGATACCAAACATCAACTTCGGGCGTCATCCGTGACGATGGTATCCGGATACACTCGACAAATTACCAGCGTCATTCTGGGCACGAGGTCTTTAGTATCTAATGATGGATCATGGGATACGATAAATCCAGAGCAACGCCGGATCAAACATTGTATCACAGCATAGATATCTATATGTTGCTATCTTACTTAAAAAACACCACAAAGCAGTTGTTGTCAACCAATTTTGAGCTTGTGTTGTTGTTTTTTGGATACATAGCATAAAATACATGTATAGATCTATCTTATGTCTTTATCCTGGAAATGGAACCATCTACTAGTATTGCCGATGCCTTCGAATAAACAACATAATAATTGTCGTAATAGCAAAGATCAATTTCTTGTGTTACTAATTAGCTCTGACATCGAACAAGTTCTCGGGTCATCTTTTATTAGAGTGTCTTGTGAGAATTCGACTGTCATTACATTATTTGTCCTGCAAGAACCAATTACGCCCTAAAGCTCTTAGGCCAACAGAATAATGTAATATATGAGACTTGATCAGAGTAACAAACTAGAGGGGGTGAAGACATACTATTTTTTATATCGTCGGTGTCAATGCAAAACTTCGTATGTCGATTTTTGCGATTTTCAAAGTAAAATCTTGTGTGTCCAGTAAAGACAATTCTTGCAGGTTTGAGATATTTTACTGATCAATATTAATGACACTTGTGAACAATATGTCCAAATTTCAAGTAAAACCTTTCAGTTTGGGCAAAGTTATTACACCTTTTTCCTTCCCCGTTGAAATCTTCCAAAAACGAGATACGAGGTTTTGCAATAGCAACGACGATATTTCAAATCCGGACGAGACGATTCTAATGAGTACCCACAACATGCGGTTTGATGAACATTTAGTGAAATATTGCATTTTGGAAAGCCATAACGCCCCTCTTATCTGTAGCTCGGGTCTGGATACCGAATTATTCAAAACACACTACGAGACATTGCGTCTCTGACTAATGCTGTCTCGATTTTTTACGTAAATTACCCCTGAAAGATGCCATCACCTTGCAAATATTATATAAGATGCATTCTCATCCATATTTTACGTGATTTCCTTAAAGAAAATGATGAAACATAACCAAAATATGGTCTTGTATTTGTCAGAGTGCCAAACTTTGGCTTCGACTGACCTGTAACGGCTTAGATTACGATAAAAACAAATCAGTTTGGTTTGAGTAAGTTATTGTTCACTTGGTCTTTTTTTTTTGGGGGGGGGGGGGGGGGTCGTTACAAGGAGGGGGGTCGTTACAAGGAGGGGGGGGGGGTCGTTACACGATTAATCGATTTAGAGAACGAATCTGATTCATAAATGGTCCAACAAAATGTTAAAAGCCAACTTCTATGGTTTGAATTATTGAACAGGAATTTTAGCCTGGGAATAACATGAGATCTTTAAGCAATCATTGCCCATTTACAGACACGTTTAAATGTGATGTTTGTCGATAAGGACAACTTTTAAAATAGCATAAGAAATGTCTTTTAAAAAATATCGTCAGTGTAAATGCAAAACCTTGTATGTCGATTCTTACAATTATTAAAGTAAAATCTTGTATGTCCAGTTTAGAAAAATCTTGCAGGTTTTACTACATATGACTTATCAGTATACATGATACATTATATGTAGACTCTATGTCCGAATTTCAAGTAAAACCTTTCAGTTTCGGAAAAATTATTAAGTTTTATTCTCCCCCTTAAAATTTTCCTCAAAATGTGATACGAGGTTTTGCATTAACACCGACGATATGTTATAGGATCTCTTACTGCACAAAACAGATATAAAAGAGATAGATCTATATTCTAAATAAACATTTCAACAGAATTCGTCGCTTTTAAACAAAAACCTCGTAACTGCAGCTTATTTAAGCTGCATTTACGCGGTTATTGCTGAAAAGCAGCGACTGATACTGCAACAGGTGTGCATCAATGTCTGCCAAAATCAGTAACAGATTTAAACATTTAAACATGCAACAATTTGCCACTTGCTAAGTGAAATTTTGTTCATTGTGCGTCTTGGATTCCAGAGGGTGGAGCAACAAAAAACGTCTTTACTCAGTACCAGACAACAACATTTTGGATTATGCCAAATTTGAGAGAGATCTAAGGCAACAAGAGAACTTGTATATCGTCACTTTTCAACGAAAACCTCGTAACTACAGCTTGTTAAAAGTGTGTTTTAATTTTTGTTGCCGTTGAAAAGCGACCTTATGTAAAGCCGTCATTGAATATATTGAATTAAAAAAGAACAATAAAGAAAACTGAATATTACAGTAAACAGTAAATATAAAACAGGCTGGGCTGCAATTAAAAGGTTTTCGTTGAAAAAGCAGCGAAATATTCTTTAGAAGGAAAAATGTAAGCACCACGAAGAGCATTCCAGAGTTATATATCATCACTTTTCAACAAAAACATCGTATCTACAGCTTGTTTAAACCTGTAGATACGAGGTTTTCGTTGAAAAGCGGCGATATTATCCTGTTAGTATAGGAAAGTATGCCAGTATACATGTGTACCAGGTATAATACTTATAATTGTACAGACTTTCTCTAGGAAGTAGGTTCGACTGTTAGTATTGCTGAATACTGAAACAAATACAACTATTTTTCATAAAAAAAATCTTATCGTTCCATTCTATGACTACTCTTCTTTATTTTCATTACTAGACAACATGGTTCGACGTCCTTAATATAATTATTAAACGTTTCTTTGAGAACTTGGCTCATTTCATATCAACATTGTGCAAAGAAAATACAACAATATTGTCAGCCCTTACGTTATAGAGTTTGACACTTGTGACATGTTTTGGCATTTCGACGTCTTTCACATTACCAAATGCATGATTTAATTATCATGTGCATGTCAGGTAAAATTTCCTACACCGACAAGTTAATTTAATTGCATCCATGTACTCATATTGTATATTTGACGTCGATGCAGTCTGGTCTTTACCTACCGCATGCATAACAAACTATTGTATACTCAACCAAATTAACTCTGGAAAACTTAAATCCCGTGTGCTAAGTCCGTGGGTTGAGCGCATTAACAAAACATTGTCGAAGTGGGGTCATTACATATGCAGATGTCCTGGTTTGATGTTGCTGGGCTATACACGTAAGTATCCCTTGTAAACATATACATGGACCAATATTACTGTGTGGGATCTGTACCGTACTCGAACGCCAAGATGTCTTTCCTTACACTACATGGCATCGAAGACAAACACGCACACACATGGATGTCGAAAATGCTCTGCTATTGAGTGATTAGCAAATCGACACATAAGAAGGAAAAACATAGAGCTATTTAAAGGGACAAGGATTCAGGCACTGTGCCAACACCGACGCAAATATGCCATCTGCTTTCATGTTCCGGAATAACTGTCGCGTGTTTTATGGGGCTTTTTTTCTCCATAGACAGACTGCAATATGGTAAACCAGTGATTTCAATCTACATAATTATCGTCGTTTTTCAACTAAAACTTCGTATCTACAGCTTTAACCCTTTCCCAAACAGCAAAATTTTAGGGTGGTCAAATTCAAAAACTGCCACAAATGACCAAATGGATTTTATTAAAGATAGGATTTGTGTAAAATATGGCACAGAAAATATTGAAACAAAAGAAGAAACTGCTGGTTATCAGCAGTTTCTTCTTTTGTCTCAATGTTTTCTAAAAACCATTTGTTCAAGGGGCGTCAAAACCAGGTCTTGTTTTGGGAAAGGGTTTTAACAAGCTGTAGATACGAGGTGTTGGGTGAAAAGCAGGTATATTAACAATCCATATAGCTATTTATTATCATCGCCCCGTATTATATCGCCATCCTGACCATTCCAAGAATCCATGTTCAATATTTTCACAGAACTAGAAATCCCCTCGAGTGATATAAGTACCACTCGTTGACACATTAATCAGCTTCTATATGTCATAAAGTAATAACAGTTATAGTCTAGGGAATAAATTCTCTCATTATACAAAGATATACATTTCAGATTACTAACATATTATAGGCATTAATAACTTCGTATTTAATAATTTATTTCAATCACTACATACACAACGTCCCTTTTATGCGAAGCATTAGACCGCTTTATCAGTTATTAGTATTCGACCTACTTTTTGGACCAATGAAAATAAAATAAATTGCGCCGCTATATAACAAGACCGTCGGCTAGTTTATGTGACGTCTATACATAGCCACGCCCCCGTCTCCAATGGATCGCTAGCGAACAAGTCAGATAGAGTGTCGGCTAGTTTATGTGACGTCTATACATAGCCACGCCCCCGTCTCCAATGGATCGCTAGCGAACAAGTCAGATAGAGTTTGTACTAAAGTAGATTCTACACGCGTAGAATATACTATACAGCCTTTGTGCGTTTGTATTCGGTTGACTCAGTGCAGTCATTTATTGACCCAGACTATTTGTTCCATATAATAAGAAATTAATGGGATTACCTTTATGTTGTTGTTCTGATATCATGGTGAACACAACAATGAGTTTGAATATGATAATACTTTCCGTTTAAACTGGCGTGAATTTGCTCTACGCACGATACTCGGGTAAAACATGTATAACAAGACACAGATCCAGGCATCATGCCAACACCGACGCAAATATACCTTGTAGTAAAATAACATGTGTGTGACTTCCTGTCACATGGGATAAAGTTATTTCAATTCAGCATACTGATCAACGTGATCAAGCTAAGTCACGGAAAGCCTGAGATTTCCACTCCCCACATATTAACATCCCTAATAGCAATTAATTATCATTTCTCCGTACGATGTCGTCTCATTGACCATTCCAGGAATTCCTGGTCAATATTTTCACAGAACTAAAAATCCCCTCGAGTGGTATAAATAACACTCGTTGTCAACATTTAGCTTGCATATGTCATAAAGTAAGAACACTAATTATGATTTGTAGTGGATAGGGAATAATTTCTCTCATTGTACATGGACAAACATTCAATAGTTGCCAACATATCATGGGTATTTGATAATTAATTTCAATCTCTCTTTCACATAATATCATATTTTATGAGAAACTCTCGGTTCCTCGTTGATATTTGTACTGAAATTTTCAAAAGCCATCCAAAGGTTAATACTTAATACGTCATGACATTTTACAATAATGTATACAAAGGCTATCAAATAGGCCTTGGAAGGGGAGACTTAAAGCATTTTAAATCAAAGTGCTGAGAGCACTGTAATTGGACGTCCCTGATTGATTGAGCGGGATTGTACATGAACGATAGATATTTTATTCATTCTTCTGTTAGACGTTTAACGTTTAATTCTATAAGATCGATTTCGGACATACAAAATCGGCTTTATTGCCCCCCCCTCTCAGGCTTCAAATTGATTTGATTGCCGTTTCAAGACAACTGATTTGTCTCTATGAATATCACTATTAATTCGATAACCCAATTCAATTAATGCCATGTGATTAGCAATTGTTTCGGTTTAACTATTAGTTTTGTCGTCAGTTACACCTTTCGTTGATTTTATAATGGACAATACAAAGCAAGGTACTTAAAATGTAAGCCAACGCGCTACATAAATGAAAGCCGCGCGATAGCTCACATGGCAGAGCACTCACCTTGTACTCTTTACACATGTCTATATCTGGAAGGCCCTGGGTTCGAATTCTACTTAGACATTGTTCTTTTTTATCATCTTTTTTTACCTTTATATCCACCATCGTTAGGGAAAAAACGACCACAGTGATTTAGAATCGATCTCAACACAAATTCAACGAAATGAAGTAATGAAACGCCGATCATTTACATATTATTCCAATCAATCAGAGACGACTAAATACAGTGCTCCAAGCACTTTGATTTTTATTCGTGTTTAGAGTAAAAAAACAATTTTCCCTGGTTTTGGTTACAAAACAATCAAATTTAATACATATTTTTGCTGAAATAAAATACAATATGAATTGGAGCACCTAGAACCATGGATACCTCATACCAGTACTACTGCAGCATCCTTACATATACAGATGCGCACACAAAGCAGAAATTGGGAACGTGCCGCCGGGAAAATGGCAGTGGAGTATAATACGCAATTTAAATCTTCATATCATTATCAACGAACATTTGAGAAAAGGAATGTCCCTATCTGTACACATATGCACCCGATCACCCAGATAACATTTTGACTGTTGCAGATCCATTGCTTCACCTTCTTAGCACAATACACGTAAACGGGTCACAGAAACATAATAAATACAGATCGCTGTCACTCGATCTTATACTAGTAATAATAATTGCTGTCATAATCATTCATCAGTATGTACATAGGCCATGATACTGTCGAATATCAGTGATACAGATGCTGGAGAAAAAAAAAACTCGTAAGAGTAACTATTTTCCTGAATAGGTGGATATCACTAGCGTCTCATCTGGGACTGTTCAGATGGAACCCCGATTTGTCGTCGAGTCGAACCTGAGTTGCGAAATGAACTCAATCCCCGATAATCAATTTTAAAACCCTGTTTCCTAAATACGTCGCGTGGAAACCCCGTTTCTTTAAATATGTCAAAGACTTAAAGGGACATTTCATCCCTATTCAATTTTTTAAAGTATGTCTTGATGCCAAGATTGGTTATTCTAATGAGTATATCAGTTTTTTCGCAGTTGTTGATTGTACGCGAAAAACACGCCTTTAAAGTTGAGACAGAAACGACAAATTCCATATACATCTGAACTGTTGTGGACAACAATTTGTTCAATTTTAACACAAATACATGTATATATATTTCTCGTAAACGGCGCAATATTTTGGCTTGAAATTTTCAGAATTTTCATAAGAAAATATGCTCTTTTAGATAAAAATGAAAGTGAAATTTATGAGAAAAAATCTGAAATGTCACTTTAAACAACAATGATCAAAGAAAAAGAATTTGCCATACACAATACATGCATTAAATTGAGTAATCATCCTAAAATGTCTACTTTCAATAAACACATATAAAGAAAAACAAACGTTTTAACAAAATTATGTTATACAGACGAATTGTCCGAACAGGTATCGAACCAACGGCGTTCCAAAGGCGAGGCGAATCCTTTCCCGTTTTAGCTATCGCTGCTGTACTCTCCATTGCCGAGGTCTATTGATTAAACCATCAAATATGACCTCTGCAATTTTCGGTACGCCAACAGCCTATTTGGTCGTCGTAATCTATTTATAGCACACCATTTGAATTATCGAATCAAAATCAATCAGTTTTATCTTGCATGATCATTACGTATACATTACGTCGCTTCCATTTTTGGCTGAAGCCGGTAACATTTGAATTATCGAATCAAAATCATTCAGTTTGATCTGGTTTGATTACGTATACATTATACGTCGCTTCTATTTTTGGCTGAAGCCGGTAATTTGAAGCGTCAGCCAATGAAAGCTTGTATCAGCTTTTTAAATTGTTTTGTTGTGTATCGCCAACGATTGGATACTGAAATCCCGCCAAGGCCCTGAGATTAGACGTGAAATGACCCCGCGAGAACAGAGCTCATTCTATCGAAATGGAATGTAGAGATAATATGCTCTGTTCATAAGAGAGTATCGCTGTTGTTGATGATAAAGGGCGCTTGTTAACTTTATTAATATACTGTATGCATGTATCGCTTTCTAAAGATCTTACCCTTTACACAATATCATATCACTACAAGAAAATGGTGAAATCGAAAAAAGATCGTAAAGTTGGTAAAGGCGTGGCGTGAATTTAATCGGGCAATGAATCCTATAGTGTTTGTTAGAGAACACATAGAAAGCAGGAAAAGATACGACAGTTTTACTGTATTGTCACAAAATCTTTTTTGAATTTTGACCAACTGGCAATTGAGTCTGAGAAGGGTTTTTTGGTAATGAAAACCCATTACGCCTGTCGAAAAGTGGTTATAAGAATTGGACGTCCGAAAGACGTGCAATTAAAAACGAACATATTGGCATTTCAACGTCCTTGGTATGATTAGATTCTCAAGCATATGACAGGTCAGGATCGTTCCAGCTTTTCAGCGAGCCGGGACTTTATCACTATGTCCGGGGAGCTAATGTCACAGCCCTAGTGTCGGCGTCGGCGTCGCGTACCGTCCCGTCCCGTCGCGTCTTCACTTGAAAAACTTTAACCTGGTCTATATCTCAGGCACTATTAGAGATACAGCCTTGATATTTCATACATGGATACATCTTGACAAGACCTTTCATTTGGGACCATGACTTTTGACCTAGTGACCTTGACCTTGGAGTTTGACCTACTTTTGAAAAACTTTAACCTGGCCTATATCTTATGCACTATTATTGATAGAGCTTTGATATTTCACACATGGATACCTCCTGCCACAACCTTTCATTTGGGACCATGACCATTGACCGTGTGACCTTGACCTTGGAGTTTGACCTACTTTTAAAAAATTAGCTGTTTTTTGTGACAAGCTCCCGTATAGGCGAGCTACGTTGTCCGCGGACAACTCTTGTTAGGCAATCCAATCAATGTACATTAAATTACCGCAGTCATTTATTCACCCATAATGGAAGTTATATAATTATAATAATATGGACTGAACGAGTTATTTTAAGTGTTTCATATTATGATACTATGTATGTATATACTTTTCAAAAAAGAAGATGGGTTCTAGAATGGTTATTTTTTTCTGCTTAAGCAAACATGGATATGATGCACAGTAGGGATACTTTGGAAAAAGTACACGATAATTAAATGTTCAACAAGACAAAAATCCAGGTATCATGCAAACACCGACGCATTTATACTTTGTAAAAACATGTGCGTGACTTCCTGTCACACGAGATATCTTTTCTTTGCAATTCAATCAGCACACGTATCAATGTGATCAAGCTAAGACACAGAAAGCCTGAGATTTCCACTTCCTGCAATATTAACGGCCATAGCAGCAATTCATTATCATTTCATCGTACGATATCGTCTAGCTGACCATTCCAGGAATTCCTGGTCAATATTTTCACAGAACTAGAAATTCCCTTGAGTGGTATAAACACCACTTTTTACCAACATACAGCTTGGATATGTCACAAAGTAATAACACTTATCATGATTTATAGTCTTTGATATTCTAAGTATATTGTCAATATAGTAGGGATTACACTTACATGATGAACTAAATATTAAAGGCCCCAAGAGCTTGAACAAATTAGCAATTCAAGTATAAATCTGAAGTTTAGGGTTCCTGGTCAATATTTTCGCAGAACTAGAAATCCCATTGAGTGATGTAAACACTGCTTGTCACATTATTCAGTTTCTATATGTCTAAGAGTAATAACACTAATCATGATTTATAGTCCAGAGAATAAGTTCTCTCGTCATCCAAGGGTACCATCGATTTAATACACTTTTACTCTATCTTTGGCATTTAGCATGTTGTCAAACCGTTAATAGACGTTATATGACATAATACAATATTCATACAGTAAATGACATGAATCGATAATCATACAACGGTGTAAAACTATTTAAAATATTTACATCTGGTTGATTGTATTTACAAAATGATGTGATAAGGGGTTTTATTTTGTATTCATTGTTGGATATGAATTTTAACGCCTCTTTCAAATGTTATGGTCATATTTTGACGGCTAGAGCACCTAACCATGAATTCGTGAATTCGTGTTGTTTCTTTCACAAGTACTACCACAACATCTTAAACGAGCTTCAAGCTGCTCGTCCATAAAGGCTTACGACTATCCAACCCTTGATGGGTTACAAAAGTCATAAAGAATCTTTACCGTGGTCGTGGATTGGTCCCAAGACCTCATGAGTAAGAGTCCTATTGGCTACCAACTGGCTTGTCAATATTTGTATAATTTTATACATTGTATTGTTCCCAAGCAATCTGTATACAATGGAATATTTCCAGAAGCGGACAGGGGCTTATAAGTATTGAATGGTCTCCTTAATTCATATAAAAGTCATTCTTAGCTGCTTATACCCGGTTCATTCATAATTATCACTATGATGCCGTGTGTTTATTTGACCGTTCTACGAATTCCTGGTAAATATTTTCACTGTGCTACAAAACCCCTCGAGGAATCTAAATATCACTTGTTGACATATTATTAAGCTTCTATATTCCACTAATTATGATATATAGCATTGGGAATAAGCTCTCTTACTACACAAGGGCATTCATTGAACCCTTTCCCTAACGACAAAATTTTAGGATGTTCCAAAGTCAAAGCTGCTGCAGACGACAAAATGAATATTACTCGTGGAAATATTTTTATTATGAATGACATAGCTCAGAAAACTGAGGCAAAAGGAGAAAATGCTGATTGTCAGCATTTTCTTCTTTTGTCTCAATGTTTTCCCGAGCCTATCATATTAGGGACGTCAAAACCAGCTCTTGTTTTGGAAAGGGTTAACGATTGCTAACGTACTAAAGGCATAAATAATTTCGTATTTATTAATTTATTGCCATTGTCATAGATGATGTCATCTTTAATACGAACTTTGGAACCCCGATGTCAATATTTTCAAATAGTAAATCCCCTCAAGTGATCGCTACCTATATTCAATTTTAAAACAAGAGGGACATTGGCCCTGGAGCGCTCACCTGAGATAATAGTTTTCTGTATATAATGTAGCTAGCCTCTAAATGCAATAGTTATACTAGGATTTGACCTAGATACCTATTTCAAAAACCCTTGTAACCCATATTCAAATTCTTCAGAGATATAAAGGAAACAAAAATTCTGAGCATGTTCAGGACAATATTTCTGAATCAAATTCAGGTTGATTGGGCAAAGATTTTGGCCTTTACAGTGCACACAAGGTTATTCTAAGATATGACCCCGTGACATTGTTTTTGACCACAGATAACCCAATTTCGAATTCGCTCGAGATTTCATCAAGATAATGATTCTGACCAATTTTCAGTTTGATTGGGCAAAAAAGTAGCCTCTAGTGTGCATACAAGGTTTTTAAAGATTTGACCCAATTTACAAATCTTCCAAGATTTTATCAAAACAATAATTCTGACCAACTGTCAGGTTGATTGGGCAAAAAATAATGTCTCTAGCGTGCAAACAAGGTTTGTCTAAGATTTGACCCTGTGACCTAGTTTTTGACCCGAGATGACCCAATTTCCATCTTGTCCAAGATTTAATCAAGACAACAATTCTGACCAATTTTCAGGTTTATTGGGCAAAAAATGCCGCCTCTAGAGTGCAAACAAGGTTTTTCTATGATTTGACCCCGTGGCCTAATTTTTGACAACAGATGGTCCAATTTCAAACTTGTCCAAGATTTTATAAAGACAACAATTCTGACCAATTTTCAGGTTGATTGGGCAAAACTATGGCCTCTAGAGTGCACACAAGGTTTTTCTGAGATTTGACTCCGTGGCCTAATTGTTGGCCACAGATGACCCAATTTCAAACTTGACCGAGATTTGATCAAGACAATCATTCTGACCAATTTTCGGGTTGATTAGGCAAAAAAATGTGGCCTCTAGAGTGCACACAATGTTTTTCTATAATTTGACCCCGTGACCTAGTTTTTGACCCAAGATGACCCAATTTCAAGTTTGTCCGAGATGTCATCAAGACAATCATTCTGACCAATTTTCAGGTTGATTGGGGAAAAATGTGGCATCTAGGGTGCACACAAGGTTTTTCTAAAATTTGACCTAGTGACCTAGTTTTTGACCCAAGATGACCCACTTTCAAACTTGTCCGAGGTTTCATCCAGACAATCATTCTGACAAAATATCAAGTTGATTGGACAAAAACTGTGGCCTCTAGAGTGCACACCAGGCAAAGTTTGACAGACGACGCACGACGGACGACGGACACAATGGTATCAGGTGAGCTAAAAAATCCGTTAATTGACAATTTGTTGAGGTGTCATATATATTGCAATTCGACAATATACAGCGTCAATTTAACAGTTCCGATGACTCACCTTTAGTTTAAGCAGACCGATCTCTTGAGTGTAATGAATATTGTCTGAATGTCAAGAGTTTCGATCCTTTCATTTTCTTTTATTTCAATATACCCTCTTTCGCATGAATTGACGCCTACGAACACAGCCTAACACAAATGTGCTTGCTATGTAGTAAAATTCATCTTAGTGAAAATTATAGGTAGAAATAAGAAATACTGCTACATTATTATACATTCCATTGTTTTGAGTATGGAACAATGCCAGAATACATGTATTGTAGTTTTACCTGGTGAAGATGTCTAAAGAATGTAAAAAGGGTACTTTTCAACGAAAACCTCGTAACTTCAGCTTAAAATAAGCTGCAGTTACGAGTTTTTTTGTTAAAAGGCGACGATAAATAACTTCGTAATAGTCCGAAACCTCCAATTCATAACTAAATGTGTGTACTTAGGATGGTTTGGAATCAACTGACAGGCGCATGCTGTTAGAATGTAATGCATTTTGTTTGTTTTATTGCGCAACGTTACATAAAACTCGGTATTATGTCTATAGATGATAACACATTCATTCTCCGTGCGATAAGCATTTTACAAAAAAACCGCTTATTTCAATAAAGTAAAGTAAAAAATTGCCCTTATTCGACACAGATGCATAGTGAATAAATCCGCTGTCTGGTTATGTCTCATTCTATCAAAGATGGACCTCTCTACTTTGTCGCATAATTTCATCAGAATTAGGATCTTACAGCAAGTGCGTGGCACTTTATTACAGCGCTGATTTATTGACAATAGATCGACGCAATACTATAACATAATGCCTATATCCGACAAGTCGGTTTGTGACAAGTAATCCATCGTAAGATAACGAAATATCGACTCAACATTTTTTTGTTCTTTATGCCGTTTTTACTTTCATTTAATCCAAATCTTCAGCCAGATGAAGAAATATAACTTCGAAATTTACTGTACGGTTCTGCATTATGAAAACAACAAGGTTTTGAACCAATTAAGAAGTTAACAGTGCCACTGGATGGAATTGTTTCAATTTTTGTTCTTGTAACTGTTGTTTTTTCTCTATCGTCAATGTAAGGATTGCAATAGGAAACGTCATTCGAGTTATTTAGGTCAAACAGTCGAGAGAAAATCATTGTTTTGTTTGGCGAATGCATTTTCTCTGCTTGTCTACGTCATCGCTAATAAGCCAAATGGCAAATATAATTGGCACAATTAATCCATTGGTAACTAGTATTGGACAACTAACACCTATAATAACTCTTTGACGTAGTTCTTAGGAACCTGTATCCCTAGATACCATTTGCACGTCATGTAAGTTTGCCATGTTCCGGTTGAACACAGGAAACTGGTTTAAAGTACTGGTAGTCCAACCCTAGTGAGCTTTTCGTGCGACGTCGTTAACATTCATTACGTTTTCGAACCTATTCGAGCGATGTCGCAAACATTCGGCGGTGGAACGTTCCACCGCCGAATGTTTACGACGTCTGAATAATTCCGATGGCATAAATCTAATTAGGAGTGGACTACCTTAATATGTGAAATTGGTAATTATTGCGAATTGGATACAGAGAACAAAACGCGTTTCAAACTTGGCGACTCTACATAAATAATAGCGACTAGTATAACTCACGATAAATGACCTGGCAGAGCATCCCTAGCTAATAGCTAGAGATGCTCTACCAAGTCATCTAAACTATTTGGTATAGAATGAAGACAAAATAAGAAATACTGGTTCACTGATAAACTGTTTAGGCCTACGACTTGTTTCGTATGTGGAATCATGATTGAGTACCAATTACTTGTAGTGGAACATTGAGTAATGGTATCATTTACATACAAACAATGACAAATGGTAGGCCTGGTATTCGGTAAAACCCGACGACTTTGCAGCGAGAAAATCATTTCCTTTCCTAAATAAAATTTCTTGAATTAGAAACTTATAATAAGGTCTGTCTGGTGTTATTTGAGTTGCAGGCGATAATAACTAATCAACCAAAAAGAGAAGAAACTATCAAAGGATAAGAAATTCGTGTAATGTAGAGGGATATTTTGTAAAGGTCATATAATGTAGATTAGTACTTGGAACGTTAAATCAGTAATCGATATCCTACGACATAATTATTCTACAAAATATTTCGTTGTTTGACTCCATAATATGAAGCAAAACATTGGATGATTTTTGGCCAAGACATGGAAAAGAAGACTTTGTGACATATGGGGTCAATTTTGGTCTGCACAAAGACCCACTTGATACCCCAAACACTGTAAGAAAGCGGTATTCACGGTGGGTAACCCACGTGACTTTTGGGAAGCGTTAACACCGAAAAAATTGTCCGCTTCAAGGTATGTTTTGTTTAATTTCTCAGCTTATACTCTATTGATTTTAATGCGATAAAATGCACGGAACGCGCCTTTGAGAGGGCTTTTGCCGGCTCTAACTCACTCTGCTCCAAATCTAGTGGTTTCTTCAAACATTCGAGCCAAAGTATTTGTAAGTGCAAAACGAAAGTGAGAAGCGTTCACGTTTCACCGAACAAAACTTTCGCTTGAATGTTTGAAGAAACCACGGGATTCGGAGCAGAGTGAGTTACAAATGGGAATAGCCCTCTCAAATGCGCGTTCCGTACACTTTATCTCGTCAAAATCAATAGAGTATAAGCTGAGAAATTAAACAAAACATACCTTGAAGCGGACGATTTTTTCGGTGTTAACACTTCCCAAGTCACGTGGGTTATCCACCGTGGTATTGATACTTGCCAAACTCCACTTAGGCATAATTTCAATTATTCTACTTATAATTGTTTCCAATGCTATCAGGTATAATTTTGCAAATACCACCGACCAACACATTATAATCAGTGCTTTTCAAAAAAGCATGAACAATACATGATCCCAATGATACGGCGTAATCCAGTTTCGTCGCCATTGCCATAAATGCAGACTAAGAAAGGACAAAAGGTCAACCATAATTCAATTAATTGAGACACGGACATGATGACAAAAACCAACACAATGTTCAAAATTAGGTGACTCTTTGTTTGGAATGTGGTATCATATGGCATAATTCACATCTTATTTATTTACTTTGAGTGTTTTTTCCATATCGTCGAAGTAATTACAAAACCTCGTAACCCCAGCTTTAATTAAGCTGGAATTATGAGATTATGCAATAATGCTGAAGATATAAGTGCTGTTCTAAGTTAAAAGTTGTTAAATATAACACATACGTTTTGAGAATTTCACCTGTCGCGACGTAGATAGACATTAAAGACGAACTAGAAAATGTTGGAAGTCAGCTTTTCGTCATATTGTCAAATACATTCCGAAGCTTCTTCTTTTATACACGTCAAAGCAGCACATCGACGCTTTTCATCAAAAACCTCGTAACTGCAGCTTGTTTTAAGATGCAGTTACGAGGTTTTCGATGAATAGCAGCGATATTCGTTTGGTGTCAATTATCATTTAAGAAAGTTTTTAAGAAAGTTTAACGCCAAGAAATTAGCTTCGGGTAGCTCCAATGTTTGCGTTCGGCGTTGAAACAGTCAAGCTTAGTCCTTATTCTTGGAAAATTCATCTTAGTGCTGATACAAAACTAATTACACCGTCTCGTCTTTCCTATTCTCTGTAATAAATAAGCCATCTTGGCCAACCTGAATGATAGATTTGTCCATTAGCCAAGGTGTTGTATAATATTATTTATATTGTCAGTTAATACCTACAATGTGTTTAGTTTTGGGTATCTTCGTGTGATCATTTTGCATTCTAGTGTTGGTGGAATAACATGCTTGTGATATTACAATGTCATGCAGTAATAAATGGATTTTACGTCTAAATGTGTTAGCGCAATCTTTGAAAATTGATAGTAGACATCTAATATCGTAGATTTCTTTGAAACGATTACAATATTTCCAGAGCAACAATCGTATATTCCATTGAAGGTGTACGATTCCTGTGAAAGATTCAAAGAAAGTACCTTGTTTTCTAAAGCGATGAAATAGGCAGTGATCTAGGCAGTTTAAGTTCAAACAATAAAACAAACAAATGTGTCGTACTTATCATTGAAAAAGGTCTTATAAGGTATCTGAATCATTGCAATATCTTTATACAGTATCTGATTTATTGCAATATCAAGTAAAAGTGAAATGATAAGTCCACGGAATTACAAGTAGCAAATATAGATATCATGTCGAGAAAGAACTCTCGACGGGACAAATCACAACGAAGGAAATCACAACTTGAACAATTACCTTACAAAATCCAAGGTCGATTTGAGCTTTACGAAAATACAGATGAAATAACAAGCATTTGGACTAAACGTGCAAAAGTTAATATAAAAGAGGAAACATTTGTTGAAGGGATACTGTTGAAATCTTTAGATGCGGATAGTAAGTTTCTTTTCCTTTTCCTTTCGTGCTTCCATTCTAGACTTTTCGTGCAATTCATCAAAAAACGTCACATCAAAAATAGAAATAAATGAGGCGGAATATGTGTAAAGGGTCTCCTATGTTTTTGAGACCAACATAGATCTTGATCAGCCTGTGCATACGCACAGTCTGATCAGGATCCATGTTGTTCTCTAATCTCACGACTAGGAGCACATTGATTATTACCACCCAATTACGCCTATAGACCCCATACAAGATGAAGGCTTTGGAAAACATCATGGAAAATGAAGAAATTGCTTTTCACCAATTTCTTCATTTCCCACAATCTTTTCTACCAAGAAAGGCCAAAAATGTAAAATTTCGTTCATGTGAAATTTTCGTTTGGAACACCTTTGAATTTGGATTAGTCTGAAATTGTGTTGTCTGGTAATTGGTTAAGACTGCATTAGAACACAAATTGAACTGGGAACACATTGGTGTAAACTTCTATAAGGGTAACTTATATCCAGACCAAAGATCAGATCAGATTAATCATGTAATTCCAATCAGTACTCAGTACTCAGAAAAAGGGAGTACGCAAATGATATCAATTTTATAAAGTACCATCACATAATCCGCAAAAGACCGTCATTATTAAGCCATTACCATAAAGTAAGCCCATTCCAACAAAGCTCGGCTTATTTCGCCAAGTGATTTTAATCCCGAAAAGTATGGGAAATAAGTACCAAAGAAAATTGGCATATTGTAGGGCCTACTATCGCAGGAAAGTTAAACTTATTGTTGTTGGGAAAAATACAAGACTCGACATTTTCTGCAGCATTGTTTTTGCGATGTTGAAAATGGATATTTCAATATTTGGGAAGTTTTTTTCAATGCTGAATACGAAATATTAGAGAAGCCATAGTAAACAGTCAATTAGGATAAAAGATTCTTTCTTTTTTTTTTCGTAGAAAGATAATTGGCGAAATAGGTCAGACTCTTTCGCTTCTTTCTTTCATAAACAACGAAGTATTTAGGTTGTCACATTTGAAAGATAGAGCAGGATTTATGTAGAATATGACAAAAAGAATTAGACAAAAGACTTATTTCTTCAATGTTTTCCGAATATTTCTTTTTTAATACGAATGACAAAACCAGGTGGCCTATTGTTTGCGAAAAGGGAAAATCACAGGAACATAAGCGCCAACATCGTTCAAAAACGTCCATAGCATTTGGCAATATCACATATACTTCACTTTGGAAAGGGCTGAAACCTATTTCCAAATACCAATTTTCAGCTACCTAAACTCAATGAGGCGCTCACAATATGCGACAGCAAACGATAATTGAAAATGCAAGCCAATGAAAATCAAAATGTCAGATATCTAATTAGCCCTTTCACAAACGACACAAATTAGGCTGTTCTAATTTAACCCTTTCGCAAACGACAAAATTGTAGGGCTGTAAAACTTGAAAGTTGCTGCAGACGACATAAAAGATGTTGAAAAAGAAAGGATTTATGTATAATACAGCTAAGGAAATATTGAGGCAAAAGGAGAAACTGCTGGTTATCAGCAGTTTCTTCTTTTGTTTCAATGTTTTCCCAATCCTTTTCTATTAGGGACGTCAAAACCAGGTCTTGTTTGGGAAAGGGTTAAGTGGGTGTTGTAGAAGATGGATACATGTAACGAGAAATAGAAAAATTAGCACTTATACGGTAGAAAATCGTTGACAAAGTACAAGTTATCTGCATTTTTTTCTCATTTCCACCAACGATTTATATTCGAATATTATCCTGTAGCGATGTCCAAACTGGATCTTGTTTTGGGAAAGTGTTAAATGCTAATTAGAATTCTCCCCAATGCGACTTAATTTGCGTAAATAGCATTTTTTTGGCATTCAACAAACGATAACTAGCATGTAAGTCAACAATCGTGCACATTTTTCCCAAACGGTATAAACTATAATTATGTACTGGGATCTGAAAAGAGGCCTTTATAGCTGCTATTACTCTCTTAAAACAGAGCACATTATCTCTTCATTCCATTTCGATAGAATGATACTCTGTTCTCACGGGGTCATTTCACGTCCAATCTCGAGGCCTTCGCGGGATTTCGGTATCCTATCGGTGTCTGTAAAAAAACAAAACATTTGAATAAACTGATACAAATTTTCATTGGCTGACGCCTCAAATTACCGGCTTCAGCCAAAAATAGAAACGACGTAATTGTATACGTAATCATACAAGATAAAACTGAATGATTTTGATTTGATAATTCAAAAATTACCGGCTTCAGCCAAAAATAGAAGCGACGTAATGTATACATAGTTATTATACAAGATAAAACTGAATAGCTTTGATTCGATAATTCAAATGATGTGCTATAATTAGATTATGACGACAAAATAGGCTGTTGGTGTATCAAAATAGCAGAGGTCATATTTGATGGTTTAATCAATAGACCTCGGCTTTGGAGAGTTAGCTGCTGAATGTTAGGCTACAATATTTCCAGATCAGCTGGAACCTTAGCGTGGCCTGATCAGAATCCATAAAGCTTGCTTACAGCTGTTTCATGTAATTTGGGAGCCATAAGAGGTCAGCATGGACCTTGATCAGACTGTGCATATGCACAGACTGATCAATATTCATGTTGGCCTCGAAGTATGTATTCCAGATCCATGCTTTCGCCCGTGTTATTGTAAAACCTCGTAACTACAGTTTGATTAAAGTTGTCGTTTTGAGGTTTTGAAATAACACAGACGATTTGTTACTATCACGGTGTAAACGGTCAATGGGTGCTATAGGTCAGAAAAGAAATAGTCCAATTAATTGATTCATAAAATAGCATATTTATGTTGCCAACACTTTTCTGCACTATTCCTGTATATGTTATGTGTTATGTGTTATCTTAACAGTCTGACAAGGAATAGCATGGTTCTTGATCAGACTTTGTGTATGTGCAAAGGCTTATCTGGATCCAGATTGGATCCTGGTTGGCGTAGCATGCTGTTAGAGCCATGTAATTTCAAGATCATGGCTCATTTGTATCTATCATGGTGTAAACGGTCAAAGGGTACCATAGGTCAGAGAAGGACAAGCAATCCAATTAACCGAATAACAAAATAATATTATTTAGGTTGCAAACACTATTATTAGCTAGATAACTACGTCAGTGTTACAGTTTGATGCTGGATTTCGGAGTTGATTTGTGTCGACACTTGTCGAATATATTAAGTAAAATAAGACAGATCTTATCCAGTATAGCAAAGTGGACCCCCGTAGTGATTATATGTTTTGCTAGATAAAAGGAAACAAGAACATTAGTTCACAATGAAACTAGAAAGACTTAATTGGTCCTCGAGCAAACTCATTCTGGCAGGAAAATGGGTGTAAGACATGTATAAGGGGAAAATTATTATTCTATTGTAATGCATATCTTACGATCGTCTCTACGATCTAAGCCAAATGATACAGCTCTCAAAGAAATTTCCTCGTGAGAAGAAAACAGCAATTTAATTATTTCTTGTATATCCACATTGTATAAATAAAATCATTAATATAGAAAATGAGAACGGGCAAGAGTCCAAAGCAATAATAAACATTGGAGTGGGTGCGCTAAAAGATATTTAATAACCATCTTCCTCTAATTTTGTACTGTTGGCCACCTAAGATGTAACAGTGACGTACTTGAAAGCAAACATCATTATTGTGTTATACGGTTAATTGTTAGGCTAATTCCTCATTGACCTGTAGCACTAATGGACCGTGTAGGCCGTGAAAGATATATTCCATGCCAAATTACTGGATAAATTAGTGGGAAAATTTCATGAATCTGTATGCGCGATCATTGACAAGTATGTTACAAGTACTCTGTAAGCCAAATCAAATGAGAAACACCACGTTCAATACAAATACAATTTACAATACAATATTTCATTTGCTAAATACATTAACAATAAATGGTCATCGCAAACATGACAAACCGAGATACATTTAAAAAAGATAATTAAAAGAAGCAAAATATGTTCCTGATATGGAGTGACGGTGGAAATGATTCATAATTAACATGGGTTTGGAAATGACAAATTAGTAATTAATGTCATTAATTCGCCTTCTGTGTGACGTTGGTAATTTGAAATCCGTTGGAATTCAAGACTCTCACAATCGGCAGAATTCAAATGCTTCATGTAGCAATTACACTATTTCAAATCAGCAAAACATGGTTGACAATGTTAGCCAGACTTCACACGCATATCGAAATACACAACAAAATCAACGACGACATAGTTTCGCCCAGTTTCTACTGGAATTCCGACTAAGATTGCTATCACACAAACCTGGCATAGTATGTTGATGGAAAATCAGGTCGTAAAACTTTCTGTTATGTCGGAATACTTATACTTGTTACAAGTATTTATCTAGGTTTTGCTAATCCTTTCCCTTCTCACTGTCGATCAAATCAACTCGATCAAGCCAGGTCAAGCGATCGAGCTCGGTCAGCTTAGGCAATCGGGAGTGGTCGGAGTGATCGAGCTTGATCCGCATCGATCGGGCTTCCTTTAAGAATCTGTTTGCATTCCAAACGTATACGTAAGCGATCGAGTAGAAAATTGACCAGGACGCGATCGTGTATTGATCGGGTATAAGCTTGACCTGATCGAGAATCAATCGTCTCTGGATATCGAGTGTGATCGGGTTGGTATTTATTACCCGACAAGTACCCAACCTCGACTTGTACTCGAGAGATTCTCAACCGAATTCCGGTCATATCGGGTTTGATGGACAAGAAATTGAGAAAAGGTGATTTGATCGGGTTTGAATGGGGATCTTATTAGACGCTTTTGACCACTGGCTAATATGGAGAATCTACAAAAATCAACCAGACAGACGTAATATGTATATATCATACTTATCATTAGTTTTAACTCTTATTATAAACGAGCATTTATGCAAGGCTCGATACTTTTCGCGTTCTATGATCTATTATACAAAAGATAAAATGTGACCCATTATAAGGAATGTCCCATCTCGTTTCAGATCCGTACCCGTACGTGGACTATGCAGTATTTTGTAGAAGTCTAGCTAGCAGCAGTGCATCATTACAGAGTAACAACAAGACCTATACTCTTGTTACATTTCACGACTTATAAATGACAACAGATATGTAACCAATAATTCCTGATGTTCTGTCTTGTTTCAGATCCGTTCCCGTATGTGGACTATGCAGTATTTTGTAGCAGCTTGGCTGGCAGCACAGCATCATTACAAAGTAACAACAAGACCTATACTCTTGTTTACGTTTCATGACTTATAAATTATTACAGATATTTAACCAATAATTTATAATTTTCCGTCTCGTTTCAGATCCGTTCCCGTACGTAGACTATGCAGTGTTTTGTAGCAGTCTGGCGGGCAGCACTGCGTCATTACAAAGTAACAACAAGACCTATACGACTCGCAACTCACAGACCAAACTACACACAACCACACATAATGGACCCACCAAGCTGACAGGCAATGGTACGTAAATATAACTGCTTTTCATCATCTCACAAACATAACTTTTTCAGAAACTTTCAAAATGAAAGCATCCAAGTTGGATTCGTTTAATGATTGTAGGGGGCTTATCTGCAAATTCATCAAGCAATTCTTCGAGTATATTGTGGCAGTAAATGTATCTTAGTCACCCGTTATATTAAGGTAGAATACCCGTAATGCGGCAATTTTGAGAATTATAAAACATCGGATTTTTTCGAACGTTGTCGTTACGTATCTGAACTTATTCAGGCGCGGTCGTGAAGATTCGGCGGTGGCAAGTTCCACCGCCGAATGTTTTCGACCGCGCCCGTAATTCCGACGTCGCACTAATCTCATTATGAGAAGACTACCTGAAACCACCATGAATATTGTTTTCGTAAAATGGAACATAGATTCAATTTTCAATTGTTTTACTACTGGAAGTGATGCAACCAACTGTCACGTGTAGGTAGTGTAGGTAAAAAAATACCAAAATTACAAGAGAAAGTCGTAATTGGGACACATGAGTAACTCTAAAGAGCTCTAACTCTTGACAATAAACATTGTATGAAATGTCCAATACCTGCGGATTCCGTTATTATTTCGTCTATGAGAAGGTCAATGAAAATTTCTACCCAAATGGAAATAGAATATCACACGATTCTCAGAAATTGCATTCGTCAAACAAGGGCGATAATCGATAATAATTCATTAATAATTTACTCAATTACTACGTCTTAGTATAGATCAAAAGGCCATTTGAGCTGTTTTTGGAGTTAGAAAAAAGGTCCGGGTTTGTGTATTTGTTTGTCTGCTACACTATTACTGATGTTAATACTCACGTAAGAAAGCGCACTTTAAAACTGCTGAAATATTGCATGCATAAGCAGAAACAAGAACCAAGAAAAGTACGATCCAAAAGTTTCTCAGAACAATTAAGCCACACTCATCAAAAATTAAAGATGACACAGGCGATAATCGATAATAATTCGTTAATTATTTACTAATTTACTGCATCTTATGTAGGCCCTTTGAGGTGATCTTTCAAGTGATCTGTAGGTTAGAATATGGCCCGGATTTGTGCGTTTGCTTGTCTACCATATTACAGACAATGTTACTAAGCACGCAAGAAAATGCACTCTAAAGAAGCGAAATCCTAAACACTTTCTTTCCTAAGTCTTTGGAACCCATTCAGCATAAGCGTGAAACTCTTTTTTTTTTAAATAAAATTGATCAATAGGAATAGCGTTTATAGACTGACCGTCTAATAGAGGGAAGCACATACAAACAAACTCGGGGAATCTAACTGTTTCCTCTTCTCTTGAAAAAGGAAAACCAGCCAACACGTATCTATATACACAATGCTTGGCAAGACATTGAAGCAAAAGAAGAAAATGCTGATAACCAGCGTTTTCTCTCAATATTTTCAGAACTCTGATATGAGCATAACTATACCATTTACAGTTACATTGCCTTTAATATTCTTTTAAGCTCCTATGGGTTTTTTTACGTTTTTTTTTTGGTGTGTTTTTTTGTGTTGTTGTTGTTGTTGGTGGTGGTGGTTTTTTTGTTGTTGTTGGTTTTTTTTTCTTCAGAAAAGTCTGCAATTTCATAGTATGGAACACAGGGGCTCTTGATTTGACTCACTGCACTCAGATAGTATGATACATAACAATCATATCTGAGTGCAAGGGGGTCAAAATAAGGACATTTATAGTATGGGGATGTTTAATTATTGAATTATCACACTTTGAAATTGTTTCAGGAATATACGACGAACTAGAAAATGTGTTACGCAACGACGTAAAGTCACTACCTCGCACCCCGGTTAGTAAAGACAGCGTTTACATACTGTCCGCATTTCAAACGGACGGACATATAAACAGACTGGAAGAGACGTGGAAAACTTGGAGTGGAGCAGACTACATCCTCTGGAAGTGTCCGGAAAAACTGAAACTTCGTAGAATCACATTCCTAAAATCGACGAGTGACCATGACCCCTTCACGTTTATAGTGTTATGCGAGTGTGAAGAGGGATTAAGCATGTGTGATACCGCTAGGGAATTTGTTGAACGACTGAAGGATAGACGATGTGGACTTGTGGGACTGTACCAGGTAGAACGATATTACATTGCATCGAAACCGAAAACATAGTACTAACGCAACGTTGCTTAGAATCAAAATTTGCTTTATTATGTCACATAATACTTATGGTACATAAATGTGATACCGCTAGGGAGTTTGTTGGGCGACTTAAGGATAGACTTTGTGGTCTCGTGGGCTTGTGCCAAGTGGAACGTTATTACATTGCATCGAAGCCGAAACACTACTTAGAACATATTTCGTAGCCTTTCAACAAAAACCTCGTACCTGCAGCTTAACACAAGCTGCAGTCACGAGTTTTTTGTTGAAAAGCATCAATTTTCTCTTCTGAATAATTTCAAATGGCATATGAGCAATTGTATGTGGAAAGACCGAAATATTGTCATGTGTTTTCTTGGGACAAACTCTAAATACAGAAGAGCCACAGAGAGGTGTGATGTATGTTCGTTTACGAGTACCAAGTAGATCGCTTTAATAATACTGGTACGGAAAATGAAGACATAGAGCTCTACGTGCTGCTTAGAATCAAAATACAAATTTCTTAATCAAATCGCATGGCCATAATTCTATGTTTCATATAACCCAAGGAGGCCAATGTTCCATTTATGGCCTATCAAATTTACATTAAAACTAATCATCTTATAATATTGAAAACATATGAGCCCGGATCTGAAAAGATGTGCATAATGACAATTCAGAAAACCATGTTTGAAGCTCAACCATTTCATAAGTGCAATCTTATCATGACCCAAGCTGTTCTCATATGGCTGCCACAGGCCATGAAAAAGCTATATCATAGAACAACGTGGTTCTCTATCAGATTGTGCGTATACGCAAGCTGTTCTGAGATCATTTTGGTATCAAATACTACATGATACTTATTTCCACATGCCGGCTCATTTGTAGAAAAAAACATCATTTGTTTATGTTTCAACACCAAAAAGTAATAATCTAAGTCTTTTTCTTCAAACAAAAATTTTAAAATTAAGTTTTTCCAAATAGAAATTCTGCAATCATTTTTACACATCGTAGGTTACGTTCGAAAATTCCGTAACTATAGCTTATTGAAACTGTTGTTACGACTTTTACCAACGCAAATATACATGTACATCAACTACATGTATATGGAATCTCTGAGACAGTTTCATGCTTTGAACATTTCAATAATTTCCTACAGTTAGCCCATAACCAAACAACGAAATTTTAGGGTGGTCCAATTTGAAAGCTGCTGCAGACGACAAAACGATTGTTGATACAGGTATCTAGAGTATGTGTACAGCATAGCTCAGAAAACATTGAGGCAAAAGAAGAAAATGTTGATTATCAGCGTTTTCTTCTTTTGCATCAATATTTTCTCAAGCCTATTATACAAGGGACGTTAAAACCATGTCTGTTCGGGAAAGTGTTTAAGTCAGTTTCATATTTCATTTGAACAATTTCCTTCACTTTAATCACATCTTCATAACTAATACAACATATCCTTCCCAGAACCAAGGGACCAATGAGTGGACGTTTTGTGTTATACCCCATGTTTAGTTTGTGTTCGTTACACCTTTTGATTATTTGCTAAACAATCCATACATCTTACCCAATACCAAACGGCAAATTTTACTGGTCCAGATTAAAAGATGTTGCAGACGACTATCTAAAGATAACGTGGGGATTTCCATGTTTTTTCTCATTTCCAACAATGAAAAAAAGTTAAAATAATCGCGATTTTGATAAGCATAAACATTTCTAATCAGAATCTGAAAATCAAAATAAAGAAGCATTAAGGAAATAACGAAAATTTTCCTTTTTTCAAAAGCTTTAGAACTTTGGATAGTTTAGCAAATAGTTAAACCTTACGGGTAGTGTAGATATGTAGTATTGTACAATATTAATACATGTAGCACATAGACGTAAATATTGTTGGAAAAAAGAATATCCTTTATTTAATGTTACTTGCTTGTACGATGTATTATTCTATGGCATCCAATAATTTGTAACTAGTGATCTACATTGCATGTTTATGACCTATCAAATCGTAATTTTGGATATAAAGGAACAGAAAATAAGAATTTTAAAGTTAAGAAAAGTCAGATATACAAAATACATGTTGCTTATCACTATTATCACGAAGCCGGAGTAGAATAAAGTTGAAAGTGTTCACATTTTCGACTTTTTCCATGTTAAGGATTGTCAAAAATTGAGCATTTACAAGATATCGTTTTAAAAAAGAAAATAGCAGGTACATGTATGTGGAAAAGGGGTCCTTACGGCATTTGAGAACAATAAACCGAATTTCATTATAACTAGATCTATTTAGCGAAAGTTGTTTATCTTGATATGCAAATGTTCTTTTTATTTAAAATGCTGTTACATGCTATAATCTTTGTTGAAATCGGTTTGAAAAAGAAATATGATTGTAACATTCTTGTTTTCATTTCAATCCTTTCAGCATTTTCCAAACAATGCCTACATTTGACGACCCTTACAATAATACAACAACGAGAAAAAGATACAAATGTTAATGGCATACATCTAGCGCCCCTTTTTACAGTGTTCTAGAACAATCATAGTTGATTCGTTAGTTGCATATGAAAAAACTAAATATAACCAAATCAAAAAGATCAGACAAGCGAGATATCAATGGTCTTCAAAATGTATCACCACTTGTCAAAAGTTTTCATGCAAATAAAACGTTAGTCTTTAAAGTGACATTTCACATTTATTTCATTTTTTAAATGTATGTCTTGATGCAAAGATTGTTTATTGTAATGCGTAGAAATGCTATCAGTTTTTTGAAGTTGTTATTTATAAGGGGAAAATACGCGTTTTAAGTTGAGACAGAAATGACAAATTCTATATAAATATGAACTGTTGTCCACAACAATTTGAGTAATTTTAGCACAAAAATATATATTTCTCGTAAACTGTTCAATATTTTGACTTGAAATTTTCAGAATTTCCATAAGTAAAGATGCTCTTTCAGATAGAATAAAAGTAAAATTTATGTAAAAAATAAATGTGAAATGTCACTTTAAATAGTACGGTTTCACTTTTCTCGTACGACTTATTGGTGCGGCTTACTTTTTTCGTACGGCTTATTTCAGTATGACTGTTTCTTTATATCGACGCTTTTCAATAAAATCCTCGTAACTGCAGCTTGCAGTAACACGATGGACAATCACGTGAAACAATATTTTCAGAAAATCTCCAATAATTTTGTAAATACCGGACCGATTTGAATTCGGTTTGAAGCAGAGAATGTGGAGATGTCACGCATTAGATGGACGTGTCGGATTTTTAAAAAATCAACTGACAAAAAAGTTATTGAAGATAAACCAAATTTTGGTTTATCTTAAATAACTTTTTTATCAGTTGATTTTTCAAAAATCCAACACGTCCAGCTGATTCCTGGCATTTTCCCACCTTCTCTGCTTCAACTCGAATTCAAATTGGTCAATTATTAAAAAAGATATTGAAGATTATAGGAAATTCTGAGTCACGTGATTATACACCGTGAGTAACACGATTTCTGTTGAAATGCAGCGATATGCCGATTTTCTTGTAGGCCCATATGGCTGATAAGTGCGGCATACTTTCTGCAGTGGTAACATGTTTATTTTAGTACGGGTATATTTCTTTTACGTCTTGCCTTTCACGTACGGCTTATTTTAGTATGACTATTTCTTAATGATTATTGACAAAAGTTAATCAAACATGTCATGTACAAGTTTATAAAAAACATGTACATGTACTTTACTAGCGTTTCCTTTACATAAACACATTACAAAATTATCAGCTCATTCTTTATAGGCCTTGATAAATGACCTGGCAGGCCATCTCTAGATAAAGGCTAGAGATGTTCTGCCAGGTCATTTATCTTCATGCGTGCACATGATAACCGAAATTTGCAGGAATTTATCAAAAGGAAAAATTGCAAGAAATCAGATAATTCTTTCAATCTGGACCAGTCTTAGGTTTCATTGTTAAGAAAATGGCAAGTTTCAAGGACAGATATTCTTCGGCGACTGTAAAAGGCCTGCTTAACCCTTTCTCAAACGACAAAATGTTAGCGGGCTACTGGAGACAATAAACTGGTATTAATAAAAATATGATTTCTATATGTACAATATGATAAAAATGCTGTTTATCAGCATTTTCTTCGTTTGTCTCAATGTTTTCTCAAGCCTATTCTGTCAACGATGTCAAAACCAGGTCTTGTTTCAAGTTTGGTAAAAGGTTAATCAAGAATTTGGCATTGTCTGTTTGTCATATAGACGTCTTCATTCATGTTGCGAACATTCAATTCTTACACTCTTCTTGATTAACTCTTTTCCCAAACGATAAATTTTTTGACTTGTCAAATTTGAAAGCTATTGCATACGTAAGAATGACATGAAATAGGTGTTCATAGCGATGTGATAGATGTACAACATACAAGGTTGCACAGAAATTATAGGGACAAAAAGAGGAAATGTTGGTCAGCATTTCCTCCTTTTGCTTCAATGCTTTTCCAAATCCTTTTCAACTAAGGGTGTTTTGGAAAGGGTTACTCTTTTGCTATCAATAGTGTCCGCTTTCTTCGAAGATCTTCTCTTTGTTATCCACATTCTAGTTGCGTTCAGACTCAGAGACAGTAAAGACCAAAATCAGACTGCACATATGTGCAGGCTGATTTTGTTCTAGGCTGCTTGTAAAGTCTTTCTCAAATCAGAATAGTTTGCTATTATTTTCAAACCATACAACCCAGTTCCAGGAATGTCGACGGGACCCTAGTTTTACGTCTCATCCGAAACACTGGAGTGCAGAAGGATCGAACAAGCAACCCATTTTAAAAGATATTTGTGAACATTGTGTATATTCATCAGTATTTTCTTCCTTTCTAATTTTCCATAGCTTACGGGGACATCATAACAGCTCGGAAATGTATCAATAACAGACATCGTTGTCTTTAAACAAAAACCTCGTAACTGCAGTTTCTTTTAAGTTGCAGTTACGACGATTTTGTTGAAAAGCAGAAATATATAGCTGCTGGGTGGATAGAATGGGCTATATTGTGCTGAATATAGATTATTCCAGTAACATAATTTGAAAGCTACCAATATCCAAAAGGATCAGTCTGCATAGGCGATTAGATCTCATGCTTGTTTAGCCCTCTCCTGAACGGCAAATATTTGCTGCTTCAGACAACAGAACTTATGTTG
Source organism: Fragum sueziense (assembly GCA_963680895.1). Classification (NCBI taxonomy): domain Eukaryota; kingdom Metazoa; phylum Mollusca; class Bivalvia; order Cardiida; family Cardiidae; genus Fragum; species Fragum sueziense. The sequence continues at coordinate 63,481,517 of OY804595.1, forward strand.
ACAACGACAGGATTTCCATACAATATTGGACACAAAATATTGTGGCAAAAGGGGAAATGCTTGTTACCATCATTTTCTTCTTTTTGTCTCAATGTTTTCTCAAGCTATCTTTTTCTGCAATGGACGTCGAATCTAGGTCTTCTTTGGGAAACTCAAAGGGTTAAATTCTATGAGGACAAGAATTCATGCTACAGACAACTCACATGTATGTTAATCCCACCACTGTTGGACCTTTAACTGTGACCTTGACCCTATAGGAATAAATGATTCTGATATTTCTAGTCTTTAACAAGAAAATGTGTATCAATGTGTATCAAATAATAATTATGACATCAACTCATAAACAGATTAATAGAAAGTGGCAATATTTTTTAATCATTTTGCGAAAGTTGCAGCACCTAACCATGTGTTCCTGGTATTTCTTGTGATAAGTTAGAGACAAAACACATTTGTCAAATAGGATATTTGTTAACATGGAATTCAAGGCCATGACAGTCTAAGAGTTTATGTGGTAAAACATGATTGACCATATTACAACGTACACAAAATCTGTGTACAAACCAACAGTCAAAGATTGATTCAACAATGTTTGACTGCAGCACCTAGCCATTGATTTGTGACATTTCTTTCAACAGTACTATCACAATATCCAATCAGAGCCTCCAGCTGATCTAATAAATGATACACATCCATTGGTTAGAAACAAATGACTTTTGTCAAATGCCAGAGTGGAAATGATAAAATACTGGTCATCAGCATTTACTTCGTTCTATAATTGTTTTTCCTACACATTTTAAGGTGTGTCAATGTAAACTTTCCTTTAGGAAAGACTTAACCCTTTCCCAAACGACAAAATTTTAGGGTGACCCACTTCAAAAACTATGACAAATGTCAAAATGGATGTTATTAAAGATATGATTTGTGTAAAATATGGCAAAGAAAATATTGAGACAAAAGGAGAAACTGCTGGATATCAGCAGTTTCTTCTTTTGTTTCAATGTTTTCCCATGCCTTTTTACTAGGGTCGTCAAAACCAGGTCCTGTTCAGGAAAGGGTTAAGGAGAATGGGGTAATTAACACAAAAACCGTAAACCTCTGCTTTATTTATATAAAGTTAAGACAAGACACATTTATAAATACATTACAATAACTTTCAAAAAAGATTAACAAACATAGAATTATCATAAAAATCTTAAAATGTAACAAAACAAATCATGCATAAACAATTCAAGTTAGAGAAACAATGTGAGAAACAAAGTTGTTTTAACAGTTAACCCTTTCCCAAACAAAACCTGGTTTTGACATACCCAATAGAAAAGGCTTGGGAAAACATTGAAACAAAAGAAGAAACTGCTGATAACCAGCAGTTTCTTCTTTTGTCTCAATATTTTCTGTGCCATATGTTACACAAATCCTATCTTTGATAACAATTGTCACTTGTGGCAGTTTTTGAAGTGAATTACTCTAAAATATGAATGTTTGGGAAAGGGTTAATGGATATTTAGTCTTAAACAAATGTTAAGGTCATTGGCTAAGCAATGATAATTTAAGGATTACAACACATCATTTCATGCATCTTTGGGCATCATCTGTGAATACCTTGTCAATTTCTATTGTTACATATGATGTCCAATGATGCACAGTGTTTTCTAGGTCATGATGGTTTGTGATCTTTTTCCAAGATCCAAGCTCAAATCATGTTGTTGAGCCTCTATATATCTTAAAATCAACTGTTACAATATTATCTTCAAACTTCAAAGTAACTTTTCTTTTGAATTGCCTCATTTAAAGTTGTATTTTTTTGTCCATGGCTAGTAGCAAAATAGTGTGTACTCAATGATTTCAGCAACTATCATAAAGTTTCCCAACCTGCTGACTACTTCTTATGTATTGTTATCAAATGCAACCCAGTTGCCGATCTTTTCGAAGAGTAGTTAACAGTATGAGTGATGATTGTCATATGTTATTTGAAAGTTTTACATGCCATTGCTTGACCTTTGGATAGAACCTGCTATCGTTGGAAGGCATCAACTTTCGAGTTTGAAGAGAGTTCACTTGTATTGCAACAACCTGTGTACCTAACCATTATATTGTTCTTCCTAGCTTGTGTCACACCAAGAGATACAAAATTCAATCCAAGCTACCAAATGTTCAATACCAAGACAAAGGTACATCAATTGGTAACAGGTGTTTGCTTCAAAAACCTTTCCCAGAAGTAGGAAAAGCAGGTTTTAACCAATTAAAATTTCGGTTTAAAGTCAGTAACCATAAACCGTTTACCAACTTTACTCTTTAACCCATGATCATTGACTTTTAAGGTGGCTATTAAGAGTCGGCACCTTTGGTAGCCACAGAACCTTTGCTTTTAGCTCTCAAATGTACCCAACTTTAACTCCTGTGTGAAGGAGAACAATATATGGATGCTTTCTAAAAATTCTTGCTTAGAAAAATTCTCGTGGCACATGTGGGATTTAAATCCAAAATCCTGTTGGTTCCACTCCACTTATCACAGCTACAGTAAAGCTTTTGAAAGCTAACGATTCTATTTCCTTCTCATCACAATGATCTCGGTTTATGCACATGTATCATTTCATCCCATCCACAATTCAATATTTGTCCTGGCACATGTAAATTAAAGTCTAGCCCATACACAAACTCGGTATGTTGTTCAGTAATTTCCATCGCATGGGGCTGCCTGATATCCCATGTTCTGTAGAAAACAAAACATTAAAACATTGAGAGAAAAGAAATAGTTCGCAATTTGTCCTGGGTGAATTAAAGTCTAGCTCATAGACAAACTCAGTGTGTTGTTCAGTAATTTCCATCGCATGGGGCTGCCTGATATCCCATGTTCTGTAGAAAACAAAATATTAAAACATTGAAAGAAAAGAAATAGTTAAAAACTTTTTAAAGTCTAGCCCATACACAAACTCTGTATGTTGTTCAAACATCTCCATTGCATGGGGCTGCCTTATATCCCATGTTCTGCAACAACAAAATATTTCTTTTAACCCTTTCCAAAACAAGACTGAGTTATCGCGTCTCTATAGAAATGGCTTGGGAAAAGATTGAGACAAAAGAAGAAACTGATGACGACCATAAGCTACCCAGACATTAAGTCAAGGCAACTGTAAAATTGTTAGATTTAGACTGATCGCCCAATTGATTTTAACCATTTCACAAACAAGACCTTGTTTTCACATCCCTAAGAAAATAGGCTTAGGAACACATTCAGGCAAAGGAAGAAAATGCTGATAATCAGCATTTTCTACTTTTGCCTCAATGTTGTATGAGCTATTATAATTCACAAATTTTGCCTTTAGCAACATCCACTTTGTTTATTTGCAGCAGCTTTCAAATTGGACTTCTGTAAAATTTTGCTGTTCGGGAAATGGTTAAGCTTGTATCCAGCTTAAATGAAACTCACTTTTTCATACACAGTATTAGTATTAACAATAAACAAGAGGGGCCAAAGCGCTCACCTGATATAATAACTTTTTTTTGTAAACCAATTTTCAGGTTGATTGGACAAAGAATGTGACCTCTAGGGTGCACACAAGGTTTATCTAAGATATGACCTCGTGACCTAGAATTGATCAAGACAATAATTCTGATCAATTTTCAGGTTGATTGGGCAAAAAATGTGGCCTCTAGAGTGCACACAAGGTTTTACAAAGATTTTACCTCATGACCTAGTTTATGACCCCAGATGACCCAATTTCAATCTTGTCTGAAAATTGATCAAGACAATCATTCTGATCAATTTTCAGGGTGATTGGGTAAAAAATGTGGCCTCTAGAGAGCACACAAGGTTTTTCTAAGATTTGACCCAGTGACCTAGTTTTTGACTCCAGATGACCCAATTTCAAAATTGTGCGAGATTTTATCAAGCCAATCATTCTGAGCAATTTTCAGGTTGATTGGGCAAAAAATGTGGCCTCTAGAGTGCACACAAGGTTTTTCTAAGATTTGACCCTGTGACCTAGTTTTTGACCCCAGATGACCCTATATCAAACTTGTGCGAGATTTTATCAAGTCAATCATTCTGAGCAATTTTCAGGTTGATTGGGCAAAAAATGTGGCCTCTAGAGTGCACATAAGGTTTTTCTAAGATTTGACCCCGTGACCTAGTTTTTGAACCCAGATGACCCAATTTCAAACTTGTCCGAGCTTTCATCATCGAGACAATCATTCTGAGCAAATTTCAGGTTGATTGGGCAAAAGATGGGGCCTCTAGAGTGCACACAAGGTTTTTCTAAGATTTGACCCCGTGACCTAGTTTTTGACCCCAGATGACCCAATTTCGAACTTGTCCGAGATTTTATCCAGACAATAATTCTGATCAATTTTCAGGTTGATTGGACAAAAAATGTGGCCTCTATAGTGCACACAAGGTTTTTCTAAGATTTGACCCGTGACCTAGTTTTTGACCCCAGATGACCCAATTTCAAACTTGTACAAGATTTCACCAAAACAATCATTCTGAGCAAATTTCAGGTTGATTGGGCAAAAAATGTGGCCTCTATAGTGCACACAAGGTTTTTCTAAGATTTGACCCAGTGACCTAGTTTTTGACCCAAGATGACCCAATTTCGAACTTGTCCGAGATTTTATCAAGACAATTATTCTGAGCAAATTTTAAGTTGATTGGGCAAAAAATGTGGCCTCTAGAGTGCACACAAGGTTTTTCTAAGATTTGACCCCGTGACCTAGTTTTTGACCCCAGATGACCCAATTTCAAACTTGTCCGAGATTTCATCAAGATAATCATTCTGAGCAAATTTCAGGTTGATTGGGCAAAAAATGTGACCTCTATAGTGCACACAAGGTTTTTCTAAGATTTGACCCCGTGACCTAGTTTTTGACCCCAGATGACCCAATTTCAAACTAGTCCGAGATTTTATCAAGACAATCATTCTGAGCAAATTTCAGGTTGATTGGGCAAAAAATGTGGCCTCTAGAGTGCACACAAGGTTTTTCTAAGATTTGACCCCGTGACCTAGTTTTTGACCCCAGATGACCCAATTTCGAACTTGTCCGAGATTTCATCAAGACAATCATTCTGAGCAAATTTCAGGTTGATTGGGCAAAAAATGTGGCCTCTAGAGTGCACACAAGGCAAAGTTTGACGGACGACGGACGACGGACACCGGACGCCGGACACAGCGGTATCACAATAGCTCACCATGAGCACATTCGTGCTCAGGTGAGCTAAAAACAAAATTAGAATAAAAGATAAGCATGCTTAAATTAGAGTATGTGAAAATTAATGAACTTGCAAAAAAAATTTAACTTCATCTGCATGCCCAATCAAAGAGCCATCTTTAACCCTTTCCCAAACAAGGCCTGGTTTTGACGTCCAAGGAAGAAATTGTTTGGGAAAACATTGAAACAAAAGAAGAAACTGCTGATAACCTCAATATTTCATGTGCCATATTTTACTCAAATCCTATCTTTAATAACATTCATTTTGTCTTTTGTGGCAGTTTTTGAAGTGGATCACCCTAAACTTTTGTTGTTTGGGAAAGGGTTAAAAGCGAATGATTCTACCTCAACTTTTCTTCATGTGGGACAAAGTGGAGTTAGAATCTTTGGCTTGCAAAGATGTCAAAGAGTAGAATACAAAATTTAACATCATGCTTTGTCGAACTTCCAAAGTAGTATTTAGTATTCACTTGCAAGACTTTGTCTAAGATGTCAGAGCAAAAGATAAGAGGTGGTAAAAGATTTCTAAATTCATTATTTCAAATCCAAACCATATGTTGTGGGTACTCATTTAAATCGTCTCAAGGATTCCAGTGAGTACCCATCGCATTATGACTTGATGAACATTGAAAGATACTTTGAAAATTTATTACCCCATCCTCTTAAAACCCATTACTGCACAGTGACGCCTTTTGACTCCCTCACATGAAAAAGCTTGGGAAAACATTGTGGTAAATGAAGAAATCGCTTGTGACAAGCAATTTCTTCATTTTCCACAATGTTTTCTAACCAAAACAGAAAGACGTTTAAATTTTCATCAACTTTCAGACTTTTAAATTTTCATCAACTTGAAATTGTCATCTGCAACCCGTCTTTTTAAATTGGAAATCCCTAAAATTTCGTTGTTCGGGAAAGGGTTAACTGTATTTCTGCTTAATGATACAACAAGAGCTGTCACTGTAAGATGACAATGCCCCCGACACCGCTTTGATTTTAAATTATGGCCAATCTATGTTCAAGGTCAAGGTCATCCAGGGGTCAAGGTCACCAAAGTATGTGCCTACAGAAAGGTAATGTACTAAGGAATGTTGTGGTAAAGTATGAAGCGAATATGTTAAGTAATAAGGAAGTTATGGCCAATGTTAAAGTTTTTGGACGGAATGACGGACAGACAGACAGACAGACGGACAGACGGACGGACAGACGGACAGACGGACGGACGGACGGACAAGTCAAATTTATGATGCCTCCCTATCGGGGGCATAAAAACAATACCTACCTCACTGTGAAGTCGTATGAACAGGATGCTAATGTGGTGGCAGTAAATGGGGAAGCCTACAAAACATGTAGCAATAAATTAAACCTGTCCCAAAATCAGGTTCTAATTCTTAAGAAGAATGGTACACTACAGCTAGCATGTTTTTTGCCTGAAGCACTCGCCCACCATGGACAAAAAAATATTTCAGATGGTAAACCGCGGTGAATTGCCATCGCAACCAACGCGGTTTTCCACTCGAAATTTTTGCCCATCACCGCAAATCGCAGCGATTGGTGGAAAATCGCAGTGATAGTGGCTATTCGCAGCGTTTGGGTCAAAATGCCATGTAAGACAAATATGTTCTGTCTGAGCAAATCACCCTGATTCGCAGTAGTTGAGTTGAAAATCGTGTCCGAATCAACCCAAAATCCGATCGCGGCAATGCAAGGAAGTAGGCAAAAAACAAGCAAGCTGTACTGTTTGTGGGCAAGTAACAAAATTGTGATATCAAAGTTGATGTATTCTACATATCATTAGTAATCAAGCACTTTATGCAATTTTGCACAAAACTTTGCAATTATCCATGACAAAATCTGGGTAACCTGTGCATTTCTGATGATTGCCAGCCTAAGTTGTTCTACAAATTGTTTATTTTCTAACTGCAGAAAGGGTTAAGTGTTTGATAACAAAATGTGTTTGTGAAACACTAATGCCCCTAAAATGGCCAATGTTAAGTTTTCGGACAGACAGACGGACAGACATGAGTAAAACAACATGCTTCAGATCTTTCGATACAGGGGCATAAAAATTTAAATAAATTTTTCATCCCTTTTATACCTTCTTTAAGTCATTTGAGACATGGTTCATAAAAGATTACAACATATAGGCTTAGCATACTTACCCTAACTCGCCTTACAGCAAATCTATGTCCTGTCAATTCACAAATGGGCAACCTGGTATTTCTTATGTCCCAGCCTTTAATTGAGCAATCAACAGACCCAGAAAGTAACGTATTCTGCAAGAAAAAATATTAAGATGTGAATAGCATATCGTCGGCGGGGAATCAAAACCTCATAACTCCAGCTTTGTCAAGCTGTAGTTACGAGGTTTTGACTCCCCACTAACGATATGTACTAGAGTGATTTAAGGAAGTTCATTCCTAATGAGATTTGCTCAACGTTGCAACCATTTGGTGGTGGTAAACGCCGATTCTTTTAAACACATAATCAGTCTGTATAGATTAAATATGTTACAGACTTTTATGTCGTCGCTTGTAAAATTCATATGTCATGTGAATTTAATTAAGGGTGAATGTGTATTCATTATTAACCCTGGGTACCCAGTGGCAACCTGCAACATCTAAATGGTGTAAAGATATTTGAATTTTTTGCCAATTTTCTGTCTTTTCTCCAGAGTCTCTATTAATAGAGTCACTGACTAAAATGTCACAACAGCAACACTCAAGCTAGCAAAACCATAGCATAAAATCCAGGCCACAGTTTTCTGTCGAAAGTACATTTCACCATATCACTAACAAAAAGCATACACTATAACAGAACTTTAGTGGGAGGTCAAAACCTAGCAACTACGCCTAAAAAAGAGGTTTATCAGCGATAACCTTTATTAGAACAATATGTAATTTATTATATTCTTAACTGGTACCTATGTTACCAACTAAAATCTTTAGATGGACTAACAAGCATTGTTCTGGCGTGGTAGAAAAAAGTATGGGACAAATGTCTGAAGGCTACTCAAAAGTTGGGGACATTTTGGACAAACAAGGGGACATGTTTTAAATAAAAAATGACAACTTTTATTAAACTCCTGTGCACCAAAATCAAGCCGAGACATCTGCATATAAATGTAAGCCTACATTGTAATGGCCCCACTTTGGCAATGTTATCCTGAGACGCTCAGCTAACAGACTTTGTCCACAAAAAATAAGTTGTCTCGATTTAATTTTGGTGGTCATACAGGCATGATAAATTTACAAAGCTATGACAAAGCAGACGATAGATCCTGTCTTTCGTCGATGGGCCATGCATTGGTTCATTTCTCTGGTTTGAATTTTCAAGGATCAGATTTCACTGTGCATCTAAAGATTTACTGAAATAACTCAGGATATTCTTGGTTTACTTCTTTTTATTTGGTGGGAAAGAAGCTGATGACAGCATTTTTAGATTCTGCAAACGTGGGTGTGTTCATTTTTAAGTAAATACATGTATTGATGTTCCAGACATTCAGTAATTTTATCGCTTTGATAATGATAATGATAGACGCAAATAAATATCAAATTATTTTAAATTTCTAATACGTATGTGTACTTTTTATTATCAATCTAAAAATCAGTTTCGGTTGAAATAAATGAAATTATTTCAATTGAATTCAATCTGTAATGTCGGTCGCTTTACTAGCACTCTCACCTGAAATTACTAACCGAACTTGGCCTATAAACAAAGGGGCCACAGAAATTCAGTCGTGTGCAACAGTAAATTGATATGAAACTACAGTGTTTTCGAGTCTTATGCTCATTCAGGGCCTGGAAATTGAATTCTGGGTAGGAAATAATGAGATGATCTAGTTTGGATTTCTCCTTTTATTTTCGATTTCGAGAACAGTAACATTTGTCAGCGGCCGTAAAAAAAATACGATCTCGTTACTTCCATGTGACAGAAATCGCATCTTGACAAAATTCTATGTGACATTTACTTTTTTCATGCGAGAATGTTGCGGAATCGCGGCCTTGCCAGAACACTGAACAAGTATGTCACTATATGCTCAACCTATATATTCTTTTAGGTATTCAATCGATCATTAGAAACCAAACACAAATCGATGGGGAGTCAAGCTGTAGTTACGAGATTTTGACTCCCCACCAACCAAATGCAACTTTGGGCATGATAAGTAGCAATGAAAATTGATGATCGTATAGGATTACCCTCATCAATTTCTGTTGCCATGGATGACGCCCCAAGTTTCACAAAGTGTTTAGTATCTAATGATGGGTGGAACACCTTAACCCTTTCCAAAACTGCAAAATATTAGGAAGATCCATTTCAAAAGCTAATGCAGACATCAAAATGGATATTGAAAAACACTGGATTTTTGAAAAATATAGCATAGAAAATATTGAGGCAAAAGGAGAAACTGCTGGTCAGCAGCAGTTTCTTCTTTTGTCTCAATGTTTTTCCAAGCCATTTATACTTTGGACGTCAAAACCAGGTCTTGTTTGGGAAAGGGTTAAATAAACACATACTTGATCGTATTTACTCCAATCACATGTCAGAATTTCCTCTTGATGTGCTGGTATAACTACTTGTGAATGAGCTGTCCTTCTGTCCCAAACTCTCAATGTTTTGTCCCCTGCAAGGACAAAATATTAATATGTTATTCTTTCAATCTTCTAATTAGGTTTTTTGTACAAGCATTATTTGGTTCATTAATGTAGTCTAGAATAATGATTTGAACAGAATGCATTTCAAACCACTTACTATTCCCTTTTTTTTTCTTTTTTTTTTTTTACAGAACCTAAATATCTGACTTGCATGCATTCTGACCTTAGTTTACACCATCTGTTGCAGTCAGCCACTGATATGAATTCAAGGAAATATAAGCAGCATTTGGAAAAGGGTTAAAAAGTTAGAGAGATACCAACCTGCTCTTCATGAACAGACTATGTTGTCTCTTTTCATCGAAAATCTCATAACTGCAGCTTATTTTAAGCTGCAGTTACGAGGTTTTCGATGAAAGCAGCAATGTGTTCATTAATCAACAACTGTCTGTGGACCACTGTAAATATATACTAAGCACAACAATATAGGGATAATGAAACTCAATGATAATTAAAATTTAAAATTTTAAGTTTCTGGGAGACTGTTATACTTTTTTTGATAAAACTATTATTACTTTTGCTTTGTGTGAAAATATTGTGCAGTCACAGGTCATTGATTTCATAACATAGGCATATACACTAAAGAGGGGTCAGCACTGAAAATCACAAATGGGCCAAATTTGTGCATACACAAAACTAAAAACTAAACACTACATATTCGCAAACAAGTCCTTAGCTGTGAAAAGATGGTTCAACGTTGTCGTCTAACCGACCGCAAACACTGGCCAATGTAGGAAAGCTCGAGCTTGCAGTTAAGTACCAAACTAATGTTGTATTGAAGATTGCTGGATCACAAAGCGTATTTAAATAACTGTGGCATTACATTGACCAAGCAACCGTTCGGCGCGTTATTCCGTTCTTTCGCTACCATAGAGGTTTTAAGTTCACTGATTGAAAATAACCGGCATCAACATACCGGGATCTGTCAGGACCACTTTAAACATGCAGGAATCCAAATACAGGGATAATCTCAAGAAACACAGACTTGGACCATACAAGTCGTATATGCAGCCCTATTGACACTATTATGCGATTTTCGAAACAGATGGTATTGCTGCAGACGCCCGAGGATTAACCAGTCTATAGTAGTGCGGCCGAAAACCTTTTGAATTTTTATTCTGTAAGATGTTAAGAAACAAGTTTATTAAAGAAATTTGAGTAAATTTTGGAAATTTCGTAGTAAAATATTAAACCAATTCCGATATCCCTATATTGTTGTGCTTAGTATATTAATGAGTCATACCAGCATTTGGGAAAGGGTTAAACGGTTAGATAGATGACACAAACCTGAAGCAGAAGCAAATGTGCCGGGAATGTGGGGCGACCACATGACCTCGTAAACAATCCCTTCATGACCAAAGTATGTTGTCGCTTTCCATCAAAAATTTCCTAACTGCAGCTTGTCTTAAGCTGCAGTTACGAGGTTTTTAATGAAAAGCAACAATCAGGAATTTTCTTAAGTGGACGCCCGCTTGCCCGTGCCGGGGTAAAATCAGTGGGGGCAAGTGATTTTTCCATGAAGGTTGCCCGCCGGGCAAGTACATTTTCTGTCGTAGGAAACATTTTTGGTAGTTTTTGTAGCGATATTATTTTTCTTTCTGTTTACATTTATGTAATAGGACTGCTGAGAGTATTAATGCACTTGGATATTCATGATTTCAATGAAAAAAATATCGAGTTTAAATGATTGCCACTTCAGTTCTCAATGGGGGCAAGTAGATCTTGAAAGTGACTTGCCCCCCGGGCAAGTGAAACTCAAATCCTTAAGAAAACCCCTGACAATGTGCTCTGTAATCTAGACTATCTATGGACCATACAAAATACCAAAATTTTGTAAAGGGTTAAACAGTAAGAGAGATACCTACCTGAAGCTGAAACAAATGTGCCAGGAATATGGCGTGACCATTTAACCTCGTAAACAATCCCTTCATGACCAGTATATGAAGTCACTTTTCATTGAAAATCTTGTAACTGCAGCTTGTTTTAAGCTGCAGTTACAAGGTTTTCGATGAAAAGCAACAATGTGTTCTGTAATCTAGACTGTCTATGGACCATACAAAATACCAAAATTTTGTAAAGGGTTGAACAGTTAAGAGAGATACCTATCAGAAACTGAAGCAAATGTGCCAGGAATATGGCGTGACCACATGACCTCGTAAAAAATCCCTTCATGACCACTCACCAGAATATGTCGTTGATCTTTATAGAAAAGCCCATAACTGCAGCTTGTCCCCTTTCCCAAACAAGACCTGGTTTTGACGTCCTTAATAGAATAGGCATGGGAAAACATTGAAACAAAAGTTTCTCCTTTTGTGTCAATATTAATTTCATGTGCCATATTTTACACAAATTTTATCCTATCTTTAATAACATCCATTTTGTCATTTGTGGCAGTTTTTGAAGTGGATCACCCTAAAATTTTGCCGTTTGGGAAAGGGTTAAGCCGCAGTTGCGAGATTTCGATAAAAAGCAGCAATGTGTTTAGTAATCTACCACTGTCCATGGACAACTTAAAAAATTTTTTTAGTCACACCAGTATTTGGGAAAGGGTTGTACAGTAAGAGAGATACTAACCTGAAGCTGAAGCAAATGTGCCAGGTATATGGGGTGACCACATAACTTCATATACAATTCCCTCATGACCAGAATATGTGTTCAGTGATCTAGGACTGTCTATGGTCCACTGTAAAATAATTCAAAATTGATGTAAAGTTTTTTTTATCTAGTTTAGTGTCAATTAATAACATATTTCATTTTCATAAATGATCAAACTGCTTTTGCTGGTACATGTATCACCTGTGTTTGGCAAGAGTAATTATATTGGCGATCAGCAGTCAAAAGCCTCTTTACAAATTAAATCTCAAGCATTATCCATGCCCATAAAGGACCATTTTCTTTTAAACTAACTCTTTCTCTTGGAAATGATCAATTATTTAGTGAAACCTTATTAAAATCTTTAAGTAGAAAAGTAGGAATAAGTTTATTAAATGTTGATTTACTTGATTACCAGTTTAATAAGAGAGTCCCATGAACCACTAACAATAAAGTTTTCCTCTCTGGTCTGACTCCAATGGACAGAATTGACCTGAAAAAGAAATTATACAGCATAGAAACCTTTCATAAACAGCAATTTCTCCTTTTGTCTCAATATTTTCAGTACTATATTGCCCACTAATCTTATCTTCCTTAGTATCCATTTTGTTTTCTTTAACATCTTTAGAATAAGTCCACCATAAAAGTTTGCCATTTGGAAAATGTTAAGGCCATTCGAAAACAACAAAGTCTCTCTTAGACAATACATGGGAAAACATTGAGGCAACAGAAGAAAATGCTAATAACCAGCATTTTCTCCTTTTGTAACAATATTTTCTGCTTCTGTGCTATATTGTACACAAATCATATCTTTATGAACATCATATCACTGCTTTTCGACGAAAACCTCGTATCTGCAGCTTCTTTTAAGTTTCAGATACGAGATTTTCGTTGAAAAGCAACGATATTGTCAATAGCAGCATCTTGCAAACCACAGCAAGCTTAAACTGTGCTGTTTGGAAAGGAGTTAAGGCAATGGTTTTAATTCAAGTAAGAAGCCCTAATCAGACCCTAATTGAAACTGGGTACCATTATTCTTTAATGAAATGATTGATTACCTCTTTCGAATGTTCTTTAAATGCTCGCAGAGGTCCCTGAAAGTGAGATAAAAAAAGCGACATAATTTTGAGTCGAACAATAGAGCCCTAGTTTCACTGTGACTATTACAGTCGACACTTGTTGTGTCAAAGTCCGGGGGGCCGTCAAAATACCTCGACATATCCGGAGTTCGACTCATCCGATTTTGTTCGGCTTCGAAACATTTGATATTTGACTGTTTTTGAAACTTTTCAAGTACGAATATTATTGAAATATAGTAGGAAAAGGAAAGAAATTGCTCGTGTCCGGCAATTTCTATCCTTTTCCTACTATATTTCATGGTTATATTCAGTTCGAAATTATTTTGTTTTGAAAAATTATGTCAATAGACCAGATTTGAACTTTGACTTAAGCGAAAATTTGACTTATCCGATGTCGACATAACGAGTGTCAACTGTATGTCATCTAAACAACATAAATTCTACAAAAAGTACATAGTTTCTCCACCATTCATGCAAAATAATCTGAAATCATAAAGTACCAGCCCTCAGGCAATGGGAAGTGATTAAATATTTTTAATTCCATTTCAATTGTTTTGATATTAACATGTACTAAAATCTTGTAAACTGTCACTTCTTATCTGATGATAAATCATTCAATGATATACAAATATGTGATAAAATCTTTCACATACAATATTGAAAATAAGTTTATGAATACTTTGTAATGTGTCACCCAGCATGTTTTGAAAGTGATTAAGAGTCTAATTGGTACCAAATCTTGACTGTCCATAGTGCTTGGATAATAAAACCTTATAAACACAGGTAAACTTGCATTACTAGTTTTACCTTAATTTATCATTTCATATTCATATTTCAGATTTTGTTATTAAATTCTTATATTAATTTCATAATTCTGCAAACAATGCCTTCAATTTTACCATTGGTGATCATGGATGACAAAGTCAATTGTATTTTACTTTTTTTGTTTAGAAATTGGTTTAGCCTCTTACCACAATGCAAAATTTTTAGACTTATCCAAATTAAAAGACGCTGCAGACAATAAATTCCAGTGAATGAAATTTTATATTTTTGTGACAATCAATTTCTTCATTTTCCACAAGGTTATCCAAAGCCTTTTGGTCATAAAGAGTCATAGTGTTGTAATGGATTGACACAAATTGATGCCTTTTGGTACCAAAAGGCATTAATTTGTGTTAACCCATTACCATACAATGGCTTTTTATGATTCCTCACACATGACATTGGCTGTGGAAAACATTGTGGAAAATGATGAAATTGCTTTTGACAATTAATTTCTTTGTTTTCCACAATGTTGTTTTTTTCCATAAAAGGCAAAAACATGTAAACTTAAATTAATTTATTTACTTGAAATTGTTGTCTGCAACATTCTTTAAAGGGACATTTCATTCCAATTTCAATTTTTTAAAGTATGTCTTGATGCCAAGATTGGTTATTCTAGTGAGTATAAATACTATTGGTTTTTTGAAGTTGTTGCCAATAAGCGAGAAACACGCATTTAAAGTTGAGATATAATCGATAAATTGCATATAAATCAGAACTGTTGTCCACAACAATTTGTTCAAATTTAACACAAAAATATGAATTTCTCGTAAACGGCTCAATATTTTGGCTCGAAATTTTCAGAATTTTCATAAGGAAATATGCTCTTTCAGATAAAAATAAAAGTAAAATTTATGACAAAAAATTCTGAAATGTCACTTTAATCTAGACCAGACTCAAATCTTGCTGCCTGGAAATTGGTTAATTATGGATTAACTCATTACTGCACAGTGACAACTTTTGACTCCCTCACAAGAAAATGCTTGGGAAAACATTGTGGAAAATCTAACAATGTTTTCTAAACCAAAATTGGAAATGTTTTAAAAACAAGAGGGCCAGAATGGCCCTATATCGCTCACCTGAAAGAAGTTTAAAGACACGCCCACTTTTTGACGAATCAAAAATTTGCAAACAAATTTTGAAAAGGGTCACTCAAGGAACATTGTTGCCAAATTTGTTTGAAATTGCCCCAATGCTTGATTTTTAAAGAATTTTCTTATGATTTCTCTAAGCCATGCCCTGCCACGGCCACTTTTTTTGTCCAATACAAAATTTGCCAACACTATAAGTCCGATAAGCTATGCCCACTTTTTCTGACAAATAAAAATTTGAGAACAAAGTTTGAAAAGAGTCACCCAAGGAACATTTCTGCCAAGTGTGGTTCAAATTGGGCCAATGGTTGATTTTTAAAGAATTTTCTTAGAATTTTTCTAAGTCTGATAAGTCACGCCCTGCCACGCCCACTTTTTCAGACGAAACAAAAATTCACATTTTTTTTAAGAGTCACCAAAGGAACATTTCTGCCAAGTTTGGTTAAAATTGGGCCAATGATTGATTTTTAAAGAATTTTCTTATGATTTCTCCAAGTCCGATAAGTGCTGACCTGCCATGCCCACAATTTTGGCCGAATAAAAAATCCGCGAACAAATCTTAAGAAGGGTCACCTAAGGAACATTCCTGCCAAATTTGGTTCTAATTGGCCCAATGGTTAAGGAGAAGAAGATTTTTGAAGATTTTTTTAACAATTTCTCTTGGTTACTGGTTAGATACGCCCTGCCCTGCCACATCCACATTTTTTGACGAAACTTTAATTGGTTCAAATTGGCCCATTGGTTGATTTTTAAAGAATTTTCTAAGGATTTCTCTAAGGCTGAAAAGCCCCTTCCTCCCTGCCACGCCCTCATTTTTTGACAAATGTAAAAACTTGTGAATCAATTTTGAAAAGAGAGACTCAAAGAACATTCCTGCAAAGTCTGCTTCAAATTGGCCCAATGGTTAATTTTTAAAGAATTTTCTTATGATTTCTCTTAGTCTGATAAGCCCCTTTCTCCCTGCCACTGCCACGTTTTTTGACGAATCAAAAATCTGCGAACAAGATTTGAAAAGGGTCACTCAAGGAACAATTCTGCCAAGTTTGGTTCAAATTGGCCCCATGATTGATTTTTAAAGAATTTTCTTATGATTTCTCTAAGTCTGATAAGCCCCTTTCTCCCTGCCAAGGCCACGTTTTTAGACGAATCAAAAATCTGCTAAAAAAGTTTTGAGAAGGGTCACTCAAGGAACAATTCTGCCAAGTTTGGTTCAAATTGGCCCAATGGCTGATTTTTAAAGAATTTTCTTAGGATTTCTCTAAGTCCGAAAGCCCCGCCCTGCCACGCCCACATTTTTTGACGAATCAAAAATCTGCGAACAAGTTTTGAGAAGGGTCACTCAAGGAACATTCCTGCCAAGTTTGGTCAAAATTGGCCTGTTGGTTTTGGAGAAGAAGATGTTTGAAGAAATTGTTGACGGACGGACGGACGGACAGACAGACAGACGGACGACGGACGGTGAGTGACCATAATAGCTCCCCTCGAGCACTTTGTGCTCAGGTGAGCTAAAAATTTCATCAACTTGAATTTGTCGTCCGCAACACCTTTTACATTTGGAAGTCCAAGAGTTAGTCCTCTGACATCTGGTAATGGGTTAAATGGCATACCTTAGGATTTGCCACATCAAACAGCAGTACAGACCCATCCCCAGCTCCCGCTATAACAACATTCTCATTGTTTTCTGCCCAGGTTACATCAAATAGCCCATCATTCCAGTCATACACTCGCACAGGTACGATCCCTTGTTCTGTCACATCCAAGATGAATAGGGTACCCTGACCTGAAAAATTCAAGACTAATCTATGTAACCCTTTCCCAAACAAGGCCTGGTTTTGACGTCCCTGATAGAAAATGTTTGGAAAACATTGAGACAAAAGAAGAAACTGCTGATAACCAGCAGTTTATCCTATTGTCTCAATATTTCCTATGCAGTGGCGGATCCAGAGGGGGTTCGGTGGGTTTTAAACGAACCCCCCTCTGAAGCATAATTCTTTCATTTTCATGCAGAAATTCAGTTAAATTGTATATTAAATTAATAAGAAAACGAACCCCCCTAATTGTAAATTCGAACCCCCCTTTCAGAAATCCTGGATCCGCCACTGCTATGTCATATTTTACACGAATTCTATCCTTAATAACTAACATTTTCTCATTTGTGGCAGTTTTTGAAGTGGATCACCCTAAAATTTCTTCCTTCGGGAAAGCATTAAAACTCGTGGCACATCTCTGGTTTAACCCATAGATCTACTTACCTTTGGAATACCTATGGAATATTTGGGAAATTTATAAGGCCTTATGGCTTGTCTTCCCCTCGTCGTCTGGATTCCTGCGATCTTCTGCTTGGTAAATGGTCATGTTTCACTGATTTGTTTGACTAATAAAATTCAAAGGTATTGTAGACTATCAGTTGAAATGCAATATTTTACATTTATTCAATTACATTTTATTTACAATTATTGGTGTAAATGGGTAGAAAACAATGTGGGAAATGGAGAATTTGCTTTTCACGGCCAATTTCTTCATTTTCCTCAATTTTTCCCCAAGCCTTTTCATTGTCACAATGATTGTGTGGCGTTAAAGGCCCCTAAAATACCATAACGCAGCTTTCACATCAAACCAAAGTCTTATTCATAAAGGATCAATCGTAAAATATGCGGGAAAAAGCTATACGGTTGTTGAATAAAGGGAGTAAAGCCTTTAACTAAAGGGATAAACATGTCGTTTGGGTTTTGTGAAAGAGGGCAAAATACAGCAGAACTTACCAACAATTCCATAATATTGCGACGTGCTACATGCTAGTCTGTTCGGTGAATATGGAGAAAAACGAACAGAATAGCCGTGGCGATCTTTTGTTCGGAATGACAATGACATTTTACAGAAAAATGCGTCAAAAATGCGTCTGTTTACATCATGTGTGATGAAGGATGTCATGTGACCTTTGACCCGAAAGAACGGGAACCAAACTTAATGTCGCAATATCCCGCAATATTTTTTGCATATTTGTATTTTAGATATGCTGTCCCTTTATCCCATTGCAGTACATAGAAAAGACTCTTTTCATGTTTTGTTCACATTTATATTAATCTTCCAATGCACATGGTTTCCATAAAGCCGGACAACAAAATAATATTCCCATGTTTCCATTTACGACATTACGCAAATAAATTCATCAATTGCCCGCCATCTCGGACCTATTTTCCTTTTCAAACAATACTATTTTGTGTTCTAATTAATCATAGAATAGGATGTTCAATTGCAGATCCCCATTTGCCATTGTTTTCTGACGAAAATGGTTTATTTCTTGGCTTCAGATGTTGCAAGACTTGTTTTGGGTAAGTCCATTTTTCTGATTTTTTTCCAAGTTTGTTAGCATCCCAAAAGTTGTCAAAACAACAAAGACAAATTATGACGCCAGAGCTCAAGTCTGGAAATCCTTTGAAGCAAATTCAAGCAATCATTAACTTTGATTTGATTGATTCGGTCGGCACAATCCCTTCAAAGGCAATCAAAAACTTTGCCAGTCATATAGTGTGAACCTGCACTCATTCGGTGCACAGGGAATTTTAGCGATTTTTATGTAGAGCGAGTGCACCTATTGACCCGGTCGGCACAATTCTTTCAGCCAATCAAAAACGTCGTCAGCGGACCTGCACTCATTCGGTGGAGGTGAAAGCTTCGGTCTTTTTCGTTGAAGCATAACCAACTTTCAGCATTAATATCTCGACGACTACGCCTGATTATTAAAAATGCGTTGGTAGTTAGAAAGTTTAAATCACATTCTTTAAAGAAAGAGTTTTGTTTATGAATTTTAATGATGGATTTTTGAAATAATCTGCCTCAAAGTTGGTATCCCGTAACGATAAAGACCGAGGTTGTACCCTCGATGAAAAAATGAAAGTGAGGCTATGACGTCATCCCGACTGATTCTATTACCGAACACCTAAGCCACTATTTTAAATGTTCGCAAATACAACCACCCTCGCCGAATTTTTTGTTGCCTATGGCAACGTCAATGTATATGACATCGTTTCGTCATATATCGAGACCAATGTGAGTTTTTTTATGGTAGATATTCGCTGTGAAAGTCATGGGGTGTACGATTGCAATTCCGAACGGTGGTTGAAAATCCGAATACAAGTGGTTTTAATTCCGAACATTAACAAGATTTCTTTTAAATAACCAAAGAAAGACATACAAACTTCTTTCATGGTATTTACCACCCTTAAATAGCATGAACCAATGATTTTTCAAATGTTAAAGAATATTTCCAATTTTTTGTATGCTAATTGTATAATGTTTAAGAAGACAAATGCAGCAAATTTCAGAGAAATCCATCAAAAATTCAATTTTTGGTGAATTTTTTAAGATTCCTGGTTAGGGGTATCTTGATTTTCGGCTTTTATTTTTCTGACCAATAATTGGAACCATGAAAATATCCCATATAATATGCCAAATCTGCACACCAGGGATAAACATTTAGATTTATTTGGAATATCTATTCTGTCTGCTTACCAAAATAACAAAGTAAACTGAAAATTGACTAAAAAAATATTTATTTTTAATTTTCACAGTTGACATGTATAACCTAAACTTGAACGATTTCAGTACAAATCATATTATCATGTTTCTAATGCTGTTTCTGTCTCTTTCTCTTCAGGCTCATCAATCTGCTCTGATGGCTGTTTATCTTTTGAACTGATCTACAAGCCCTGCAATAAACAGAAAATGAAATATTAAGCTCAAAACATAAAATAGACCCTTACCCAAACAACAAAAGTTTAGGATAGTGGTCAAAATTCAGTAGAGTCCCAGATGACAAAACAGGTGTTACAAAAATACAGTCTAGAAAGATTTAAGGAAAAGAAACAAGAAAATGCTGGTCATCACCATCTATTTCTTTTCTTTCAATGCTTTCCAAAGTCTTCTGTGGAGATTGGGAGAGGTTTAACCCTTTCCCATATGATGATTTTTTAGGATGGCTCGCTTATAAAACTTCAAAGACAACCAACATTTGCTCCCCTCCTCTCAACATTTTATGTAACAGTAAATTAAAGAAATTTTGTTTCTGATTATACACATTCTGTTATCTGCATTACCTTTAACTGATCTAAATTGTTGGTTGGGAAAGTGTTAAATATGTAATGTACCCAATTTTAGAATGCTTGAAATTGAATGGAATTGCAGAAGGCAAAATTGACTACAGCAAAGACTTGGGAATTTTTCTATTATGTTAAAACCAGGTCTTCTTTAAAAGAAAACTTAAGATGTAGAAATATAAACTAAAGCATACATGGCTTGCAGACAGGGAGCTAATTTATTCCAATGATTTAACCCTTTCCAAACAACAAAATTTAAAGGTGGTGCTATTTGAAAGCTAGTGCAGACATTGCCAGACAACACAATGAATGTTGATAACGATTGAATTTGTCTACAAATATTATTTAGCAAAATGAAAGGAAATGTTGTAACAGAGAAGAAAATGCTTAAATTCAGTATTTTCATCTTTTGCCTCAATGATTCTCAAATTATTTGTATAGGGGACAGCAATATCAGGTCGTGTTTTGGAAAGGGTTGTTATAAGTAAAGATATGGACATAATGGAAAGAATGTACATTGTAGTTAAACCTTACCAATTAGTGAAAATCTGGGTATCTAGCTTGTTTAGTGTTGAATGTCAATGTGTCAGCCCTTTGGCCTTATTCTTCTTCTGGCAATGACCAAATTACAACAATAGATCATCTGTCAGATGGAGGTGTTCACATTTCCACATCAGATTCAGAGAAAGATCTGAGACGTCATTTACATACACTTATTTAAAGGCCTAAGGGGCACAGGAATCTAGTATCGTAAAAATCATAACATAATTTATTTCTTTGTTGTTGTGTACACAAATATTAATACAATAAACCACATCAAATGTTTGTTATCTTAGCCCTTTGTTCCATTTTTTTAATTGAAAACAGGAATACACACAAAAGAAGTCAAAAAGAACAATTAGAAATGTACCTACAACTAAGAAGTTGAAAGAACAGTCTTTTTCTCATCAAATTCCCCATCAGGACAAGAAAACATTGTGAAAAAAGAGGGGATTACTGAAATTCAATTTTGAGTTTGCATTAATCATTTTAAGCTAAATATCCAACACAACAATCTTCAGGATGAATAAACAGAAATTATATATGGTGAAAACATGTTTTAATGCTTTTTCAAGCCAAAATATATGCAAATGTGATGAATAGAGACATTACAAAAATAAACTATTAAAACGAAAGTAGGTCAAACGTAAATTTTGATGGGTGCTGCCATTTGGTCAAATTCATGAAAAAAGGATAAGATTGTATGACGAAAACATGCTTCTTATACATTCTATTCATTTTCCAGAGCGAATATATGCATTTGCAACGCACGGGGATATTAAAAGTACAAAATATGAAACCGAAAGTGCATCAAAAAGTGATCAGAATTTTCCGTAAATCTTCGGGAATTTCCGGAAATTCGAGGGGGTGCAAAAGTTTTGACCCATTATTGCATTGTTTACGCGATCAATCAGTATTATTTTTCATATAAGCATCAAGATAAATGATTGTTCTGTTCTAATACCTTTGTATTTGGCTGGAACACGTCTCCAAAAAGATTTTTTTCTTCAAGTGAATATTTCCGATTTCGATTACGGAAATAAAAAGATCGCGAATTTAGCCCGGGAATTTATGTTCTGGTGGTTGAATGTATCAGCTTTCATTATTGGATGACATTTCCCTCCAGAAACCAATCAGAAAGACGCTTTTGAGCGTAATTTACACCCATGCAAAGAGAAATAATTCAGGACCATTTTTTGTCAACATTTTTCTGTGACGTCAGAGTTACTTCCCTTTGTTTGGTTCATGCTACCTTAAAACTATCCTTAACTAACATTATAATTAATAACAGGTTGTGGATATCAATGAAAAAAGTAAATTTACAAATCAGATCAAGGATGTACCTATTACCGAACACCCAAGCCGCAATTCTAAGAGTTCGGTAAATGCACAAACCCTCCCTGAACCTTTAAAATGTGAAAAAGTACTTTCCCAAGTGGCAAATATCATAAAATAAGTATTTTGCTGTCTGTGAGTTCTCACTAAATTGATAATAAGTGATCAGAATTAGCAGTTTGAAATGATTGTTCGGAAATAAAACCACCGCACAAAATCTGAGGTTTTAATTCCGAACCCCAACTTTCTGATACTTAGATACATTCTAGCCCCCCAAACACAATCTAGCATAGTAAATCATCATTTATTCACCATTAAAAGTTATTTGGGTAGGAAAAATAGTGTGGCCGTTGACAATGAAAACCTTACGAAACGTCCGAGGTGGAATCGTTTCATGCATAATTTTTAATTGCCTACAGAGTTGAATTCAAACTTTGGCATTTATTTTGGCCACCAACATCATAACTAGACCCAAAATAGCCAGAAAGGGAGAGGATGACATATGCGTCATGAAATAGAGGTCTCTGAGTCATTTAAGTGCATTTTTGTGATGCTGTGAGATGTCAAAAATATTGTTCGGATTTAAACGCTGTTCGGAATTATGTTCACCCGCTCTAGACTCTTTCTATTAAAGACAAGGGGACCAAGTTTTCATCAGTGTTGAATCTAGAGGGAGCCATGGCCAAAATGACCCCCTAAAATCTCAAACGACCCCACTGAGAATGAAGCATGGGTCAAATTAGCTATGTATTTGTATTAGATGACCCCCTTCAGCAAGAGCTGTGGGCCCATTTAGCCCCCTAGAACACACAGCTAGATTCAACACTGTTTCATGTATAGAAAATAGTACCCATCCTCGCAAAACACCTGTTACAACGCCAATTTTGAAGATAATTACACGGGATCTTCTTTAATAAGCTCCTTACATATTTATTTAGCGAAAAATCCGGTGGTCTGTACAGATAACGATCAGATTTTTTCGTGACAGAGGCCGTTTCTCGACAAAAGGTTCGAAATTGCCATGTACGACACAAGCGTGATGTCAGCGCGTTCGGTTGTAACTCTGGTGAGTGTTTATGTCACAATGTTCCATTTGACTTTCGAACGAAACAGAACGGTTCATTATTCAATTTCACCATAATTGTCAAAAGCAATGCTTTCTCATTTTTTCAAGCTTAATTTAGCATAACTGTCGATGATTTTTTTTAGTTTTCACAATAAAAAGAATTACTTGAGTGAGTGTGCTCAACAGCGAGATGAACTCGCCCTCCATCAGTCATACTTTCATTATTACTCGAGTAATTCTTTTTCTTGTTAAAAAATAAAATTTGTGTTCAATAAGCGTAAAAAGATGCGAATTAAAGCATTGCTTTGGACAATTTTGTTGAAATTTGAAACTGAACCGTTCTGTTTCGTTCGAAAGTCAAGGGGAACATTGTGATAAAAACACTCACCAGAGTATCCCAAGCGAACGCGCCTAAAATTGCCGAAAACTAAAATCCGTTGAGTCGTCAAAACATTCAACAATTTAAAGCTGAATTCTTTGTTATATTATTCAACAAGGAAGGTTGGTGAAAGATTTTAATTTATTTTATTGTTTTAATGCATGTTTTGGCCACGATCATGCACAAACTAGCAGATTTAGTCCTACAAGCGGGGGTCACACGGACACGTCGTAGTTGGCACTTTTGAACCTTTCGTCGAGAAACCGGCCTCTGTCACGAAAAACTCTGATGATCAGGGAAAAAGACTAACAATTTTAACTTAGGGGCCCAGAATAGCAAAATTCAATACTTAACATTATGGGTATGGGCATTTTCTCTCAATATCCAGGGGCCCAGCCCAAAATCTAGGAGCCATGGGCGACTGGGCCCCTGCTAGTCTTTATCCCTGCTGATCGTTACGCGTACAGACCACCGGATTTTTCGCTAAATAAATATATAAGGAGTTAATTAGTGAAGATCTCGTGTAATTATCTTCAAAATTTGAGTTGTAACAGGTGTTTTGCGAGAATGGGTACTATTTTCTATACATGAAAACTTGTCCCCTTGTCTTTAATAGAAAGAGTCTACATAAAAATCGCTAAAATTCCCTGTGATTCGGTGGAGGTGAAAGCTTCGGTCTTTTTCCTTAAAGCATTACCAACTTTCAGCATTAATATCTCGACGACTAGCCTGATTATTAAAAATGCGAAGGTAGATATAGAAAGTTTAAACCACATTCTTTAAGATAAAGCGCCAAAACTTGTGTTGAATTTCCGTTGTTTTCGAATAGCGCTCTGATGTAAATGAGTGACATCAACATATCAAAGAGCGAATTTCATCAGAGAAAACTCGGATTAGCCTGACAGTCCGATCTTAAACGATACCCTTCAGTGCTTCTGAAATAAGTTGCCTGAGTTGTCCGACTTGTCCGTTTAGTGGCGTTTACCTGTACGGACAAGCAGATTTTGAAGGCTAGGTTGTCCGTGGACAAGTGAAAAATCTGTTTATAATAAAAACTGTTTTTTTTTTCTTTTTCTCACATTTTTTTCATACAATGTAATTACTGATAGTTAAATGTACAAATTTTGTTGTAGGCAATACTTAGACTGTCATAGTAGAAATGCAATAAACAAATGAAGTTATGGAAAAGTATATGGGTTTTGTATGGACAAGTTGATTTTTGATACGGACAAGTCAATTTTGGATCAAGATTTGTCTGTGGACAAGTAGATTTTCAAAATATTTCAGAAGCACTGCCCTTAAAACGCCTTGTGATTGTTGACTGTGACAAAATTGTTGTTTTCTTCCACTTTGTTTTTACTGTAACAGCCACAAATATTGATCATTCAAGATTATGAAAGAAGTTTTCAGCTGGATCATAATCTTGAAACTTTAATTATGTGCTCTTGAACTTGACAACATTGTGTCTTTCATTCTAATTAAGTTCAGGTGAGCGATAAAGGACCATCATGGTCCTCTTGTTAAGTGGTAGTGCGCTAAGCGGCAACATCAACATATCAAAAGAGCGAATTTCATCAGAGAAAACTCGGATTAAATCTTACTGCAGCTTGGGGAAAATTATTGAGACAAAAGAAGAAAATGCTGATTATCTTACATCTTGCCTTTATCCATCGATGTTGTCTGCAGCTGAGTTTGACCACCCTAAACTTTTGTCTATTAGAAATCATTAACTTTACATTAATTTACATTTACTTTTCGCAGGTTACTTGAAGGAACACAATTACACAAAAACATACTCCAGCTTCCTGTCAGAATGTCCGGATCTGAAGGAATACTATCAATTGTTCAAATCTGGAAGCTTTAATGCCAGTCCACTTGGATTCAGCTTACTTGTGATTCTAGAGGAATGGGGAAAATATCGACTGCAAGGTAAATTCCAGATGTTACGCTACTTACGGTTCAGGGCCGCGTGCCGTTTTACTAACATAGATTTTCACAAAAACCTTGTAACAACACATCTGATTGAAAGAGAAATAATAACTAATTATTTGGCCGATCAGATTTGTTGTTGTTTCAAAAATAATTGTAAGTTTGTTAGTAAAACGGGCCCCAGATGCCCTTTTAAAAGTAAATTTTAAAACATTGTGGAAAGTGAAGTAATTGCTTGTCAATTGCAGTAAGTTTTCACCAATGTACTCAGTGACTTCTTTCAAATTTCTCCAGTTTGGGAAAAGGTTTTAAAATAACAGATAATAAAGATACTACAGATTTTGAGTTGATGCTATATAAAAATTACTCAATTAGACATTGGGACTTGGGAAAAAAATATGAAGATTACAGAAATTAAAAGATTGAGCTTTATTTAAGCATGTTCAACTTTGATTTTGTCATTTGTTTGCCATCAACTTTGAATATGATCCAGTTTGTATGTTGTGTTTAACAGTTACAAGTGTGCTTGTTATTTGGAAAAAGTTCATTTAGTTTTCATTCTCTGTTTAAACAGGATCTGAACAGAAAGTAAAAGAAATAGTATCTCCAAGAAGGAAATCTACGAAACTAAAGAGAAGATCACCAGTGTCTGAAAAACATCGGAGAATATCGCCTGTATCTGACAAGAAACAACTCAAGATTACCCCCTTTTATCGGCCAATCAAGAAATCACCACAGACAATTGTTATTGATTCATTAGAAGACACAGATGACTCGTTACCAGAGAGCGATGAAATTATTTCACGGAGGTCAAGGGTTAAACCAATAAATGTAACTGATAATGAATCTTCCGACAATGAATCACTGCATACTTCATTCCCGCAATTTTCAGAAAACTCTCCAGAGGAAAGAAATAGGCAGGTAAAGCGACGATCAGATGCCCAGAGTCCGCTGAAAAGTTGTCTACAACGATCACCTAAAAAACCTGGTCATGTACACTTCAAAGAAAATTCACCCAATATCCTGTTACTGGGGACAAAACACAGACAAAATCCGTTATCACAAAAAGAGGATAATCCGAAATATCCAAGTTTATCAAATCTCCTCCAGGTGACTATTGCAGCAAGCAACAAAACTGCAAATAAACAAACCAATGAGACAAATGTAGCTCCTGTTTTTGCTAAGCTAACTGAAAACAGTCAAAAGGGTAAATCTAGGAATGACAGCAAACAAGTGGAAACAATTGATCCTCCTACATTGGATAATAATGATGCAGAATCAGTTAATCCACATCATGAAACTGAAAATGATGCTCGAAACACTAAAGAAAGTGACAGGACACCAAAAGATACATGTGCAAATAGTTCAGCAGGGATCAGTGTTAAATCTAGTGAAAACAGTCAAGTATCAACCTCAGATAGAACGAACAAAGTTAGCAAACATTTTGAACCAACTGATTCTGTAACACATCATAATAATGACACGGAATCAATTTGTTCTCAAGCTTCTGAAGAAATTGTAAATAAAGCACAAAACAATGAAGGAAATGAAAGGACGCCTAACAATACAGTTTCAAATAGTTCCACAGAGAGCAGTGTCAAACTAAGTGAAAACCATAAAAAGTGTACTCCAGATGGTGCTACTTCATCCTGCAGTGGTCAAACAAAATTAACCACCGCCCAAGATGACTCCAGTAAACTGCTTGCTCAAAACCAAGGTAAATTATACTTTTCTTTTCTAAACAATTTTGATGAATACGTTCTTCAAAATTGAGCTGAATGAATTGAACCCTTTCCCAAACAGGACCTGGTTTTGATGTCCCTAATAGAAATAGTATGGGAAAATATTGAAACAAAAGAAGAAACTGCTGATAACCAGCAGTTTCTCCCTTTTGTCTCAATATTTTCTATGCCATATTTTACACAAACTTTATCTTTATTAACTTCCATTTTGTCATTTGTGGCAGTTTTTGAAGTGAATCACCCAAGAATTTTGCCGTTTGGGAAAGGGTTAAGATTTCTCTGTAGTATGTATGTTTATTTAGGTTAATAATTTAAGGATAACTTGATCATAACAAAAATACCGAATTTCTGACTACCCGGTAACCTTCTGTCATGTACTGGTCTTCATAGCCTTTATTATGATAGAATGAAAATCGACACACAGAAAATTGACAAAAATCAAAATACAAATGTAGTTAAATTCTGGTCAGACTGCATGTAATGTGCAGTCAGCGTCTGACCAGAATTGAAACTCATTTGCTTTTGCCATGCAATCCTTTATTAAAGAAATCCCCTAATGAGATTCACTTGACGTCAGAATTATTCATTGGACGTCGTTAACATTCTGCTGTGGAATATTCCACTGCCAAATGTTTACATGGTCGCCCAAATAGGTTTGGATACTGTAACTTAACAATGTTACAAAATTGAAATGTTTACGTCGCACGAGAAATTCCATTGTGGCATTACTTTCATTAGGGGTGGACTACCTTAAGCTACATATATGTGACCCGTCACGCTAAAAGGGACCTTATCCCAACTACAAAAATCCAAATTTTGACAAACTTGTCAGACCTAGCACAGGTCAACCAGATCCCGTATGCGAAAAATGAACATATTGTAAGATACGGAAAACATTCCAGATTTAGAAAATTACATAAAAGTGAAAAGTGTCGGCCCTAGTCTGGCTGCGTGGACTGCGCAGACTGACTAGGGTCGATATTTTTATACGCCCGTCGAAGACGAGACGTATTATGGGATCACCCGTGGCGTCCGGGCGTCCGGCGGCGTCCACTTCTTTGTCCGGAGCATAACTCTGTCACCTTAAGTCCGATTGACTTTAAACTTGGCAGTTATATTCTTCTCATCATTACGGAGTGCAGTGCACAAGAACCATAACTCTACCTGGCTTATTTTTTGAGTTATTGCCCTTTGTTGTTTTTCAAACTTGAATCTTGTCCGGAGTATATCTCTAAAAGTATAATAGCTAGGATCATGAAACTTCATGGGTGTATAGATCTCACAAAGGGGAAGTGCAGTGTATAAGAACCATAACTCTACCTGGCTTATTTTTTGAGTTATTGCCCTTTATTGTTTTTCATACTTGAATCTTGTCCGGAGTATATCTCTAAAAGTATAATAGCTAGGATCATGAAACTTCATGGGTGTATAGATCTCACCAAGGGGGAGTGCAGTGTACAAGAACCATAACTCTACCTGGCTTATTATTTGAGTTATTGCCCTTTGTTGTTTTTATGCCCCCGATTGGGAGGCATCATAAATTCTACTTGTCCGTCCGTCCGTCTGTCCGTCCGTCCGTCATTCCGTCCAAAAACTTAACATTGGCCATAACTTCCATATTACTTAACATATTCGCTTCATATTTTACCACAACATTCCTTGGTACATTACCTTTCTGTAGGCACATACTTTGGTGACCTTGACCCCTGGATGACCTTGACCTTGAACATAGATTGGCCATAATTTAAAATCAAAGCGGTGTCGGGGGCATTGTCATCTTACAGTGACAGCTCTTGTTCATACTTGAATCTTGTCCGGAGTATATCTCTAAAAGTATAATAGCTAGGATCATGAAACTTCATGGGTGTATAGATCTCACCAAGGGGGAGTGCAGTGCACAAGAACCATAACTCCACCTGGCTTATTTTTTGAGTTATTGCCCTTTGTTGTTTTTCATACTTGAATCTTGTCCGGAGTATATCTCTAAAAGTATAATAGCTAGGATCATGAAACTTCATGGGTGTATAGATCTCACCAAGGGGGAGTGCAGTGTACAAGAACCATAACTCTACCTGGCTTATTATTTGAGTTATTGCCCTTTGTTGTTTTTATGCCCCCGATTGGGAGGCATCATAAATTCTACTTGTCCGTCCGTCCGTCTGTCCGTCCGTCCGTCATTCCGTCCAAAAACTTAACATTGGCCATAACTTCCATATTACTTAACATATTCGCTTCATATTTTACCACAACATTCCTTGGTACATTACCTTTCTGTAGGCACATACTTTGGTGACCTTGACCCCTGGATGACCTTGACCTTGAACATAGATTGGCCATAATTTAAAATCAAAGCGGTGTCGGGGGCATTGTCATCTTACAGTGACAGCTCTTGTTCATACTTGAATCTTGTCCGGAGTATATCTCTAAAAGTATAATAGCTAGGATCATGAAACTTCATGGGTGTATAGATCTCACCAAGGGGGAGTGCAGTGCACAAGAACCATAACTCCACCTGGCTTATTTTTTGAGTTATTGCCCTTTGTTGTTTTTCATACTTGAATCTTGTCCGGAGTATATCTCTAAAAGTATAATAGCTAGGATCATGAAACTTCATGGGTGTATAGATCTCACCAAGGGGGAGTGCAGTGCACAAGAACCATAACTCTACCTGGCTTATTTTTTGAGTTATTGCCCTTTGTTGTTTTTCATACTTGAATCTTGTCCGGAGTATATCTCTAAAAGTATTATAGCTAGGATCATGAAACTTCATGGGTGTATAGATCTCACTAAGGAGGAGTGCAGTGCACAAGAATTTTAACTCTACCTAGCCTATATTTTGAGTTATTGTCCTTTGTTGTTTTCATACTTGAATCGTCCAGGGCATATCTCGAAAAGTATAATAGCTAGGACCATGAAACTTTTACCAACCCGCTCCCCCTGTTGACATAAAGCAGTGTTACGGGCGTATCTTGTGACAGTTTGACACCTTATTCATGCTTCTTATAAGGTCCCTTTTAGCGTGATGGGTCACATATTAATAAGTAATCTGTTTTCCAGATATAGTCATCCCAGAACACAAGACGCCCCACAAAACATCCCCGTCTCAACAGAAATCGCTCAATCTGGTCACACCTGTGAAGCTGTTCCAAGATGATGACACTAGTTGTTCTACTCGCTCACCCAGGCGAAAAAAGTAAGTAATGTTAATGAAAAATAAACCCTCTCCCAAACAAGACCTAGTTTTGACGTCCTTAACATAAAAGGCTTGAGAAAACATTGAGACAAGTAGAAGAAAATGCTGATGATCAGCATTTTCTCATTTTGTATCAATGTTTTCGGTGCTGTGTTATTTACAAATCTTACATTTAGCAATATCCATTTGTCTTCAACAGCTTTCATATTGGAACATTTTTAGCTTGACTTTTCGAAGAAATTGAGAGCTTATACTGTCACCTGGACGTCAGCGTTGGCGTCAGCGTTGCAACAAAGGTTAAAGTTTTTTCAAACATCAGTGACTTCCATACTATCAAAGGGATTCAACCCAAACTTGGAATACTTATTCACCATCACACCCTCTACCTTACTATCAGGGCCCATGACCCTGGCTCCACTATATTTGGAGTTATACCCCTTTATACTAAGCAACTTAGAAAAGTCGAGCGCGCTGTCTTCGGACAGCTCTTGTTGCCGTTTGTGAAAGGGTTAAAGAAATCCAAAATCTGTCATTATTAGTGCTTTTACTTTTGGTAAGTAGACAATAAACTTAAAAATGGAGCTTTGATTTTAAACCCATTATTGGACTTGAATAGATTACCGGTATTACCCATAACACAAGGATGTGCTCTATCTTTTTTGTCATGTAGATCAAAGTTATTTGTAAACATGCATTAAGCATATTTATTAGTAATCAGATATGAATTTGTATAAATTTGTATATTTTATAGGCCAAAGACTCCTCGTAAAAGAAATAAAAGTGTCAGTCCATCAGGGTCCGTGAGAGAGACCTCTACAGCAGAAGACAAGCTACCCGTAAGTACCCTTAAGGCCTTAACCCTTTGAAATGGACATCACATAACAAGTCTAAATATAATGATTATACCAGAAGTGTATTAACCAGGTCTTACGTTAATTTTGATTAGACAATGAATTCTTTCCTAATTTGACTTGACATAGATGATCTCATATCGTCGCTTTTCAACGAAAATCTCTTAAGGTATATGACCCATCATTAAAAACACCACTTTCTAGCCATGGGACATGTATCAAATTACACACTCTTGTAAATACACTTCAAATAAGTTGATTCACCATGCCGGATTTCAAGATTATGCTTCAAGAAGAAAATAATTTACAAATATCTTTTTACTCTATATTCATATGCAAGGAAGGTAATTTATAACATTGTTGTCAAATATTTCCATAATTATGCATTAATTCAAAATTCTAAACCGTTCAAAATGCTTATGTTCGTATTTGGAATCGAAATATGACACAGTTTAGGATTTACTGGCACTTTTCAAATTTCGCCTCTGACTCTTTGGTGCTAATGATGGGTTGTATATGTTAACTGCAGCTTAAAGGGGGAATGACACTTAAAATCATGCAAATTTTCCGAGAACTTCGTACAAAATAAATATGTATTATGAAAATATGGCATTTAAATTGCATCTATGCCAAATCTTAGCTTTCTATCTTGTGTATTGGCTAGGATGTCGACGGATTTAAAACCCCATATGTTCCATTATTGTAAATATTATCCCCGGGACAACAAATCATGGGGTTTTAAATACGTCGACATCTAAGCCAATACACAAGGTAGAAAGCTAAGATTTGGCATATATGCAATTTAAAGACCATATTTTAATAATATATATTTATTTTTTTGTACGAAGTTCTCGGAAAATTTGCAAGATGTTAAGTGTTATTCTGCCTTTAAAACAAACTGCAGTTACGAGGTTTTCGTTGAAAAGCAGCAATATTTAGGTATTCAGTCTAATTTCATTTTCCCTTTGCAGCTGTTCCAACAAGTCCTGAGTGACAGGAGGCTGCATGAGAAAATAGCAGAAACTTGTAACATAGTATCAGGTAAATAGACTTGATAATCATATCACATTATGGAATTGACTGAATCAATTTCTTCATTTCCCACAATGTTTTCTACAAAAAATACCAAAATTTTTTAAACTTCCTGAACATGAAATTGTCGTCTGCAACATCTTTGAATTTGGACCAGTCCAATATTTACCGTTAGTCTTGAAAAGCTTGGTACTGTTATAATTTTCGGAATATGGATTTGTGCCTTGGCAGATCTCTTAACCCTTTCCCAAACAGCAAATTTTCAAAATTTCCATTTCAAAAGCTGCTGCAGACGACAAATGGACCTTGTTTAAGATATAACTTGTGTACCATATAGTAAGGAAAATATTGAGACAAAAGGAGAAACTGCTGGCTGGTTATCAGCAGTTTCTTCTTTTGTTTCAATGTTTTCCCAAGCCTTTTCTATTAAGGACGTCAAAACCAGGTCTTGTTTGGGAAAGGGTTAAACAGTACTTGTCTAAAGATTTCTGTTAAAATTTGATAATGATCCATGTTTACTTTCCAGGTCAGTTAAAGTTAAGTGTAAGTGGTAGCTCAACAGATGGAAACAAGACTGCAATTCTTATTACGCCTCCCAAAACTGCCGATCATGATGAATTGGAACAAGCCACAGCCTCAAGATCATTGGAGGAAATACTGGATCTGGTATGGTTTTAAGCCGTTCCCAAACTCAAAATTTCAATTTCCAATGTGAAATGTCAATGGAATGATATCATGAACCAATGTGGGCAAGCAGCTGGAGGCTCAATTAGGGTGTTGTGGTAGTACTGGTACGAGAAACAACATTTGATTTGATGTTAGAATTATGTGTCATATAAAATTTCATTCTTTGTGTACAAGACAGAAAGGAATATTAATGCTAAAATGTTTTCTTCCTTTAGACAAATACTTTCAAAGTGCATGTGTGATTTTGAAAAAAAAGAGAAGGAAATCTATTTCATCCAAAGAACCCAGACTTAAACATTATGCAAATGGCAAAATTGTTGGGTAGTTCAATTCGAAGGCTGCTACAGATTGCAAAATGGAGGATGTTGAAAAAGACTGGATTTAAATGCAATATGGAATAGAAAATATTGAGACAAAAGGAGAAAATGCTGATTATCAGCATTTTCTTCTTTTGTCGCAATGTTTTCCCAATTCTTTTCTATTTAGGGCGTAAAAACCAGCCCTTGTTTTGGAAAGGGTCAATTATGGGTCTTCTTTCTTTCAACAGGACACTAACTATGCTACAGACTTGCTGAGTGAGAACATTGACATGAGTGATCCTGCATTTGAGTGTTTGTTTAAACTGTTTGGTACTGGTAAGTGCTGTAAAATTTAATATTAACCCTTCCCAAACTGGCGATATTAGGTGCAGTCAAATTTGATCTTATTTTTTAGCGAGCCGGGACTTTATGTCCGGGGAGCTAATGTCACAGCCCTAGTGTCGGCGTCTCGTCCCGTTGTGTCGCGTCGCGTCGCGTCTTCACTTGAAAAACTTTAACCTGGTCTATATCTCAGGCACTATTAGAGATAAAGCCTTGATATTTCATACATAGATATATCTCAACAAGACCTTTCATTTGGGACCATGACCTTTGACCTTGTGATCTTGACCTTGGAGTTTGACCTACTTTTGAAAAACTTTAACCTGGCCTATATCTCAGGCACTATTACAGATACAGCCTTGATATTTCATACATAGATACATCTCCACAAGACCTTTCATTTGGGACCATGACATTTGACCATGTGACCTTGGAGTTTGACTTACTTTTGAAAAACTTTAACCTGGCCTATATCTCGGGACATTTTTAGAGATACAGCCTTGATATTTCATACATAGATACATCTTGACAAGCCCTTTCATTTTGGACCATGACCTTTGACCTTGTGACCTTGACCTTGGAGTTTGACCTACTTTTAAAAAAAATGCTGTTTTTGTGACAAGCTCTCGTATAGGCGAGCTACGTTGTCCGCGGACAACTCTTGTTTGAATTTAAGTTAATATTGAAAAAAATCCATGAACTAGGCTGAATGAAGGTAGAGGAGGAAATGCTGGTTGTCAAGCAAAATGCTCGTCCTGTTAATCAATAAGTTTGACTTAGACACTTTGGTGTTTATGAGTGTTCCTGTTTGCCCTTCACTAACTTACCTTTGATAATATTGATGAATTCATTGAATTGAATATCCCTTTCCAACAAATAGCAAAAGTTTTGGCTGTTCCAATGTGAAAATGCCAGACACCAAAATGGATATTAAATTAAAATTGAATTTGTGTAGAATACAGCACAGAAAACATTAAGGCAAAACATGAAAATGATGATCATCAACATTTTCATCTTTTGTGTCAATATTTTCCCAAAACTATTACTACTAGGGACATTTCCACAACATGCTCTTTCATTGTTCATAATTTGATTTCACAGATAAAGAGTCGTTCAGTGAGAGGATCCGTAGCGAAAACCAAAAGGCAGAAAAAGAAACCGAGAAATTGACCAAGGATTTGGAAGAGCTTGAAAGAAGTATTACAGGTAAATACAGTCGACACTCCTTGTGTCGAAGTCGGAGGGGCCGTCAAAATATCTACATATCTGGAGTTCGATTGAACCGATTTTGACCGGTTTTTGTATGAACATCATTTTACCTATTTGTTGCTAATCAAGTGCGTATGAAATTGAAATATAGTAGAAAAAGGAAAGAAATTTCTCAAAACGAGCAATTTCTATCCTTTTCCTACTAAATTTCAATGGCCATAATTTCGAAATTATTTTGTTTAAACTTTTTTTAAAATCCATTGGGGAGGACGGGACCAAACTTCCACTTCGACTTAAGCGGAAATTCGACTAATCCGATGTCGACATAATGAGTGTTGACTGTACCATTTTACACCTTCCATAAATAGCACAATAATAGACTTTCTATTTGAAAGCAGTTGTAGACAACAAAACAATAGATGTCAAAATTTGAAATTGCGTATGTGCACAGAAAACATTGAGGGAGAAAAAGTGAACTTGCTAATTATACCCCCACAACAAAGTTATGGGGGGGGGGGGGGGTATACTGGAATCAGGTTGTCCGTCCGTCAGTGGACATAATCTTGTGTCCTCTTCTCCTCCCACAGTTTTTGACCAATTTTTCTGAAATTTTATCAGGATGTTCCCTATCATATGAAGTTGTGCACCTGCAATTTTCATCTTGATCCAGTCATTAGTTTCAGAGTTATGCCGCTTTGAAGTTTTTAAGGGGGGGGGGGGGTGGACATAATCTTGTGTCCTCTTCTCCTCCCACAGTTTTTGACCAATTTTTCTGAAATTTTATCAGGATGTTTCCTATCATATGAAGTTGTGCACCTGCAATTTTCATCTTGATCCAGGTATTAGTTTCAGAGTTATGCCACTTTGAAGTTTTTAATGAGGGGGGGGGGGCATAATTTTGTGTCCTCTTCTCCTCCCACAGTTTTGGACAAATTTTTCTGAAATTTTATCAGGATGTTTCCTATCGTATGAAGTCGTGCACCTGCAATTTTCATCTTGATCCAGTCATTACTTTCACAGTTATGCCACTTTGAAATTTTAAATGAGGGGGAGGGGGTGGGGTCGTGGTCAAAATTTACAATTTCGTTTCTGTGTTCTAACTTGAGAACCGTTTGACCTAGGATCATGAAACTTTACACAGCTGTTGCCCATGACCAATGGAGGTGCCCTATTGTTTTGGGGTCACCAAGGTCAAAGGTCAAGGTCACAGTTGGATTTTGTTTAAAATCCGTTTCCATGCTCTAAGTCAAGAACATTTTGACCTATAGCACTTTTTCAGTGACAAGGCCCTAGTGGGGGGTATTCGTCCGCTTTGCGACAGTTCTAGTTATTAGTGGTTTCTTCTTTTTATGCCCCCGATAGGGAGGCATCATAAATTTGACTTGTCCGTCTGTCTGTCCGTCTGTCTGTCCGTCCGTCATTCCGTCAAAAAACTTTAACATTGGCCATAACTTCCTTATTACTTAAAATATTCGCTTCATACTTTACCACAACATTCCTTGGTACATTACCTTTCTGTAGGCACATACTTTGGTGACCTTGACCCCTGGATGACCTTGACCTTATGACGATCAAAGCGGTGTCGGGGGCATTGTCATCTTACAGTGACAGCTCTTGTCTGTCAATATTTTCCAATAATGTCTAGTATGGGATATGTTTACTAGGATATGTTTGTTTGTGAATGTACAAAAAGGTAAAAATATGTTCAAGAAATAAAATGTGAATGGGTCTACCTGAATGGGTAGATCATTTTGTAATGTTGTAGTAAAATTATGCATCAAGTTAATTTAGTCCTTCTAAATCAAGTTTTTATCTTTTCGAGCCTTACCACATTTTCACTTTTGATAACATTTACCTCTTTATATATTCTTTTTATCCCCCGCCTAAAAAATTTTTCGGGGGGGATATTGTTTTTGCCATGTCCATCCGTCCTTCTGTCCGTCCGTCCGTCCGTCCGTCCGTCCGACATTCGTTCCCGCGCTATTTCTTGGAAACTATAGACCGGATTTCGATGAAACTTGGCACACAGCTTCACTACAAAGAGGACATGCGCATATCGTCGGGGTTACCCGGTTCGACCATTGAATTTAGAGTTACTGCCCCTGACTGTTTAAGCCATATACATACAGAGTGATATTCGTTTCCGCGCTATTTCTTGAAAACTGTAGACCGGATTTCGATGAAACTTGGCACACAGCTTCGCTACAAAGTGGACATGCGCATATCGTCGGGGTTACCCGGTTCGACCGCCGAATTTAGAGTTACTGCCCCTGACTGTTTTAGCCATATACATACAGAGTGATATTCGTTTCCGCGCTATTTCTTGAAAACTGTTGACCGGATTTCGATGAAACTTGGCACACAGCTTCGCTACAAAGTGGACATGCGCATATCGTCGGGGTTATCCGGTTCGACCGCCAAATTTAGAGTTACTGCCCCTGACTGTTTTAGCCATATACATACAGTGATATTCGTTTCCGCGCTATTTCTTGGAAACTATAGACCGGATTTCGATGAAACTTGGCACACAGCTTTACTACAATGAGGACATGCGCATATCGTTGGGGTTACCCGGTTCGGCCGTCGAATTCAGAGTTACTGCTCCTGACTGTTTAAGCCATATACATACAGAGTGATATTCGTTTCCGCGCTATTTCTTGAAAACTGTAGACCGGATTTCGATGAAATTTGGCACACAGCTTTACTACAAAGTGGACATGCGCATATCGTCGGGGTTACTCGGTTCCACCGCCGAATTTAGAGTTACTGCCCCTGACTGTTTTAGCCATATACATACAGAGTGATATTCGTTTCCGCGCTATTTCTTGAAAACTATAAACCGGATTTCAATGAAACTTGGCACACAGCTTTACTACAATGAGGACATGCGCATATCGTCGGGGTTACCCGGTTCGACCGCCGAATTTAGAGTTACTGCCCCTGACTGTTTAAGCCATATACATACAGAGTGATATTCGTTTCCGCGCTATTTCTTGAAAACTATAGATCGGATTTCAATGAAACTTGGCTCACAGCTTCACTACAAAGTGGACATGAGCATATCGTCGGGGTTACCCGGTTCGACCGTCGAATTTAGAGTTACTGCCCCTGACTGTTTTAGCCATATACATACAGAGTGATATTCGTTTCCGCGCTATTTCTTGAAAACTATAGACCGGATTTCAATGAAACTTGGCACACAGCTTAACTACAATGAGGACATGCGCATATCGTCGGGGTTACCCGGTTTGACCGCCGAATTTAGAGTTACTGCCCCTGACTGTTTAAGCCATATACATACAGTGATATTCGATTCCGCGCTATTTCTTGAAAATTATACACCGGATTTCAATGAAACTTGGCACACAGCTTTACTACAATGAGGACATGCGCATATCGTTGGGGTTACCCGGTTCGGCCGTTGTATTTAGTGTTACTGCCCCTGACTATTTTAGCCATATACATACAGAGTGATATTCGTTCTGTTGAAGCCATATACATACAGAGTGATATTCGTTCTGTTGAAGCCATATACATACAGATTTATATTCGTTTCCGCGCTACTTTATTGACAATGAAAATATATTCGGCGGGGGATATCAATTCAACGAATTTGCTTGTTTCTTCAAAAACCTTGTAACTGCAGCTTTAAACAAGCTGCAGTTACAAGGTTTTTGTTGAAAAAATACAATATATTTCTTTTATTATTGAACATTAAAGAGTTTTGTTGATTTTGTTCTGATTGCAGAAGAATTTGGGCCTGTAGACGGAGCATGTCCAGCCACATCCGACACTGAGAGTCATATCAACACGAGCCAACATTATAGTCAACCATCTAGTCCATATGTCACTCAGGCGATCTGTAACAGTCCATTTACTGCCGGAGATAGAGTAAACCAGTGTCTGAACAGTGAAGGGGTTGGTCAGTTTACCACCTTGTTACGTGGACATGAACTTGGTAGCAGTCCTGCCTTCTCGACACCGAGTCGCAAGTCAAACTACAGTCATGGTCAGTATGTGGGCAGTCCCGCGAGCATCACGACTCAGCCGTTCAGTCCGTACAACGCTCCATCACCGGTCAGTTTACATTCACCACGATCACAACGCTCCACAGAAACACCGAACACTCCAGTTGCTGCAAAACCGGGACCATTTGGTCACCATAATCCAAATCTACACCAGACTCCCTCCAGCAGACATAGTATAAATACTGCATTCTGTCAATCAACTCCCCAACAGACGGGTCAGCCATCACAAGCGTTCTGTAGTCCAATTGTTACAGCAGAAATACAAGCTGGCAGCCCCATTTTGTCACAGAAAGATGAACCATATACCCCACAGGCAAAGAAACGAATATTCCAATCTACTGACAAAACACAAACATTAACTCAAAGTCAAGTCGAGAGTGATGCACCGATACAAGGCAATCAGAATCTGTGTGATGTGGGAGCTGATAATAGTGAAACACATTCTCAGGTGGTTAATTCATGGGTCGATAATGCAGTTTTACAAGAAAGTCAAGACAATGTAGAATCTGCTAATGTGACTTTAACAAACGAAAACAATATCGGAGAGCAGAACTTTTCCTCTAGTGTTCCAGATCAGAACATAATGATTGTCAACAATTATAATCCCATCATTGATTCACAACAAAACGTCATGGGAAGTGAACATTCAAACTTCAATAACTTCGCTAATGATGCTTGTGCTATAGAAAACATTGACTATACGAAAATAACCACTGCTGAATGTTCAACAATCGTAAATACAATTGGTTGTATTAGCCTACCGGAACCTGCCGAAGCTGAAATCTCGCCAAGTCCCGATAAAAAAGGTGGGAAAAAGAAAAGAGCTACAAGACGTGATAAAGGAACAAAAAGGAGAAAGTCTGGACAAGATAATGGTGAAGGTATAACAATTTGCTTTAACCTTTTCCCAAACAAGACCTGCTTTTGACGTCCATAGTAGAAAAGGCTTGGGAAAACATTGAAACAAAAGAAGAAACAGCTGATAACCAGCAGTTTCTCCTTTTGTCCCAATATTTTCTATTCCATATTCAACACAAATTCTATTTTTAATAACTTCCACTTTGTCATTTGTGGCAGTTTTTAGCTCCACTGGCCGAAGGCCAGCGGGGCTTATGTCATGGCCCTGTGTCCGTCGTGCGTCCGTGCGTGCGTGCGTCCGTGCGTGCGTAAACAATTGTCAAACATCTTCTTCTCCAAAACTACTGGACCAATTTCAACCAAACTTCACAGGAATCATCCTTGCATGAATCTCTACCAAATTCCTTCAAAAGAATAAAATCTATGCAGAACTTGAATTTTAATTAATTTAATTGAATTAAATTTTCGAAAAATCTTTAAAAATTCTTCTTCTCCAAAACTACTGGACCAATTTCAACCAAACTTCACAGAAATCTTCCTTGTATGAATCTCTACCAAATTCCTTCAAAAGAATAAAATCCGCGCAGAACTTGAATTTTGATTAATTTAATTGATTTAAATTTTCGAAAAATCTTTAAAAATTCATCTTCTCCAAAACTACTGGACCAATTTCAACCAAACTTAACAAAAATCTTCCTTGCATGAATCTTTACCATAGTCTTTCAAAAGAATAAAATCTATGCAGAACTTGAATTTTAATTAACTTAATTGAATTAAATTTTTGAAAAATCTTTAAAATTTCTTCTTCTCCAAAACTACTGGACCAATTTCAACCAAACTTCACAGAAATCTTCCTTGCATGAATCTCTACTAAATTCCTTCAAAAGAATAAAATCCGCGCAAAACTTGAATTTTAAATAATTTAATTGATTTAAATTTTAGAAAAATCCTTAAAAAATTTTTTTCTTCAAAACAACTGGACCAATTTTAACCAAACTTTACAGAAATGTTCCTTGTATCAATCTCTTCTTAATTCCTTCAAAAAAATAAATTCCATTTATAACTTAAATTTTAAATAATTTAATTAAATTGAATTTTCGAAAAATCTTTAGAAATTCTTCTCCAAAACTACTAGACCAATTTCAACCAAACTTTACAGAAATGTTCCTTGCATTAATCTCTTCTTAATTCCTAAAAAAAAAAATTCTATGTAGCACTTAAATTTTGAATAATTAAATTAAATTGAATTTTCAAAAAATCTTCTTTTCCAAAACTACTGGACCAATTTTAACCAAACTTCACACGAATCTTCCTTGCATTTATCTCCTCTAAATTCCTTGAAAAAATAATTTTCGTGTAGAACTTAAATTTTAATAAATTTAATTAAATTGAATTTTTCGAAAAGTTGTCAAACAATCTTCTTCTCCAAAACTACAAGACCAATTTCAACCAAACTTCACAGGAATCTTCCTTGCATGAATCTCTTCCAAATTCTTTCATGATCGGATTAAAAACTTGGCTGTTGTGGGCTAGGCTTTTTTTTGGCTATATGAAACAGTGTAATTTTAAGAAAATTTTAAAAACATTTCTGCTCCTCAATCACTTATTGGATTTCATTCTGGTGTAGCATGAATCTTCTTTGAATAGACCTCTATTGTATTCCTTTAAGAAGTTCGTAGTCTAAATGTCTAAAAGCCAGTGGAGCGATACAGGGCCATCTTGGCCCTCTTGTTTAGTGGATCACCCTAAAATTTTGTTTCATTTTATGTAGAAGAAATTGTGTGAAATGAAGAAATCGCATGTGTCACAACTTCATTTTCTACAATGTTTTTATGCCCCGGTATCGAGAGATCGGGGGCATATTGTTTTACTCGTGTCCGTCTGTCTGTCTGTCCGTCCGTCCGTCTGTCTGTCCGTCCGTCTGTCCGAAAACTTAACCTTTGCCTTTTCTCCAAAAGTATTTGACATACAAAGCTCAAATTTGGTATGCAACTTCCTTTGAATGATATCTATCTGTTCCATGCAATTTGACCTTCCTCAAGGTCATCCGTTAACCCTTATCAACCCTTTACTCTACAAAAACTTAACCTTTTACTCCGAAAACTTAACCTTTGTCTTTTCTCCAAAAGTATTCGACATACAAAGCTCAAATTTGGTATGCAACTTCCTTTCAATGATATCTATCTGTTTCATGCAATTTGACCTTCCTCAAGGTCACCCGTTAACCCTTATCAACCCTTTACTCTACGAAAACTTAACCTTTTACTTCGAAAACTTAACCTTTGCCTTTTCTCCAAAAATATTTGACATACAAAGCTCAAACTTAGTATGCAACTTCCTTTCAATGATATCTATCTGTTCCATGTAATTTGACCTTCCTCAAGGTCATCCCTTAACCCTTAATAACCCTTTACTCCAAGTAAACTTAACATTTAAGAAAAATGGCCATTTCGGGGGCATTTGTGTTTCACAAACACATCTTGTTTTTAAAAGCTTTTAAATTGGGGATGCAGCAAAAAAGATTTTTTGACACCTCACAAGATAAATGTACAAGCATATAATCATATTTCAAAAGGACATTATCCTATCTTATTTGAAGGTCTGTAATGAATTGTCTTGGGAAAATTATTTCACCTTTCTAATTCTTCCTCCAACTTTTCAGCTGCAGCACCGGTTTTGAAAGACCTAGGCCAGCAGCTTTAAATTAGTGTACATCAAAAAAGATTTAAAGTATTTGTTGCTTGAAAAGGTGGAAAATGAAGAAGTTGTGTGCACAAGCATATAATCATATTTGAAAAGGTTGTCTTATTTGTAGGTCTGTAATGAATTTGTCTTGGGAAAATTATTTCACCCCTCTAACCCATTCCAAACAACAGAATTTTAGACTGGTCCAAATTCAAAGACTTTGCAGACGACAATTTCAAGTCAATGAATTTTTTTTTTGTCATTTTGTGTAGAAAACATTGTGGGAAATGAAGAAATTGCTTGTGACAAGCAATTTCTTCATTTTCCACAATGTTTTTTAAAGCCATTATCTTATAGGGAGTCCAAAAGAGTCATTGTGTGGTAATGGATTAATTCTTCCTTTAACTTTTCAGCCGCAGCAC
This sequence comes from Fragum sueziense, assembly GCA_963680895.1. NCBI lineage: Eukaryota > Metazoa > Mollusca > Bivalvia > Cardiida > Cardiidae > Fragum > Fragum sueziense. The sequence goes on from OY804595.1 coordinate 63,524,648, forward strand.
CGGTTTTGAAAGACATTCTAGGCCAGTCCACAATGCCTCCTCTCTCGCTAGACATTCAAGAACCCACAACACTGTTGGAACAGAGCTTCGAAAATCAGAATCTTCTTGTCACATCACCCAATGGACAAAACAGTATTTCTGTCCCAATCCTTAATTGTGTGGACGCCATCTCAAACTCTAGCGCGCCATTTGACAATAGTTTCAATTCTGTGTCTGAAAGTGATTTGGACAAGTCCAGTTGTGTGTCTTTACTACCAGAGAGTCAGGCGACTTCGGCTTTGATGAAGTCTATTGCTGCGGGAAATACTGCGGAAATATTGAATCACTCTAAGGATATTGCTAAAGGTATGGTAGTGGTAAAGAAGAAAGATGAAAAGTTTAATAAACAGCAGAAAAAAGAGACAAAGGTAGCTAAACGAAAACAGAAAGCTGATTCTCAATCGAACAATGAGGAATTCAGGCCAGGTCCTGATGAGATTCTGATAGCAACTCCACTTAATGAGAAGGTAGTTAAACCACAGAAGAAAAAGACAAATGTTCAAAAAGAGGGGAAGAAACAGGAAAAGAAAAAAGAGGAAAAGAAAAAAAAGGAAGCTGGTTCTAAATCTAAACCAGGTGAGGCATCAGGATGTGAAGAAATTATGTGTGCAGATCCACTGAGTTTGAAGATTGGAAAGAAATATCGTACATCAGATCTTATTAAAAAGACGAAAGAAATACAACCTAAACCACTAACTCAAAAAGTTGTTGTTAAAACTATTGGCTTGCCGGTGCTTAATGTCATACCACCTGCTCCATCAGAACCTGTAGTGAAAGCCATTATTTCTATTCCGTCATCAAATAAACTAAAAATTGTAGATAGATCAAATAATAACTTGCCATCTGTTAGAAATTTAGAATTTTCACCTCGTACACAATCCAACAATAAACAAATTGACCAAACAATAAATAAACAATGTGCAAGTACACAAGTAAAAAATAAAGAAAGTGAAAGTTCACAATCAAGCAATAAACTAAGTGAAAATGCAACTTCAAACAGAAAACAAAGTGAAAGTTTACAAACAAACAACAAACAGAATGATAGTTCAAAGACGAACAATAAGCAAAGTGAAAGATTACAAACAAACAACAAATCAGGTGAAAGTTTACAAACAAACAACAAGCAAAATGAAAGTACACTACTAAGCAATGAACAAAGTGAAAGTATACAAACGAACAATAAACAAAGGGAAAATTTACAAACAAACAGCAAGCAAAGTGAAAGTGCACAACCAAACATTAAACAAATGGAAAGTTCCCAATCAAACAATAAACAAAGTGAAAGTTGTACCAAACCAATAGAAACTATTAAAAGAAATACAGATTATTCAAATCCGGAAAATGAGAAAGCTATTGATACAGATTCAATTGCTAGCAAAACTGATTCAGTTGCCAGCAAAACTGATTCAGTTGCCAGCAAAACTGATTCAGTTGCCAGTAAAACTGATTTAGTTGCCAGCAAAACTGATTTAGTTGCCAGTAAAACTGATTTAGTTGCCAGTAAAACTGATTTAGTTGCCAGTAAAACTGATTTAGTTGCCAGCAAAACTGAATCTGTTTCCACTGATAGTGAGGAGCCAGTAGGTAGGAGGTGTACAAGGTCCAGTAAACCAAGCACCATGGAGCGACTGAATGATAAGGGCATGCCTGAGACAGTTACAAATACAGATACAGGCAGTAAATCTAACAACAGCTCTGTATCCAGTCCTCCTACTGGGCATTCACACTACAGGAGGAGACCAAAAACAGGGAAGGATATGAGGACAATAATCAAACATCTCAAGTCTATAGAGGATGAGGATGATGTGTTCTCTGAGTTTAGCGATAATTCTGTAGACTCTTCAGTACTCGGTTTTAAATCACCGGCAAGTCAAAGTGTTGTTAGTGAATCTGAACTTGCTGTACAAACTCATACTGAATCTGGTGCTGAAATTGTGAAAACGGGTAAAGATGTTATTGAAGTAATTGGTGAAATGAACAAAAGTACTGAAAAGAGGGAAGTGGAAAAAGATATTCCTGACCATTCAATAGCAAAATCTGGTGAAAAGAAAGAGGCAGTTAATGTGATCCATGGAAGAAGTGTACCTGAAAGTTCAAAAGACGTTTCACCTACTAGAAATTGCAAGGCCAAAATGGGCAAAAAGGGCCAGGGAAAGACTGATAGTAAACAAGAAAAAGAATCAAAACATAGAAGTTCTTCTAATGTAAAGGGTAAAAGTGATGCTAATAAGAAATGTAAGATTATCATAGAAAGTGAAAGTTCGGATGACGATACACCACTAAGTTGCCTTGTATCACCTGAAGCTGGGAAGGATAAAAAGCTTGATTCAAACAATGAAAAGATCACTACACCAGATAAACCAACAACTGAAGGAGATGCCAATTGTGATAGTGATAAAACACCAACAAAGTCGCCAGTGAGCGTCTTTACAACATCCCCATCAGATTTAACTCCAAGTAAAGAAATGTGGATGGAGCATGTTGGACTGACCCCAACCAAAGAACTAATGGCAATGATGGATCTTGAATCACCGGACAAGATCATAAGTCCTCTACTCTTGTCTCCTTTACCAAACTCTCCAGTGAGCTCCAATAAAGGTTTCCGAGTTCCTTACACTAGGAGTAACTTCAGAAGTCCTTTCAAATCTCCAAGTACTAAAGGAACATTTGCAAAGAAATTGTTTGAAAGCTCTCCCAATTCAAAGGCTAAACATGATGCAGATCCTGCCAAGAAATTCACCAGAGAAAAAGTGGACCTTATGATAAAATCTCTGCAAGATAACAATCCTGAACACAGTCTGGTTAAATTGAGATCCAAAGATGAAGTAGTTAAAAAGAACGGAAAGGAAAACATAAAAAACAATAAAGAATCTGAAACAAAGACTACTCCAAGTAAAAGTGATAAACATGGTGATAAAAGTAAGAAGAAAAGTAAATGTGATGGCAGGAAAGAACTAAGTAGTTCAAAAACATCTGACAATAAATCAAAAGATGGACAAGGGAGAAAAGGTGAAAAGGAAAATGTTAAAAGTGATAAAGACAAAGGCAGTGGAAGTAAAAATACCTCAAACAAAAGTGATAAAAGTAACATGAAAGACAGAAATGGTTCAAAATCAAGTGTTAATAAATCTAAGGATGAACAAAGTGAAAGATATGAAAAGGAAACTGTAAAAAATGATAACAGTAAGAAAGACAAAAGCAATTCAAAATTAAGTGTCAGTAATTTGGAGAAAGAGCAAAACGTTAAAAGCAAAATCAACTCAACAAAAAGTAGTGATAGAAAAGGTAATGACAGTAAAAATAGCTTAAATACTCAAGGAAAACATGGTAAAAGAAACAGTACCAAATCAAACAAGGAATCAAGTGATGTGAAAAATGACAATCATGGTAAGAATGTTAGAGACAAGGGTAAGAAGCAAACAAAAACGAAGAATGAACAAAGTAATGTGTATGAAAATCAGGAAGTAATTGTTGAGAATATGCAAAATTCCGAAGATGAAAGTAAGAGTGTTCAGAGTGAAGTCAATGGTAATGAAACAAATGATGAAGAGAAGGAACAATTTGAAACTGATGCAGCTACTGCGTTTCTATTGATGGAGATGGGATCAGGTGCTGTTAATGATCTAACTGATGAGTACAGTGTTTATCCTTCACATTTTGTAGAGAATACAGACCACTATATTGAGAAACCTTGTGCCAGTAATGAAGAATCTGTTGATCAATTTAAACGGAATGATCAGTATTATACAGAACAGAATTGTGATACAGATAAAACATTAACTAATGCAGAAATTGTAGATACTAATTCTGATTCCATGAAAGTCTTAGATGTTCAAACTGACGAAAAGTTTACTTGTGATAGTACAACGACGCCTGCAGAAATCCAAAGAACAATTGATGAGTCTGTACATGAACAAAATAGTGTGCATAAACAACCTCAAATAAATAGTGAAGAAAATCCACAGAATATTGATAATGAAAAGGAATCTTGGAAGTCGTCAGAAAGTTGTGTGAAAGATAATTCAGATCAATCAACATCAAATTCTACACCTATAAACTTACCAATCAACACTGTACCTCAATCTGCCGAAGTCGAGAATACCGAATCTGATAATACAGAAGTGACAGACAATACTAATGTGACTCAAGTTGAAGCATCGGAACAATATTCGAAAACTGGTGGGACTGTTGAAAATACTAGTGACATGAACTTCGTAACACCATCAAGTAGTATAAATGGTGACCCGTCAACAAGCGGTAGTCGTCATCATCATCACCACAGACATAGCAGCGGGAAAAAGAAGAAAAAGAAGTCCAAGAAGAGACATCGAGAAGAATCGCTGGAAGGCGATAATGAAGATGGACCCAAGGTATGGATAAAAGCTTAAAAATTTTCTTGGTGTCAAAGGTCTGTTTTTGAAATCATTTGTATGGTCTTAAATCTTGTAGTATACTATAGACAGTTGTTAACGGTATAAGTATAAATTATCATATTAAGTATCTACTAATCAAAGCAGTGTGCCTTTCCAAAATGAATACCCACAACATAACTCCAAATATTTTGTATTGAATTTGCTCTATTCTTGCTGGTTAGAAGATTAAGAGTTGCATATTGATATTTAATCTATTTGAATAGTTTCTTTTTGAGCTTTAGATAGTTTATTGGTTATTTCATATAATACAACCATTGCATTGATAAATTGATCTCCTTTACAGAAAAAGAGAAGAAAGCATGACAAGCATAAAGAAAAACATCACAAAAAGGTAAGAAAAATAGAGCTTGCTTACAGTGAAAGATGTACCACAAATTCTACCAAAGTTTATGAATGGATTCTTAATAATTTCTTGTAAGCATTTCATTGAGAATACCTAAGCATCATTTCAATCATCTATTCCTGTAGGCCAAAACAAGTTTAATCATTTGTTACAAGTTCTGATAATTGCATCTTGATTTTGTTTGACCTCTTGTTAAGCAATTGATCAACTTTGTTATTTAATTGATGTGTTATTTAATATAAAGGATGTTAAAAATAACATTGATAAAAGTAAGCACGGGAGACAGATGGTTTAAAGTTAGAAGTAATTTATGCTACCGGGTAATCTAGATTTCTCCCATCAAGGAGAAAAGAGTTACTCATACATTTTGTTTTCAAGAATTTGATTTTATTGGAAATAATCCAACATGAAGTTGTTTGCAATATATACTGAGAGGCAAAAGAAAGTATACACTTTTTGATTTTCGATATCTCTCTTAATTTCCATCATATCGACTCAAAATTTTGCACTATTTATTCCTACTCATAGACCAATAATGTAGTGTTGTTAAATTTTACCTGAAATTGCTTGACTACCTGTACTCTTGCTACATGCCGATCTTGCAAATTTTGCACGTGCGAGTTAGTGGAGCATCAAATATTGCTGTTAATCCTTATTGGAATTCTTTATCAATTATCACAACAAATCACAACGTTAAATTTTCTCTAACATCATAACACAATTCTCGGTGGCTGGTAGAAAATGATCAACATACCCATTTTTGCCATTAAGACCCATTTTTCTATGACGCAGCGTAATACGAAAGAAACGTGACACAATATACACTTATTCAGGTAGCATATGAACATCCTGTGCAAATTTTATCAAAAACCGTCTATAAATTTAGAATGAGTAATGTCAGATAACTTGTTTGCATCAAGCCCCCTTTTGCCATGACGCATCATAATATGGAAAGCACTAACAATATACGCATGGTCCTGGGTAATTAGGCTATTTCTGCGATCATTTTATCCAAATCCGTTCATAAATGTAGGGTTTGTGTCAACGTGAATTATTGTATTAATTTATTTCCTAAATCCCCTTTTTTGATGCCGCTGTTTGATAGGAAAAAACCTTCGCAACGGAAGGAAGGACAGATAGACAGGTAGGCGAAGAAATGTACATAAAACAAACGACCTTCATCAGTGGCGTTTAGAAATCGTAATAATCTATACATCGTTTTCTTAGAATACGTGGAAGAACTAGGGTGTATACTTATTTTTGCCTCTCAGTATATATAAATGTAACTTCCTGACTGTCATATAATGTGTAAAGTATGAATCTATTTTCAGCACAAGAAATCCAGTTCCAAACTTTCCTCTATCAACGTAGAAGACGCGCTTTCACAAATTTACTCCTCCGATGCCACACCCGCGGGGAGCCAGAATATCCCATCAACAGAACCAAATGTTACGAGCGCAGACTGTCCGTATAGAACGCCATTACCAAACGGTCATCACCCGGCCTTATTTGGTCATTCATTGTTAAATAAAGATGGACCTTTACACCAGAGTACGCCGGTGGTTAATAGTAATCTTGCTCGTAAAGGAGCTTTTGGAAGTTTGTTTTCTCCGGTGTCAGAGAATAGCTCTGTAAACTGACGTGGAAGTAAAATATCACCCTTGCCCTTACACGACCTGGTTTTAATGTCCTCAATAGAGAAGGCTTGGGAAAACATTGAGGCAAAAGAAGAAAATGCTGAAATCAGCATTTTCTCCTTTTGCCTTAATATTTTATTTACTACATATCATGCACAGATCCTTTCTTTAGCAACATATATTTGTCTGCAGCATGGTTCAAATTGGGCCACAGTAGAATTTTGTCATTTTAGAGAGGGTAAATGTTCGTGTTTGAAATTTTATATGATGGCAAAACCTTTGTAGAAGAAGATGGATGTATAGCAGAACTGTATTTAGTCAAAACGTTTTGCAGGATTCTCTTTTCAAAGCCAGATTATGCCTAGGAAAGGATAATTAAACTTAATTTAATATCAATTCCTTCTCAAATATAAGAATTTTTCAATGAAATGAGGGAAAAGCTTTAATACTTGTATTATTCATATACATGTGTGCATTTAATTCTTTTGCAAAACTAGTTCTTGTTTTCCTGTCCGTACAGGATAGCTTGGTAATTCATCGACAGGAAAGGGAAAAATAATAAATGGATTTTCCCCATTTCTTTCAGTGAAATCTATGCTTAAAGATGGCTTTTGAATCATAATTGATGGAGCAGTCATAGTCAACACTTTGGAAAATACAAACAATGCTGATATCAACATTTTATTCTTTTACTACTTCATTTGCTCTACCTACAAATTGATATAGAAAGTCTTTAACCCACTACCACACAGTGACCCTTTTTGACTCCCCACAATAAACTGACCAAGGAAAACATTGTGGAAAATGAAGAAATTGCTTGTGACAAGCAATTTCTTCATTTCCCACAATATTTTCCATGCTAAATGATAAAAAATGTACTTTTTCAGTCATTTTTAGTTGTCGTCTGCAACATCTTTGAATTTGGACAAGTCAAAATTTTGTCATTTTGTAACGGGCTAAGTTCATATCTCCCTCATTTATGCATGATTTTAAGCTGAACCCTTTTGTAAATTTGTAAATACCCCCATGTTTATTTATTTGTATATCATGTTAAATAACTGTAGGCTGCTTTGAACTCCCACAAGAATAGGGCAAAAGGCAGTTTCAATTGTTGTGTAAAAGTTTATTTTGTTCAGATTAAGAAAAAGTTTTCTAAAGTTTGTAATAAATAGACTGTCGATATATGTCGTATTAATGTGTGTTAAGGCATAAGAAATAAGCATTTATTGTCATTTAACCCATTACCAGACATTGACTCTTTTTGACTCCCTTAAAGAAAAAAAGCTTTGGAAGACATTGTGGAGAATGAAGAAATTGCTTGTGACAAGCAATTTCTTCATTTCCCACAATGCTTTCCATCCAAAAGATAAAGAAATATAAAAAAGTTCATACATTTTCAATTGTCGTCTGTTTGGATTTTGAACAGCTTCAAATTATGCCGTTTGGTAATGGGTTAACCCTTTCAAAATTCTCTGACAATTCCCTGACATTTGGCAGTATTTTCAAATTTCGCTGACAATTCAGAACATTCCCTGATTTACTATTAGGTGTGTCAAAAAGTGTCATGCTTTGAGAAAGGGTTAACATTTGAAGATATCTTATTTGTTTATGTGCCCAACATCACTCCAATTCTATTAAACATTGAAATCTCAATCCTGAATCTTTTTGTTTTTGGTTCAGAAATAATTCTCTGAAGCCATTTCCCGTGTGGCAAAAATTTGGATCCATGCAAATTTAAAGGTCTTGCACACTACAAAATTAGAATTTGCAAAAACAGGATTTTTGAACTTATTTATGCATTATAGCATGGAAAACATTGAGGAAAATGGAGAAAATGCTGGTCATTAGCATTTTCTTCATTTCCCACAATGGTGACAATGCATTCCAAATAATTATTTCATGGCTATGTCAAAATCAGGTATTATTTGGGAAAGGATTAAGAGCTTTTCCCCTTTGAAGGTGACAAGAATTTAAACTGCTCAGAGTTCAAATGTGTCTCATGCTGGCATAATGGTAGAAAATGTTGAGAGAAAAGAAAGTGCTGGCTATTCACACATTCCCAAACTACAAAATTTTGGGCTGTTCCAAATTCAAAGATGTTGCAGACAAAATCTGAAGTGACCAAAATTAAATTTCTACTTTCTTTTAGAGTCAAAAACATGGTGTGAAATGGAGAAATGGAAATGGAGAAATTGCTTGTCTAAGCAATTTGATTTGATTTATTGGGGTTTTACGCCGTTTTCAACTACTAAGGTCACATCATGGCGGCTGGAGCACCTAACCATGGATTCCTGTCATTTCACATACCAGTACTACCACAACACCCTTACCGAGCCTCCAGCTGCTCCCTCACATAGGTTCACGATATCAAACCATTGATGGGTGACATTTTTGTCAGTAAGGGTATTTGCCACGGCCGGATATGGAACCCGGGACCTCTCTAATGAGAGCTGTCTAAGCAATTTCTTCATTTTCCACAATATTTTCTCAAATCAAAAGGCGTCACTGTGCAGTAATGGGTTAATTAGCGTTTTCTGCTTTTCCCGCAATGAATTCCAAAGCTTTCTCTATATGAGATGGATGCCATCCATCTTCGCAAGTCAAGGGTTCTACCTCCATTTGTTCCTTACGAACCGTAAGGAACAAATGGAGGTAGAACCCTTGGCTTGCTCAGATAGGATGTCATTATGAAGTTATTTTGTCGGATGATAAGAATTACCTATGACAGAGTGATGATTGATTGGTTGATTGAATTGAGTTAAACACTTCTTTTCAACTGCTTTGGTCATCAGTCATATGGTTGTTGTTGGAGCACCTAAACATGGATTCCAGCGGATTCTATCACCAGTACAACCACAACATCCTTACTGAGCCTCCAGCTGCTTGTCTACAAAGCTTTACTATCCAGTGGAGGGAACAAGTACCCTTCTCCAGAAGTACTCCCCAATACGTTATGGAGGTTACCCGACTCATAGGGGTCTGTAATTTGACTCCTAGCAACTTATGAACCTTTTTTTTTTTTACTAAAAAAAGGTTCATTAGGTGCTAGGAGTCAAATTACAGACCCCTATGACCTGACTCACAAGTGAGCAATGTCACAGACTTGTACTAGATGCTCTATCATCCAACCTTTGGTGGGAGTCAAACCTCAGAAGGTATGCTTGCTACAGCCAGGGATCGAACCTGGGAACTGCCCAGTCTGGACGAGAGTCTGGTGTGCTACCGACTGCGATACAGCCACGATGAAACGAGTTCTAATAAAAAAAATGTTAAGCAACGAAAATACAGTCATAATATATATAGACTGAGGTAAATAGAGAAAGGGAAATCATAAGCTTTTACTTTTCTTCCATGTAAATGGACTAGCCTGAAATTTTGTTTCCTTGGTAAATGGTTACTAAGCTGGTCAAGAGTTGGTTTATTGGTCAAAGGGAGGTAATCTATATAAGAAATTTGTTTCATGAAGAGTTGTTTCCCTTTATTAGGCAATGACGGCCCTTGTCCAACAACGACATTTATATGATCCAATTAGATAGAATTTGGTTGGACCATAGCGGTATAAAGCGACACAATTCAACAGAATTTTAGTCATAACATGGCAGATAGGATACGTGACTTATTGAAATGCAAAAGTTAACCTGCATTTTCTTCTATCTCTGGACTTTCCATGCTTTAAAATTCACATTTCCAACATTTGAAAATACTTATTTTGTAGTCTGCATCGTCTTTGAGTGGACACATTTCTAGAAATATTGTTTCGAAGAGTTATGAGTGCATAATTATGTCACTATGTGTGGCAACTATTGAAATGGTCAAAGGAAGATAATTAGTACTAGAATATTGATTTGTAGCGATAAGAGTTGTTTCCCTTTAGTTAAGAAAAAACGGATTCCTTTTCAAAGCATATCAACTAACGCTTCATCAAACAAAGTTGTAGATGTAAAACCTACAAAACGATATTTATTCAAAATTGGAAAGAAAACATTGAAGAAAAAAGAAAAAATGCAAGTTCAAAGGTTAGAAAAAGAGGGATACTCAAAATAGTTCACTCTTTTTGTCCTAGAGGTGACAGCAAATGTCATGACCGTTTCTCAAACAAGAAATGATTTGGATTTATTTTCAAGAAATTGCCTGAAAATACATGGAGGCAAAAGAAGAAAATTCTAATAACCAGCATTTCCTCCTTTTGCCTCAATATTTTCTGAGCTTTATGGTACATTAAAAGCCTTTATCATCACCAATTTTTCATCTGCAGAAACTTAATTTGGACAACCCCAATATTTTACATTAGGGTTAACCCTTTCATAAACGCAGTCAAATTTGAAGATTGTTGCAGACATTAAAACATTTTTGATATACAATTAAGAAAACATCTGCAGACAACACAGAAAATATTGAGGCAAAAGGAGAAAACATTGGTTATCAGCATTTTATACTTCTGCCTCGATGTTTTCCAGTCTTTTCGATAAGGGGTGTCTAAACTAGGTCTTGTTTGGGACAGGGTTAATTTATCCAGACCAATGCTCTGTTTCTTTTTTTTATTACAATGGCAGGAGCACATAATCACGGATTCCTGGTATATCTCTCAACACTTTCCAACTGTTTGTTCATCACACTTTAACTTAGAAGGATACAATCATATCCCCCATCCCAGTTAAAAATTCTTTTTAAAACAATTTTGTTATCATAGTCCAAGGTCACAAAATAAATGAATTTTGTGAATTTCCAACTTAGTAGGTTAGATATCAGCATTTTCTGCTTTTCTCCCAATATTTCTAGAATGTTTAATGAATTCTCCATTATTCCTCTTGAGTCTCAACCTGAAGATTGTTGTAAGTCAAGATCACATATTGTACGGACCAACAGTTTTAGCTTGATACAAATTGTCCTTGGACATCATCAAATGATTGGTATTTTCAAACATAATACCTGATTCTGACATCCAGAAAAAGAGGAGTGCTGGAGAGACTCATGGTTAATGAAGAAAGTTTGCCTCAGTTTATCTATGCTATATTGCACACAGATCCAATCAAAATACATTTATTGCCAGAAGCACTGGTGGTGAACTCGGCTAAGGCGAGGGACATTTTTCTCTACAATGACAATGAATTTGTTCTAAAAATAGACCAGGTTTACGGTTATGTATTGACAAACCATCAGTGTTGTTATAAAATCTCGTAACTACGGCTTTATCGAAGCCGTAGTTACGAGATTCTATAACAACACCAACGGAATACATTGTTCTGGAAAAAACGTCCTCCCATTAGTCGAGCTCACAACCAGTGAGAAGCATGATTTCAAATTGGAGGTCAAATTTTTTGCCGTTTGGGAAATAGTTAATCTTCTTGCAAGCAATCAAGATCTTGAATTTGATAACTGCCATAGGAAAAGAGAGATAACAATTTTGTTTTATTCAAGTTTATTTTTTAAAAAATAAAATTGATAATTTGTGAAAATCGATTAACAATTGGTGGTATGCATTATAATTGGTCCCAAATACCAGAATGGTGTTATCATGAGTGCATATAGCATAAGCACATCACTTTTATAAGTACATATAGATCTAACAGAATTCATTAATACCATTCCAAAACAATGATACTTTTTGATGCACAACAAGATAAGGGCTTTAGAAAGCATTTTGGAAAAAATGTAAATTGCTTGTGACAAACATTTTTTTGCATTTCCCATAATGTTTTCCATTCAGAAAGACCAAAAGATGTAAAATTTCATTCACTAGAGACGACTGTCTGCAATAGCTTTAATAACAAAACAAAATTTTCCCCAAATAGCAAAAAAATTATCTAAAAATAATTTATAATTTAAAACAATTTAAAATTGCCATTAACAAAATAGACTATATTTAAAACAAAAAACATACATGTATCAACAGAATTATCAAACAAAAGAATCTACCTCACTGCCTATGCATTCAAAACATATTCAGCGCTTGCCATAATAAAAGTTTTATATTGTATACTTTGAAACTTCTTAATTTGTTGACAAAATCTTTTAAAGACAGTTTTCAAGCCTATTCTCTTTGAAACAAGAGCTGCCCGCGGACAACGTAGCTCACCTATATGGCAGCTTGTCACAAAAACAGCTTGGTGGTAGCAAGTATCCATGTGTGAAGTACATGTATCAAGGCTGTATCTCTAATAGTGCCTGAGATATAGACCATGTTAAAGTTGTTGAAGACGCGACGCCGACACTAGGGCTGTGACATTAGCTCCCTGGCCATTAAGTCCCGGCTCGCTAAAAATCACTAGCAATAATAATAAGCATTCTGTAAAAAAAATCTAAAACTAATGTAACAGCATATCATCTGTCACATGAAAATGCTGTAACTACATCTTATTCAAGCTGTAGTAACATTTTCGAATGTGACCAACTGACCATCCATAGCAAATATTGTTTTACAATAATTCACACTCATTCTTCCAATTTTTTTTCACAAAAATCTGTTCTGAGAAATCATTGCACATTACCAGGATAAAAGAATAAATAAAATGTAAACATTTTTGATAACCACTGGATTTCAGGTTGTTTTTACGCATTCAACGCAGTGACGCTTTTTAACACCCCAGGCTCGTAGGACGGGGGGAAGGGGGGGGGGCTAATTTGGGTTTGAGTTTATTGGGGTTTTACGCCGTTTTCAACTACCAGGGTCATATCGCGGCGGCTGGAGCACCTACCCATGGATTCCTTTTGTTTCTTAAACCAGTACTACCACAACACCCTTACCGAGCCTCCAGCTGCTCGCCCACTTAGGTTAACGATTTCAAACCCATTGGTGGGTGACAATTTTGTCAGAAAGGGTATTAGCCGCGGCCGGGTATCGAACCCGGGACCTCTCGAATGGGGGCTAATTTGGAAAGCATTGTTGTCAATAAAGAAATTTCTTCATTTCTGACTATATTTTCTACCAAAAAACAAAAAAAAAAATCACTCACTTGAACTTGGCGTCTGCACCCTCTTTGATTTTGGACCAGATGAGAATTTTTTATCTGCTATGACTTAGGAGCAAAACTATTGCAGTGCAAAGTTATTGGAAGAAAATATTCATCACTTTTCTACAAAAACCTTGTAACTAAAGCTTGTTTAAAGCTGTGGTTACTAGGTTTTTGTTGAAAAACGAGGATATAGATTTATATTGTCAGTGTTAATGCAAAACCTTGTAACTCCAGCTTGATTAAAGCTGGAGTTACCAGATTTTGCATTAACAACGACAATAAGCCCTTACAATAGTTTTGTTCTCAATATAAAGTTTCTGCCTAAATTTACTGATGCTTTTTTGCTCTGATCTTTGCTCTATCTCTCGGATCTTGCGGCCTTATTAACATGATACAAACAACAACCAATGACAAAACCCCACCAACAATTCCTGGTGCACTTGAGCTTATTTCTAACGCAACACCCGACACTATAGGGGCCAACATTCTTGCCACAGATGTACAGCTTTGCTGAAAGCCAAGCAAAAGCCCTATATCTTCTTTACTGCTACGCTCCATTGAGAGGCTCGTACTTGTGACCCGAGCAACTGTTGTAGTCATGGCAAGCGGTATGAGACTCAAAACAAAGACCCACAATGATGGGGCTAGGCCTAAAGTTATTAAAGTTATCCCTTGTATAATGGAAAGATGTAGTAAAAGCTTTGCATTGCTTGTGTAAAAATTTGCAATTCTGCCAGTAAAAAATCCAAAGAAAGCTGATATGGTAGATTTAAATGAGATCACATAACCTATAGTAGATGGAGGACTATCAAATTTTTGAAGTAAAATTAGAGAAAAACTACTCCAAAATAGAATCACAGATATAGCTAAGATCATTTTTATAAGATATAAATCCCACAGATCTTTCCAATCCATTTCTTTCATATTGTCGAGAAATTTCGTCAAACTGAAATTTATTTCGTCAGTATCGGAAGTTTCCTCTGATGGTTCTGGAATGTCTTTGTGCTTTGTTTCCATCCCAAACAACCATATTATACCTGCAATACATAAATATCCTAATTCGTCTCTTTTCAACCAAAACCTAGTAACTGCAGCTTGTTTTAAGCTGCAGTTAGAGGTTTTTGTTGAAAAGTAACACTATGAGCAGAGCAATAGATATGAGGAGATGAAGACAATTGAACTTTTTTTATTTCATATCCAAACACTATGTTGTGGGTACTCATTTGAATTGTCTCGACAATACATTTCTGATCAGTACCCACAACATAGGGTTTGATGAACAGTTATTGCAATATTTCATTTTGAAAAGTCGTCACCCCCTCTTATCTGGAGCTCTGTTACGAGCCAGGATCTGGAAAAAAGATTCCTTACAGTATTTGAGATCAAAATGGATCCAGATCAGCCTGCGCATATGCACAGTCTGATCAAGATCCATTATGCTCTCTAAAAGCATCTTTATTGCCTGTAGCAACTGTAAGAGAACATCATGGTTTATAATCAGCCTGTAATTAGGCACAAGCTGATCTGGAAATATGAAGTCTCAAAAGACAGGTCTTTGTCCAGATCCAGACCGACAAACTCCTCTTTTCTTCACCTTACTAACCTCGCAACGAAAAACTTGTTTTTTTAATGACAGAAATTTCGTTCTGAACCATCGAAATACAAGTTTCATACTTACATCCATTCAATATAAATATTGAAGCAGTTAGCAAAGACACAAGGTAAAAGCCTTGTGGATGTTCTGCAATGTTACCACCAACCAGTGGTCCAAGTATGAAACCCAGGCTTGACACAGCATTGAAGTTACCAAGCACCTTAGGCTGCTCAGCTTTGGTGGTCATCTCCGCAAGATAGGCTTTACTGATACTTTGACTGTGTTTGAAAATACCTGCAATGGAGATTAATAAAATTTTCATGCGTATGGTATGATGGTTCATTCTTATTTAACCTATTCCCACACAGTGATCCCTTTTGACACCCAATTAGATAAAGGCTTGGGGAAACATTGTGGAAAATGAAGAAATTGCTTGTCACAAGCAATTTCTTCATTTCCCACAATGTTTTCTACCCCAAGAGACCCAAATATGTAAGATCTCATTCACTTAAAACTGTCATCTGCAACATCTTTGAACTTGGGCCAGTCTAAAATTTTGCCTTCTGGTAATAAATGGGTTAAGTGTTTCATACTTACATAAAGATAAATTTTTTGGAACCTTCTTCGTAATGATAGGCGATACTGATATAAAACAGATTTTTATTTTTTTCGAAAGACTCCTTTTTTCCATTTCAAAACTAGTACCTTTGATTTCCCAAGACTTTGATTAAACAAAACGTGTCTGATAAACACTAAATACTGCTCATGTATCATTGCTTTATTAGTTTAATTTCATTTACAATCAGAAATACAAGCAAATAAATTACGAACACAAAATGTATAATTACCAAAATACATCTGTAATATTTTTACTCCATTTTACCAAATTGGAAAATACAAAATTACAATTTACCTAAAGGAATTCTGGCAACAAACATAAGGGCAATAGTTTTGGCAACAGAGAATAAAGAGTATCCAAACCCGGCCATGAATAAACACACCATCAATGTGAAATGTCTCCCTTTTATATCACTCCAACTTCCCTGAAAGAGAACATTTATAGAGATACAGATTAGGTGGAAAGGCTTTTTAAAGTGCAATAATTCATTTATTGTTCATCAAACCCTATTTTGTGGGTACTCATGAGGGTGATGGTTTTAGCAACAGAAAATATAGAGTAACCAAACCCTGCCATAAACAAGCGCCACCATCAATGTGAAATGTCGCCCCTTTTCTATCACTCCAGCTTCCCAGAAAATGAATGTTTTTAGAGATGCAGATAAGGTGGGGTCAATGGCTTTTCAAAATGCAATATGCACTATTTCATTTATTGTTTATCAAACCCTATGCTGTGGGGTCTCATCAAGACAATTCGAATGAGAACCACAACATAGGGTTTGGATTTGAAATGACAAATCTAGAACATCATTGACAGCAAAGATTTCAAGAGTATTTCTAGCCCCTTTAAGGTAGCCAATCCTAATGAGATAGATGTGATGTGAGAATGTTTTGTGCAATTTTGAAAACATTCATAATGTACCTGATCTTTAGGGACAAGTTAAGACAAGATGCATTTGTGAAAAATCAATGCTCCCGAAATGGCATACTTTTGGAGAAAAGGCCATTTGCTAAATTTTCAGACAGACAGACAAAGAGAGACAGACAGATGGACATACCGATGGACCAATGGACAGACACACACAAGTAAAACAATATGCCGATCTTTCGATACAGGGGCATAAATAATCAATACTTTCCACCGCTAAATATTTACAATGTTGCCCTAAAAATTCTGACATCATGATTGAACTAAGTTAATTTGAAACCTTTTAATTGACAGATAGAATTACACTTACTATGACAGGACTTGAAAATAGTTGTATTGCACCATATACTGACCCTGCAAATGTGAGGAGACAATTCTGACTGTCATTAACCTAATCCCAAACAGCAAAATATTAGACTGTTCCTATTTGCAAGGTTCTGCAGACAACTATATAGCATTTGTGTAAAATATAACACAGAAAATACTGAGGCAAAAGGAGAAAATGCTGGTTATATTGTTTTCTTTTTTTTCTCAATGTTTTCCAAATTTTTGTTTAAGGACGTAAGAACAAGGTCTTGTTCAAATCTAGTGCAGTATAAGAAATGGTTAAAATTTAATATTAAGAATTGTTAGCTACATATGAATACTTTATTACTTTTAACAGAATACTTTTACAAGATTGTTTTTGAAACTGTATTTATAAGTAAATGACTTAATCAACATCCATTATGTAGTCTGTGCTGCAGTCAGCTTTTAAATTAGTTAGGTCACTGTAAAATTTTACCATTTTGGTATGGGTTAAATAAAGAGTCAAATGGATTAACCCTTTCCCAAACAAGACATGGTTTTGATGTCCTTGATAAAACAGGATTGAGAAAATATTGAGACAAAAGAAGAAAATGCTGAAAATCAGCATTTTCTCCTTTTGTCTCAATTTTTCCTATTCTAGAATCTTCACCAAATATCTTTATTGACATCTAATCAGACTAATCTGTCATCTGCAGCACCTTTCAAATTAGGAAATGCTAAAATTTTGTCGTTCGGGGAAAGATTAAACAATGAGTAGGTAACCCACCTAATATACCAGAAACTGTTGGAGAAGCCCCTAACTCTCGACTGTGTACCTTGATCAGGGGTATTATCATACTTACACCAAACAAATCCTGAAAAATTCACAAACAGACCTAATTTCATTATCATATAGAATTGTAGAAAAACAATCCCCCCCCCCCCCCCCCCCCTATGTATTTTCGAACCTGCTCACAGAAATTCTTGATTCGCTGCAGTCAGTCACCTAATAATAACCACGCTACATTATTCATTACCTATCAAAATTGTAAGGTTTTTTTTAGCTTTGTTATGAAATATAACATGATCTAAAATTACTAGTACTTAAAACTTTTCCAAATAAGACCTACTTTTAAAGGGTACCTAGTGAGGAAGTTGATTTCGCCACATATAGGGATGACTATTGCAGGCCAAAATGACTATTGTGATAGTATTGCTATTGACCAAATGACTATTGCAATAGTATTGCTATTGCAGGTTGCTATCGCAATACTATTGCGATACTGTTGTAATACGCTGTTAGTGCTATAAAAAGATATTTTTTCATTAAAAATCACATTTTGGGAATATTTTGAATAAATCGAGGGGTTAGCGCAAAACTATTGTAACTACCTTTTGTAAAATTTTACAGGGGAGGGAAAAAACTTCATAACTTCCTAATAAAATGGTATATTTGTAAGATTTTTCTACCTAAAATAAATTGAAACATTAGAATTCCATTTTACTTGTTATTTTCGGTATAACTTTTGAAATTCTGCTGTTATTGAGCTTTTTTGACTTACAATAGTTTTGCACTAAAAATCATTGATTTTGAATGCCAAATTATTGTGCAAAACTATGGTAACTCAAGTTACAATACTTTTGCACAACAAACCATAGATTTTGAAATCCAATTCATTGTGCAAAACTATTGTATCTCAATTTTTTATCATTCTGCACAAAACATGTTATGTTTGTGCTTCAAAATGTTTTCGCAAATCTTAACCCTTTCCTGAACAATTTTTTTAAGATGGTCTAATTTCAAATAAATTGCTGACTACAAAATTTTGTATGAAAATTCTCTTTGATAGTATTGAGAATATGGATAAAGAGTTAGAAAATACTGGTATTCACTTAGACTACGGTTTCTTCAACAATTCCAAAGCTTACGAACCTAGGTGCGTCAAAAGGCTCCACTGTCTAGGAGAGGCATATAAACTTGAATTTAGGGAAACATCATCTTTTCACCCATTACTAGATAGCAAAATTTTAGACGGGTCGAAATTCAAAGATGTTGCAGACAACAATTTCAAATGCTTGAAATTTGACATTTATAGCGAGTCGGGACTTTATGTACTGAGAGCAAATCATGTCACAGCCATAGCATCGGCATTGCGCTGGGTCCTGTCATGTGGCGTCTTCCAAAAAACTTTAAACTGGTCTATATCTCAAGCACTTTTAGAGATACAGCCTTGATATTTCACACATGTATATCATCAAATCATTAGCTTATATAGTCAGCATCCGAATCCTAGCTGGTTATTAAATGTATCAAAATATTTTAAAGATTAGAATCTAGATATTTCAGACACAGCTTCTATCAAGACCTTTCATTTGGGACCAAGGCCTTTTAGCATTGTGACCAAATGGTAGAAAACTTTGGGAGAAAAAACTAATTCATAGCGTTTTCTTAACCCATTACCAAACGACAAAATTTTGACCTGTCCAAATTCAAAGATGTTGCAGACGACAATTTCAATTGAATGAAATTTCAAATTTTGTTGTCCTTTTGGAAAGAAAACATTGTGGTAAATGAAGAAATTGCTTGTCACAAGCAATTTCTTCATTTTCCATGATGTTTTCCAAAGGCAATTTCATGTGAGGAGTCAAAAAGAGTCACTGTGTGGTAATGAGTTAACTTTCCTTTCAAAGCCATTCAAAACTTAACCATAATCCAAAATTGGGACTGTTTCCTGCAGACAAGAAACTAGATGATGATAAAGACAATGATTGCTGGGAAAACATAAAGGCAAAATAAGAGAGTGCTGACTATTTAGGGATTTCACACCCAACACTAGGTATTTTCTAGGAAAGGTTAGTTCGTCCAAAGGTAACCTGTCCAAAACGGATACTGTTTTTGAGAGGAACAAAGCACACATAAGACTTATGACTATCAAGTTTCCAAAATTTATTCAAATATGGAAAAATAGTTATATAGAAAACAAAATGTACAAAATTAACTTAGACTTCATAGTCATAACATATCTTTACAAGTTGATCACAAAATACTTTAGAATAGTTCAACTTGAAAAGAAAATAGATTGACAACTGTTTTGTCAACAATTTACTACATAATTTAAACATAAAATTAACCCATTACCACACAGTGACTCCTTTTGACTCCCCTAAAGAATAAGGCTTTGGAAAAAATCGTGGAAAATGAAGAAATTGCTTGTGACAAGCAATTTCTTCATTTCCCACAATATTTTCTACCCCAAAAGACCAAAATTTGCTATATTTCATTCGCTTGAAATTGTTTGCAACATCTTTGAATTTTGACTAGTCTAGAATTTTGTCATCTGGTAATGGGTTAGCAACATAATTTTTGCATTATACAAAATATCACAGGAAATCAAAAGTTTAACATAATAATATGAGATCAAAGAGGGGTAAATTGAGAAGATAATACAAATTGTCGTATACTTTTACTATAAATATACTCACACAATGTAATGTTTTATTAAAATGTTGATACAATAATACTGAGGATGTCAGATGCATGTTTTGTGCGGGAAAGCGTTAAACTAAAGAAGACTGTATACAAAATAAAATTGCAACTACAGTTGGCGCCACATCGTATGGCGCATGTTTATATTTTGTTCAATGTTCAATTACATTTGGACAAAATATAAACATGTGCCATACGAAGTGGCGCCAACTGTAAATAATGTAAAACAACAGAAAACTATTATTTGGACTTAAATTAAATCCTCCATACTAAAAACAAACCTTTCCTGAATGAAATTGACATCCCTGAAGGGAATTGCTCTAGAACAAAATGATGGGAGAACAAAATCATTCTTATTTCTAAAGTTGATAATTTTGATTTCAAAAGTTTTCTTCATTCCCAGCAATGTTAAATTTTGATTCACACAAACTGTCCAGTGCAACATCTTTGCATTTGAAATAGCATAATTATAATCTCATTGTTTTGAATAGTGCTTCCCAAATAAGACATTTCTATAGAATAATCTTAGAAAAGGTTTTGACAAAAACTGAGGCAAGTAGAAGATAATGCTGATTATCATAATCAACATTTTCTTCTTTTACTCCGATATTGTCTGCACTAAAATATGTTAAATTTTCAAAATCATTTTCATTATGACTTGTTGTCTGCAGTATCATTATTTAAAGTTGGAATAGTCAAAATATTTGATGTTTTGGAAAATGATTAAGTTTGATTTAACACTGTGTTACAATTATCAAATGACTTAAATTATTAAAGATACCAGTATTCAATGAAATCGTGATGGAGATTGCCCTGTTATCTGTAGACCATTATGGGAAGATTTCTCAATACAATGTACTTAGCTCTGATGTTTAGCCTTGTATGGTAACCACAAAAAGAAATTATGGTGTACTCTAGGGATCAGACCACTATGACACAAGTGTAACAGGTCACAATATTTGTCCCAACCTATAGAAGGCCTTACTTTGTTAAGCTGTGAAAGATTCAGCTCATTTGGATGAGGAATCTCTTGCGATCTGTTGTGGCGACGTTGTGCTAAATTCAAAAAGGATTTTTCACCATCAAATTCATATTGAAAAGTAATGACTTGTGGCATTTCATTTGCTATTTTAAAAGTTCTAAATTTGGACCAATAAACTTTGTTTTTTTCTTCATCTATATCAAAGTTTTTAAGATGATTAGAGAGTTCTTTAAAATTGAAAAACTCTGAAGAGTGCATTTCTGTTACAGTGTATGGATTCCTTGCACATGCTGTTCTTGCAACTGTTGCCCATTGCTGGGTTGTGTAGACTGAAATATATCTACTTGCTCTTTCAATGGCAGCATGAACGGAATCATTTTCGTTCTGAGTATGCCCTTTTTCCAAATATTTGTGCTCTATAAATTTCAATTTCAATTTTTGGACCGCATACCATATCATGGAGGCATAGAACCTGTTTTTATTTTGGGACCAACAGTTATCTGAGTAGAAGATGAATTTCCGTTTTCCTTCTTGTGCCATACTTTCAACAAATCTATAAACACATGAAGCAATGTCCGATGCTCCTCTACCTGATATGGTCTCATTCCAAATAAAACAGTGTGCTTTGGCATTGCCTAAATTGTATATACTGAAATTAAATGTGTTCAGTCGTCTTTTATAGTGAAATGCAGAAGCAAAGCCCTTCGGTGTCAAAAGGACTTCCTGAAGGTCAAAGCAAGCAACAACAAGTTCATTGTCTTCCTTGGCCATTATCTTGTCAGCATCTTTACTTTTTCGAGCTAAATCTACATTCGTTCTGTGGTTTTTGTAAATATTGACTTCAGCTTCTTTTTCATTTACAGGCAAATTTTTATACCTAGTGCAAATTTCGCATTGGTCCTTTGTTGGTCTATGGAAAGACAAATTGAACCTGATGTCAAAAACTGATCTATAGAATGAAATTTTCAAAGGCTGTACATTTTTGCTCTCACATTCTTCCACATATAATCTGTACATTTTCGGAACAGAAAGATCTGATGGCAAGTACATTTTCTTAGAATCTTTCCTACAATAATGGCTTTCAATTGTTGGAAATGAATTTATGTGTATTATTATGAATTCAATCTGATCAGTAGGAATTTTGTTATGGCGGCTGTCATGCTTTCCTCTCTTTTCTGGTTCACAAACTCCTAAGAAAATGGATTTTCTCACTGCAGTGTTTACCATCTGATCAGAGATGGAAAGAGTATCCAAGAAGAATGTCTTGCATACTCTTACCACACTATCATCTGATGGTAAACACCACTGAAAAGTCTTTCTCTTCTAGACACTATGCCCACCTTTTTACTTTCCTTATCTTTTTGTCCTGCATATTTTAATAAAAATTGTCGTTGGCTAGTTATATTACCTAATCCCCAGAACCCATGGAAAATTGACTCTCTTTCACTCTGGGGAATTTTTGAATGACATTTATATCGGCAATTAGTCCCACACCCTTTCTTCATTTGCCTTGCTGGAACAAGCCTACCAGTTCTGTTGAAAAATTGTTTTCCGGTATTTTTCAGTCTTTTTGCAATATTGCGTGCCCAGTCACTTTCATTTCTAACCCTCTTTCTCCCCCTATACATTTCATATTGCTGATCTCTATCTACTCTATCCAAAACAATACCCTCTGACTGATCTCTATCTACTCTATCCAAAACAATCCCCTCTGACTGATCTCTATCTACTCTATCCAAAACAATACCCTCTGACTGATCTATATCTACACTATCCAAAACAATACCCTCTGACTGATCTATATCTACACTATCCAAAACAATCCCCTCTGACTGATCTCTATCTACACTATCCAAAACAATACCCTCTGACTGATCTATATCTACACTATCCAAAACAATCCCCTCTGACTGATCTCTATCTACACTATCCAAAACAATACCCTCTGACTGATCTCTATCTACTCTATCCAAAACAATCCCCTCTGACTGATCTCTATCTACACTATCAAAAACAATACCCTCTGACTGATCTCTATCTACTCTATCTAAAACAATACCCTCTGACTGATCTCTATCTACACTATCCAAAACAATCCCCTCTGACTGATCTCTATCTACTCTATCTAAAACAATACCCTCTGACTGATCTATATCTACACTATCCAAAACAATCCCCTCTGACTGATCTATATCTACTCTATCAAAAACAATACCCTCTGACTGATCTCTATCTACTCTATCAAAAACAATCCCCTCTGACTGATCTCTATCTACACTATCCAAAACAATCCCCTCTGACTGATCTCTATCTACTCTATCTAAAACAATCCCCTCTGACTGATCTCTATCTACACTATCCAAAACAATCCCCTCTGACTGATCTATATCTACACTATCCAAAACAATCCCCTCTGACTGATCTATATCTACACTATCCAAAACAATCCCCTCTGACTGATCTCTATCTACTCTATCCAAAACAATACCCTCTGACTGATCTCTATCTACTCTATCCAAAACAATACCCTCTGACTGATCTCTATCTACTCTATCCAAAACAATCCCCTCTGACTGATCTCTATCTACTCTATCTAAAACAATACCCTCTGACTGATCTCTATCTACTCTATCCAAAACAATACCCTCTGACTGATCTATATCTACACTATCCAAAACAATACCCTCTGACTGATCTCTATCTACTCTATCCAAAACAATACCCTCTGACTGATCTCTATCTACTCTATCCAAAACAATACCCTCTGACTGATCTCTATCTACTCTATCCAAAACAATACCCTCTGACTGATCTCTATCTACACTATCCAAAACAATCCCCTCTGACTGATCTCTATCTACTCTATCAAAAACAATACCCTCTGACTGATCTATATCTACACTATCCAAAACAATACCCTCTGACTGATCTATATCTACACTATACAAAACAATCCCCTCTGACTGATCTATATCTACTCTATCTAAAACAATACCCTCTGACTGATCTATATCTACTCTATCCAAAACAATACCCTCTGACTGATCTATATCTACACTATCCAAAACAATCCCCTCTGACTGATCTCTATCTACACTATCCAAAACAATCCCCTCTGACTGATCTCTATCTACACTATCCAAAACAATACCCTCTGACTGATCTCTATCTACACTATCCAAAACAATACCCTCTGACTGATCTATATCTACACTATCCAAAACAATCCCCTCTGACTGATCTCTATCTACTCTATCCAAAACAATCCCCTCTGACTGATCTCTATCTACTCTATCAAAAACAATACCCTCTGACTGATCTATATCTACTCTATCCAAAACAATCCCCTCTGACTGATCTATATCTACTCTATCCAAAACAATACCCTCTGACTGATCTCTATCTACTCTATCCAAAACAATCCCCTCTGACTGATCTATATCTACTCTATCCAAAACAATACCCTCTGACTGATCTCTATCTACTCTATCAAAAACAATCCCCTCTGACTGATCTATATCTACACTATCCAAAACAATCCCCTCTGACTGATCTATATCTACTCTATCAAAAACAATCCCCTCTGACTGATCTTAATCTACTCTATCCAAAACAATACCCTCTGACTGATCTCTATCTACTCTATCAAAAACAATACCCTCTGACTGATCTCTATCTACACTATCCAAAACAATACCCTCTGACTGATCTCTATCTACTCTATCCAAAACAATCCCCTCTGACTGATCTATATCTACACTATCAAAAACAATACCCTCTGACTGATCTCTATCTACTCTATCCAAAACAATCCCCTCTGACTGATCTATATCTACTCTATCCAAAACAATACCCTCTGACTGATCTCTATCTACTCTATCAAAAACAATACCCTCTGACTGATCTCTATCTACTCTATCAAAAACAATACCCTCTGACTGATCTCTATCTACTCTATCAAAAACAATACCCTCTGACTGATCTCTATCTACACTATCCAAAACAATCCCCTCTGACTGATCTCTATCTACACTATCCAAAACAATACCCTCTGACTGATCTATATCTACACTATCCAAAACAATACCCTCTGACTGATCTATATTTACTCTATCCAAAACAATCCCCTCTGACTGATCTCTATCTACACTATCCAAAACAATACCCTCTGACTGATCTCTATCTACACTATCCAAAACAATCCCCTCTGACTGATCTCTATCTACACTATCCAAAACAATCCCCTCTGACTGATCTCTATCTACACTATCCAAAACAATCCCCTCTGACTGATCTATATCTACTCTATCCAAAACAATACCCTCTGACTGATCTATATCTACACTATACAAAACAATCCCCTCTGACTGATCTATATCTACACTATCCAAAACAATACCCTCTGACTGATCTATATTTACTCTATCCAAAACAATCCCCTCTGACTGATCTCTATCTACACTATCCAAAACAATCCCCTCTGACTGATCTCTAACTACACTATCCAAAACAATACCCTCTGACTGATCTCTATCTACACTATCCAAAACAATACCCTCTGACTGATCTCTATCTACACTATCCAAAACAATACCCTCTGACTGATCTCTATCTACACTATCCAAAACAATACCCTCTGACTGATCTCTATCTACTCTATCCAAAACAATACCCTCTGACTGATCTCTATCTACACTATCCAAAACAATACCCTCTGACTGATCTCTATCTACTCTATCAAAAACAATACCCTCTGACTGATCTCTATCTACTCTATCAAAAACAATACCCTCTGACTGATCTCTATCTACACTATCCAAAACAATCCCCTCTGACTGATCTCTATCTACTCTATCCAAAACAATACCCTCTGACTGATCTCTATCTACTCTATCCAAAACAATACCCTCTGACTGATCTCTATCTACTCTATCAAAAACAATACCCTCTGACTGATCTCTATCTACTCTATCAAAAACAATACCCTCTGACTGATCTATATCTACACTATCCAAAACAATCCCCTCTGACTGATCTATATCTACACTATCCAAAACAATCCCCTCTGACTGATCTCTATCTACTCTATCCAAAACAATACCCTCTGACTGATCTCTATCTACTCTATCAAAAACAATCCCCTCTGACTGATCTCTATCTACACTATCCAAAACAATACCCTCTGACTGATCTATATCTACACTATCCAAAACAATACCCTCTGACTGATCTCTATCTACACTATCCAAAACAATCCCCTCTGACTGATCTCTATCTACTCTATCCAAAACAATCCCCTCTGACTGATCTATATCTACACTATCCAAAACAATCCCCTCTGACTGATCTCTATCTACACTATCCAAAACAATACCCTCTGACTGATCTATATCTACTCTATCCAAAACAATCCCCTCTGACTGATCTCTATCTACACTATCCAAAACAATACCCTCTGACTGATCTCTATCTACTCTATCAAAAACAATACCCTCTGACTGATCTCTATTTACTCTATCCAAAACAATACCCTCTGACTGATCTATATCTACTCTATCCAAAACAATCCCCTCTGACTGATCTATATCTACTCTATCCAAAACAATACCCTCTGACTGATCTATATCTACTCTATCCAAAACAATACCCTCTGACTGATCTATATCTACTCTATCCAAAACAATACCCTCTGACTGATCTATATCTACACTATCCAAAACAATCCCCTCTGACTGATCTCTATCTACTCTATCCAAAACAATACCCTCTGACTGATCTATATCTACTCTATCCAAAACAATCCCCTCTGACTGATCTCTATCTACTCTATCCAAAACAATCCCCTCTGACTGATCTATATCTACTCAATCCAAAACAATCCCCTCTGACTGATCTATATCTACTCTATCTAAAACAATACCCTCTGACTGATCTATATCTACACTATCCAAAACAATCCCCTCTGACTGATCTCTATCTACACTATCCAAAACAATACCCTCTGACTGATCTATATCTACACTATCCAAAACAATCCCCTCTGACTGATCTCTATCTACACTATCCAAAACAATCCCCTCTGACTGATCTCTATCTACTCTATCCAAAACAATCCCCTCTGACTGATCTCTATCTACTCTATCCAAAACAATACCCTCTGACTGATCTATATCTACTCTATCTAAAACAATACCATCTGACTGATCTATATCTACTCTATCCAAAACAATCCCCTCTGACTGATCTATATCTACTCTATCCAAAACAATACCCTCTGACTGATCTATATCTACTCTATCCAAAACAATCCCCTCTGACTGATCTCTATCTACTCTATCCAAAACAATCCCCTCTGACTGATCTGTATCTACTCTATCTAAAACAATCCCCTCTGACTGATCTCTATCTACACTATCTAAAACAATACCCTCTGACTGATCTATATCTACTCTATCCAAAACAATACCCTCTGACTGATCTATATCTACTCTATCCAAAACAATCCCCTCTGACTGATCTATATCTACTCTATCCAAAACAATACCCTCTGACTGATCTCTATCTACTCTATCCAAAACAATACCCTCTGACTGATCTATATCTACACTATCCAATACAATACCCTCTGACTGATCTCTATCTACTCTATCCAAAACAATCCCCTCTGACTGATCTATATCTACTCTATCCAAAACAATACCCTCTGACTGATCTATATCTACTCTATCCAAAACAATCCCCTCTGACTGATCTCTATCTACTCTATCCAAAACAATACCCTCTGACTGATCTCTATCTACACTATCCAAAACAATACCCTCTGACTGATCTATATCTACTCTATCCAAAACAATACCCTCTGACTGATCTATATCTACACTATCCAAAACAATCCCCTCTGACTGATCTATATCTACTCTATCAAAAACAATCCCCTCTGACTGATCTATATCTACTCTATCCAAAACAATACCCTCTGACTGATCTATATCTACACTATCCAAAACAATACCCTCTGACTGATCTCTATCTACACTATCCAAAACAATCCCCTCTGACTGATCTATATCTACTCTATCCAAAACAATACCCTCTGACTGATCTATATCTACACTATCCAAAACAATACCCTCTGACTGATCTCTATCTACTCTATCCAAAACAATCCCCTCTGACTGATCTCTATCTACTCTATCTAAAACAATACCCTCTGACTGATCTCTATCTACACTGTCCAAAACAATCCCCTCTGACTGATCTCTATCTACTCTATCTAAAACATTACCCTCTGACTGATCACTATCTACACTATCTAAAACAATACCCTCTGACTGATCTATATCTACTCTATCCAAAACAATACCCTCTGACTGATCTCTATCTACTCTATCCAAAACAATCCCCTCTGACTGATCTCTATCTACTCTATCCAAAACAATCCCCTCTGACTGATCTCTATCTACACTATCTAAAACATTACCCTCTGACTGATCTATATCTACTCTATCCAAAACAATCCCCTCTGACTGATCTCTATCTACTCTATCTAAAACAATACCCTCTGACTGATCTCTATCTACTCTATCCAAAACAATCCCCTCTGACTGATCTCTATCTACTCTATCCAAAACAATACCCTCTGACTGATCTATATCTACTCTATCCAAAACAATACCCTCTGACTGATCTCTATCTACTCTATCAAAAACAATACCCTCTGACTGATCTCTATCTACACTATCCAAAACAATCCCCTCTGACTGATCTATATCTACTCTATCCAAAACAATCCCCTCTGACTGATCTCTATCTACTCTATCCAAAACAATCCCCTCTGACTGATCTCTATCTACACTATCCAAAACAATACCCTCTGACTGATCTCTATCTACTCTATCCAAAACAATCCCCTCTGACTGATCTCTATCTACACTATCCAAAACAATCCCCTCTTACTGATCTATATCTACTCTATCCAAAACAATCCCCTCTGACTGATCTATATCTACTCTATCCAAAACAATACCCTCTGACTGATCTCTATCTACTCTATCCAAAACAATACCCTCTGACTGATCTATATCTACTCTATCCAAAACAATCCCCTCTGACTGATCTCTATCTACACTATCCAAAACAATCCCCTCTTACTGATCTATATCTACTCTATCCAAAACAATCCCCTCTGACTGATCTATATCTACTCTATCCAAAACAATACCCTCTGACTGATCTCTATCTACACTATCCAAAACAATACCCTCTGACTGATCTCTATCTACACTATCCAAAACAATCCCCTCTGACTGATCTATATCTACTCTATCCAAAACAATCCCCTCTGACTGATCTATATCTACTCTATCCAAAACAATACCCTCTGACTGATCTCTATCTACTCTATCCAAAACAATACCCTCTGACTGATCTATATCTACTCTATCCAAAACAATCCCCTCTGACTGATCTCTATCTACACTATCCAAAACAATCCCCTCTTACTGATCTATATCTACTCTATCCAAAACAATCCCCTCTGACTGATCGATATCTACTCTATCCAAAACAATACCCTCTGACTGATCTCTATCTACACTATCCAAAACAATACCCTCTGACTGATCTCTATCTACACTATCCAAAACAATCCCCTCTGACTGATCTATATCTACTCTATCCAAAACAATACCCTCTGACTGATCTATATCTACACTATCCAAAACAATACCCTCTGACTGATCTCTATCTACTCTATCCAAAACAATCCCCTCTGACTGATCTATATCTACACTATCCAAAACAATACCCTCTGACTGATCTCTATCTACACTATCCAAAACAATCCCCTCTTACTGATCTATATCTACTCTATCCAAAACAATACCCTCTGACTGATCTATATCTACACTATCCAAAACAATCCCCTCTGACTGATCTCTATCTACTCTATCCAAAACAATCCCCTCTGACTGATCTCTATCTACTCTATCCAAAACAATCCCCTCTGACTGATCTATATCTACACTATCCAAAACAATACCCTCTGACTGATCTCTATCTACACTATCCAAAACAATCCCCTCTGACTGATCTATATCTACACTATCCAAAACAATCCCCTCTGACTGATCTCTATCTACACTATCCAAAACAATCCCCTCTGACTGATCTATATCTACACTATCCAAAACAATCCCCTCTGACTGATCTATATCTACACTATCCAAAACAATCCCCTCTGACTGATCTATATCTACACTATCCAAAACAATCCCCTCTGACTGATCTCTATCTACTCTATCCAAAACAATCCCCTCTGACTGATCTATATCTACTCTATCCAAAATAATACCCTCTGACTGATCTCTATCTACTCTATCCAAAACAATACCCTCTGACTGATCTCTATCTACACTATCCAAAACAATACCCTCTGACTGATCTCTATCTACACTATCCAAAACAATACCCTCTGACTGATCTCTATCTACTCTATCAAAAACAATACCCTCTGACTGATCTATATCTACTCTATCCAAAACAATACCCTCTGACTGATCTCTATCTACTCTATCAAAAACAATACCCTCTGACTGATCTCTATCTACTCTATCCAAAACAATACCCTCTGACTGATCTCTATCTACTCTATCCAAAACAATCCCCTCTGACTGATCTCTATCTACACTATCCAAAACAATACCCTCTGACTGATCTATATCTACACTATCCAAAACAATCCCCTCTGACTGATCTATATCTACACTATCCAAAACAATCCCCTCTGACTGATCTCTATCTACTCTATCCAAAACAATACCCTCTGACTGATCTCTATCTACACTATCCAAAACAATACCCTCTGACTGATCTCTATCTACACTATCCAAAACAATACCCTCTGACTGATCTCTATCTACTCTATCAAAAACAATACCCTCTGACTGATCTATATCTACTCTATCCAAAACAATACCCTCTGACTGATCTCTATCTACTCTATCAAAAACAATACCCTCTGACTGATCTCTATCTACTCTATCCAAAACAATACCCTCTGACTGATCTCTATCTACTCTATCCAAAACAATCCCCTCTGACTGATCTCTATCTACACTATCCAAAACAATACCCTCTGACTGATCTATATCTACACTATCCAAAACAATACCCTCTGACTGATCTCTATCTACACTATCCAAAACAATACCCTCTGACTGCTCTATATCTACTCTATCCAAAACAATACCCTCTGACTGATCTCTATCTACTCTATCCAAAACAATCCCCTCTGACTGATCTCTATCTACACTATCCAAAACAATCCCCTCTGACTGATCTCTATCTACTCTATCAAAAACAATACCCTCTGACTGATCTCTATCTACACTATCCAAAACAATACCCTCTGACTGATCTCTATCTACTCTATCCAAAACAATACCCTCTGACTGATCTCTATCTACTCTATCAAAAACAATACCCTCTGACTGATCTCTATCTACTCTATCCAAAACAATACCCTCTGACTGATCTCTATCTACTCTATCAAAAACAATACCCTCTGACTGATCTCTATCTACACTATCCAAAACAATCCCCTCTGACTGATCTATATCTACTCTATCCAAAACAATACCCTCTGACTGATCTCTATCTACACTATCCAAAACAATACCCTCTGACTGATCTCTATCTACTCTATCCAAAACAATACCCTCTGACTGATCTCTATCTACACTATCAAAAACAATACCCTCTGACTGATCTCTATCTACTCTATCCAAAACAATACCCTCTGACTGATCTCTATCTACACTATCAAAAACAATACCCTCTGACTGATCTCTATCTACTCTATCCAAAACAATCCCCTCTTACTGATCTATATCTACTCTATCCAAAACAATACCCTCTGACTGATCTCTATCTACACTATCAAAAACAATACCCTCTGACTGATCTATATCTACTCTATCCAAAACAATACCCTCTGACTGATCTCTATCTACACTATCAAAAACAATACCCTCTGACTGATCTATATCTACTCTATCCAAAACAATACCCTCTGACTGATCTCTATCTACACTATCAAAAACAATACCCTCTGACTGATCTCTATCTACACTATCCAAAACAATCCCCTCTGACTGATCTCTATCTACACTATCCAAAACAATCCCCTCTGACTGATCTATATCTACACTATCCAAAACAATCCCCTCTGACTGATCTCTATCTACACTATCCAAAACAATACCCTCTGACTGATCTATATCTATACTATCCAAAACAATCCCCTCTGACTGATCTCTATCTACTCTATCCAAAACAATCCCCTCTGACTGATCTCTATCTACTCTATCCAAAACAATACCCTCTGACTGATCTATATCTACTCTATCCAAAACAATCCCCTCTGACTGATCTCTATCTACACTATCCAAAACAATACCCTCTGACTGATCTCTATCTACTCTATCAAAAACAATACCCTCTGACTGATCTCTATCTACACTATCCAAAACAATACCCTCTGACTGATCTATATCTACACTATCCAAAACAATCCCCTCTGACTGATCTCTATCTACTCTATCCAAAACAATCCCCTCTGACTGATCTCTATCTACACTATCCAAAACAATCCCCTCTGACTGATCTGTATCTACTCTATCTAAAACAATCCCCTCTGACTGATCTATATCTACACTATCCAAAACAATCCCCTCTGACTGATCTCTATCTACACTATCCAAAACAATCCCCTCTGACTGATCTATATCTACACTATCCAAAACAATCCCCTCTGACTGATCTCTATCTACACTATCCAAAACAATCCCCTCTGACTGATCTCTATCTACTCTATCCAAAACAATCCCCTCTGACTGATCTCTATCTACACTATCCAAAACAATCCCCTCTGACTGATCTATATCTACTCTATCCAAAACAATACCCTCTGACTGATCTCTATCTACACTATCCAAAACAATCCCCTCTGACTGATCTATATCTACACTATCCAAAACAATACCCTCTGACTGATCTCTATCTACACTATCCAAAACAATACCCTCTGACTGATCTCTATCTACTCTATCCAAAACAATACCCTCTGACTGATCTCTATCTACACTATCCAAAACAATACCCTCTGACTGATCTCTATCTACTCTATCCAAAACAATACCCTCTGACTGATCTCTATCTACTCTATCAAAAACAATACCCTCTGACTGATCTCTATCTACACTATCCAAAACAATACCCTCTGACTGATCTCTATCTACACTATCCAAAACAATACCCTCTGACTGATCTCTATCTACACTATCCAAAACAATCCCCTCTGACTGATCTCTATCTACTCTATCCAAAACAATCCCCTCTGACTGATCTCTATCTACTCTATCAAAAACAATACCCTCTGACTGATCTCTATCTACACTATCCAAAACAATCCCCTCTGACTGATCTATATCTGCACTTTCACCTTCTTGCGAGCCTTCTACCCTATCATCAAATGTTTTGCTGTTATTTATTGTACCTATTGAAGACTTTGCAGACAGATTATTTTTCATTTGCTCAAATTCTCCGTCACTAATTTCACTGAAACCAGAAAATTCTGATTCAGAATCTGAGTAATTTACAAGTATCATTCTCACAACCGTCATTTCATATGGAACTATCAAATTTTCCCTCCCACCAAGACTGTCACACAAAGCTTCTAAAAACACCATCATTTTTTGCCTAGAAGAGTGACATGTTAATATTGCAGTCCCATTCTCAGCCACAAGGCCATTTCTATTCCTTGAATGTGGGTCAAATATGAAGAACTGTTCATTACATTTTATTATGGCTATTGTAGATGATTTGAAAGTTAAGAAGCAGTTATTCTGTATCAATTGAACAGCGTCATTAAGATTTAGGTATGGCTGTTGAACATTATGACTTCTGTACACAGAACCAGCGTATGTAGTTACAGTGTTCATTTGAAAGTTCTCATAATATGTTGCAGCGTTTTTTCTCGCCATTTGGGAAAGGTACCTATACCCCTACGATTGGGAATTTTTCGCGTCGTGAAATCTTCAAATTGGGAAAAGATTAATTCGCAAAATTGATGAATTGGGAATCTTAAAGGTGCATCTTAATCCATCATTAGCCGCTAAATTTTGCACCACATTTCATTGTAAGGTCTTGGTTTAAACAGGAACATACTGGTGACCATATATTTTGACCATTTATTATATCTCTATATATTTAGAAATTGTTGAAAGGTAGATAATGCTGAAATCCAGAATTCACTCCAATTCTCTCAATACTTTCCAGGTATTTAAAGTAACATTAATTGTGTTGTCTGCATAAAAAAATCCTGTTATTTTCACAGTAACACCATTCCAAGACATTGTGGAAAGGGTTAAGAAAGCATTGGAGCTATACACAAAATGTTTTTAGATGTAAATTCTTCTATATGTTCTAATATAAATCTTTTCCTAGCTACTTTGGAAGTGTTTCTATTTTGGGAAATGATGCTTTGGTCAGTTGAAAGCTTAGAACTTTGAATTTGGATCTGTCTAAAAAGAATTCAAGTTCTCAGTAACCCATATTAACTGTTTGGATGAGATATTTCTAGTCAAACTAAAATGTATGGCATGATTGGCCATTGGGAACGGCACATAAGATCATTGGGAACGGTAGCTATGGAGATTGGGAAACGGCCTGTACTAAAATTGGGAAAGAGCCTGTAGTCATTGGGAAAGGTTCCTTTTACAGGTACTAATTATAGTAGGGGAAAAAACCCTGTGTTGGCAAGTCTTCTATCAGCAGATGGCCGGAACACCCTATCTGTCTGTATAGTCTGTCACCATTCTGTAATATTGTATCAAAGTCTTCCCTTGTCCAGTGTATTGGAGACTTGCTCTGACTATATGCAATGGCAGCAAAGCTGTTGGTTACACACTGCTGTCCAGCACCATAGAACCGCACATTGCCCTGATGAACTGTGGCTTTAACAGACCACATCTTCTGTAAGAAAGAGAAACAAATCAAAGGACTCATCACACAAGTTCTAAAAATTAATTATCAAATACATATAAAATTGCTCAAGTAAAATGTGAGTTATGATAGGAAAAGACATAGATCTATATTTTTCATGTATTCAAATTTCACATCTACAGAAAGACAGACAGAGGATGAGCTAAGAAAAAATAAAGTCTATTTCCAATGAATTTAGTCAATCAGTAAAAACTTGATTTTCTTTAACAGTTTTGAGAGTTTTCCAAAATTTTAAGTTGTTAAACAAAAGATTTTTAGTAGATCTAGCATTTGAAATTCACAAATGGTTAAGAGAATAGACTGTGACATTTGACACCATGTTTATTTCTTGTCACAGAAGCTGCATATTTCATAATTTCATCATGGCATTACAATGTACATGACATATTGTACATTTCATCCTGCCATGTAATTGGCACCTTAAATAATTGCATTGTTATACAGCTAAAAAATCAAATTATTCATAAACATAAGCACATATAGATGGATCTTTATTTGTAAATGGACATAGAAACAAATGTTTTTGGATTTACCCAATTTAGAAGGAATTGTGAACAATTATCAAATTCAAAGGATTTAGCAGACGACAATTCCTCAGGCAAGTAAACTGGATTATATTTATCAATTCATCTTCTTAAATTGTAAATACTAGTAGGAATTCACTACATTTAGATCATGTGATAAAAGAATAACAAAAATATCATTAAATTAGACAATAGAATTTGTTTTTCTTTGGCAATGAGCTGGTATTTTTTGAAGTACCCCACCCACAACTTCAAGCAATAGCTGAACAGATCAATTTCTTTTTAGTCCTAATTCATAAAAAAAATTGATTTAAATAGAAATAATACTCACATTTCTGAAGTCTTCTTTTCTTTTTCTGCAGCTTCAAATCAATCAGATTGGATTTTTTTCGAATTATTTGGCGGTGGATAACTTTTGTACGATTGAGAGGGAGACTTAATTCTTTTGTTTTAAGTTCTGAGTTGATAACAAGTGAAAATTAATTAACCCTTTCCCAAACGGCAAAAATTTGGACTTTTCCAGTTTGAAAACTGCCACAAATGACAAAATGGACTTTACCAAAGAAAGAATTTGTGTAAAATATGGCAGAGAAAATATTGAGACAAAAGGAGAAACTGCTGGTTATCAGCAGTTTCTTCTTTTGTTTCAATGTTTTCTCAAGTCTTACTAATTAGGGACGTCAAAACCAGGTCTTGTTTGGGAAAGGGTTAACTCAATTAACTCTTCAGAAAATGTACCGAATCTACACTATATACAGTTTTGGGGGATTTTTTTACTTAAAAAATATCTTTGTAAAATGTTAAAGCGTTTGTTTTATTATTGCTATCATCATAAAAAAAAAAAATACATAAATTTAACAAATACAATGACTAGTCCCTTTTATATTTCTATTGGAGCTATTGAAATTCAACTTACAATAGTTTTGCACTATATTTTTTCATGTTTGTAGTGCAAAACTATTGTAACTTAAGTTACAATAGTTTTGCACAAACAAATTTCTTTCTATAGAGATACAATTTTTTTAAAATGTACAAAATCTTTTTAACTATACAGAATTAAAATCTAATATTAGAACATATGATGTATTCCTTCCTAAAGATTCAGAATATGCAAAAAAGTGAATTTCTCAAAAGGAAGTGGCTAGAGATTCGGGCCCGTATCTCTAGCCCATGGGGGCTGGAGATACGGGCCCATATCCCTAGCAAAAACCCCTTGTTTTTGCTAGAGATACGGGCCCGTATCTCTAGCGAAACCATGGGGTTTTTGCTAGGGATACGGGTCAAACGACTTCCGGTCTAACATAACCTATCGTGTCATTTGTGGAAAATCGATATAGATCCTTTCCCAAACAGCGAAATTCAGACTGTTCATTTTGAAATTAGTTCCAGAAGACAAATAAAGTATTATTTATATGTCTCGACTAGACAATAAGGGCGATATTACAGGGGAAATGTCAAGGGAATGGAGAAATTGCTGAAATTGTTTCTTCTTGTTCGATAAAGGGTTAAAATAGAAACCTTTAAGTTTTATATCATCGGTTTATTCCTGGAACGTCGAGTCGCACATTTTATAAAATGTGTGAAAAGGGGTTACCCACACGGGGACACTTTTGAGAGGTCACATTTATGAGGAATATTATTGAATGAAAATAGGGGAAAACTTAATTATTTTGCATTGTAACATATTTTTTATTCGTGGTATAATATTTGTTGTAAAATATTATACATGGACATAATAACTAGGCCTATTTAGTTACCAAGCAAAAGACTAACCCCTTGTCGTGATGTCTGCCTAGCGGATTTTGGCAAGCAACCTAATTGAAGTTGAAGTTGAAGTTTTAATTCATTACCAGACGGCAAATTTTTAGACTATCACAATTCTGTCTTTCTGGGCAGATAATGTCGTGAGAAATTAAGAAATTTCTTGTCACAAGCAGTGTCTTCAATCTTCACATTGTTTTCCAAACCTTTTATGTCATGGGGAGTCAAAAAGCGTCTATTTGACAACCTTTGGGTTATTGATATCTTATATTTTTCAAACAGCTTATCATTTTGGCTTATGACAACAAGGTGCTAACTATTTGCAGCTTCATCAGTGGCAATCGTTTCACGTAGGAAGGAAAGTAACAGGAAAAAAAGAAACAGGAAATAAAGTAACGGAAAAAAAGTAACTGGAAAAAAAGTAACAATTCTATCACAATAACTCAGTATTGAAGTATTAATGTATATGGGATTTTTTGCAAATAAATATATATTTTGAAGAGAAAAAAATTAAATAATCTAAAAAATGAAAAAAAAATGTATTTTTTCACACTTGTCATTTATATCATATACATGTCATGTTTATCAATAAAATATTGGATATAACAGACTGTATAATGTCTTTTCACTCAGGTGTTGATTGGGGATTAAGTGTGATGTGTAATATGAGATTGATGATTCAATTTGTTTGTTTGTTATTTGTTAAATGTCAAGTTTATTTTCATGAATATACATTATATAATATTGATGGTGAATGTAGTATAAAAGTAGAACATGCTGAAAAATAGATCTCCTAATTTATCTTTTTGAAACATTTCTGTAATAAAAGGCCTAAACTTAGTATATATGTAAACTGTTTGATTCTACATTTGATAAACAATTTGGGTCTAATTATTGTAACAAATTCATTCATCAAAAATACAATTCCTTAAATCAAAAGATAAATAAGATATCTTATAAAAAAAAGTTCTTTCAAAATATTATTTTGATGCAATATGACTTTAAATAATGCCAGAATAATATAAATTGTTACTTTCTTTCCTGTTACTTTTTTTCCTAGGCAACATTGTGACTTTTTTTCCGTTACTTTTTTTCCTGTTACTTTCTTTCCGTTTACCGTATGTATAACCCTTTTGTTTGATCATAGTTTTCTTGTTTGACAAGAAAGGCGAATAGTCTACATAGTTCACAGAAGAACCAAACTAAACAAGAATCAAACTTTGGAAAATTTTACTTTCATTCAAAAAGCTGCAATATTGCGCAAAAAAAGTAATTAGAAAAAAATAAAGGGTAGATCATCAACCAATTTCTTGTTTTCCCTCAATGTTTTCTCAAACTTTTTCGTGTACGAACGCCAAAACCATAATTTTGCAAAGGGTTCAACGACTATTTAATGTTGGCCAGTAATGTAAACTGCTTTAACCCTTTCACAAACTAGACCAGGCCCCGGTTTCTCGAAAAAACTTAAGTATATTCTCATGAGTTCATGCTCAACTTCTATTCAATACCAATGAACGTTGATTGGTATTCAATTGAAGTTCACGTGGATTTCGTGCGATTTGAGCACGATGCTCAGATTTGAGCATGAGAACATACTTAAGTTTTTTCGAGAAACCGGGGCCTGGTTTTGACGTCTTTCTTGCTTGGAAAAACAATGAGACAAAAGAAGCAAATGCTGATTAGAATTTTCTTACTTTTCCTCAATATTTTCTTTGCTATATTGCACAGAAATCCTTTCTTTATAAAGAACCGATTTATTTCCCGACGCAGCTTTTAAATTGGACGGGTATAAATGTTTGTTGTTCTGGTTTGCGAGACCTGGTTAAAGCTTAGACGTCCCAAAAAGAAAAGGCTACAAAATATGAAGACAAAAGAAGAAAATGCTAATAATCAACATGGTATCGTTTTGCGTCAATATTATCTATGTTATATTGCACACAGCACATACGGGAAGGAGATGGTTTTCGGTGTGAACGTTTCCCAAAAGTTACGTGGGTTATCTACTATAATAGAGCATATATCTATAATGCTGGACTTTCAAAATATCGAAGGCGAGGGTTACGAACGTGTTAGACAGTTGTAACTGTAGATGCAACTACACCTTTTTTGCATTATACTCAAAATGATATTATTTTTAGATGATATTATTGTGGCAATTCAACAATGCCATGACCTATTGATTCAATGTTTTCTTTTCTACAGACAAAATATGAATATAATCGAACATTTATCTGCCGGTTCAAATTGTGTGAGCTTCAAACTCGGCTAGATTTTTACAGGACAGTTTATTGTCATTTAAACAAGAATAGGCAAATATCTAAACAAACAAAAAGGTTAATACACATGACACACGTGTGAAACCATCGCCACTGATTAAGTTGCAAATAGTTATCATCTTGTGTCAAAAGGTAAATAAAGTAACATGAGATATTGATGAAATGAAAAAAAAGTTTCAATTTCAAACCTCACGTTTCAGCAATTTCTCCATTCCCTCGACATTTCCCCTGCAATATCGCCTATAGATATTTTCTAGTTAATAGATATAAATGATATATTGTTTGTTTTCTGGAACTAATTTCAAAATGAACAGTCTAAATTTCGCTGTTTGGGAAAGGATCAATATCGATTTTCCATAGATGACACGATAGGTTATGTTAGACCGGAAGTCGTTTGACCCGTATCCCTAGCAAACCCCCCATGGTTTCGCTAGAAATACGGGCCCGTATCTCTAGCAAAAACAAGGGGGTTTTGCTAGGGATACGGGCCCGTATCTCTAGCCTCCATGGGCTAGAGATACGGGCCCGTATCCCTAGCCACTTCCTTCTCAAAAATAGGTAGTTACAATAGTTTTGCACTGGGCCCTCGAAATAAATTAATTTGAAGGAAGAAAGTGACATTTGAATTGGCTGTCGTTGATATCTGGTATTCAAGAGACAGTAGTCAAAACTTTTAAATTCATCTCTCTTCTTTTTTGGCCCAAATTTGACAATGTCATGTGACAAATTGCTATTTTTAGAACTATCAAAACTATTGCGATAGTGACAACCACTATTGCGATACTATTGATATTGCCAGTTGCCTATCACGATAGCACTATTGCAGAGGTCACTATTGCGATATATCGATAGTCCGATGTATCGTTACATCCCTAGCCACATATAAGATGAAATTCAATATATAAACGGTATTTCATAAACAATTTGTTATACTTGATTGGTTAAACAGTTTAATTGAATATTATTTACATCGTTCATTGGATTGACAAATTTTTTCGAAAAAAAAAAATAAAGATCGATCATTTAGCAAATTACCAAGGTGTAACGATATATCATGACTTGACTCCACCCCCAATCACCGTCCAGGGTTCCAAAAACCCCCATTATGGGGGTTTTGCACCCCCAAAATTGAATCTTGTACCCCTAATTTTTGCAAGCAGCCTTCTATGTTTCATATAAATGGGGTGCAAGTATGCTGTAAAATGACTGTTTTCACTCCCAGATTTGAAAGTCAGTGGAAACCCTGACTGTCATAAAGCGGTGACAATAGAATCTATCAGAGAACATTTAAATGCGTTGTGGATTGTCACTTTATGACAGAAAAGTCATGCCCTGACTGTGTCAAAAATCTCAGGCTTGCCACAGTTTGACATCATACCGCCCAACATAAAGTTTTTCAAATATTGTCTTCGGGAAAGATCGGTAAAAGACATTTCAAAGAAGAAATAAGAACACTATTCATGTGTTAAAAATAATGAAACTTTGACACTTGCTTATTAGAAAGGTGTTCTTGTCAGTGGAAGGGTTTAATTTTAGCAGTCAGCAGACTCTTTAAATCCATAATTTTTTGTTGACCATTGTTTAATTTCAACTTCCTGGTACAGATAAGCTTGTTTGAGCATATATTTCAGCAGGAAAATAAAAATATACCACAAACAAAATTTGTTAAAGAATATTAGATCACATTTTCAAGCTAGACGTTAGCCTGGAGTACCATTTAGAACAGCTAGAAAATAGTTTATCTAACAAAATTGGGCACGAAAACCAATGAAAAACGTAAATAAAAGAGTAAATTGTTCACAAAAATGTTAAAAGTTACCAAAAATCCAGAAACATAGAGAATGAGAGTTTGTATATCATTTTTGCGGTTGTTTTGTTGTATTGTCATGGTAGAATATTATTTTTTCTTTAAAAGTGACGACGAATATTGTTGTTGTTGTCTCGGGTAATTGTTGTTGTAGTAGTGTGGGAGCCATGTCGATTAGACTGAAAATTCAACCAGAATTATCATTCGAATATTCTCGGTTCTTATCGTTACTCAAGAACCCCTCGAATGTATTACAGTTGCCGGCATGAGAAGATCCTTCCCATATCTCTCCACAAGCAAAACAACGGTAGTGCGGTCACAACAACGGAAGCAGACCAAACAACTATTTAAATCTACGCCAGAAAAATATTTGAAACAAACAGCGTTCAAAAGTCGATTGTATCCTCGTAAATGTCACAAAATTATACCAGATAAAATAATTGATGTGATTTACCGATCATTGATAGAATATTTCACTTGAATTATAACGTTAGCTAAAGGATTGGATTGTTTTGGTGACGTCATTTACGCGCGTCTACTTTCACGTTCAATATGGCGGTCACTGTATTACGCTCGAGATCATGTTGCAACCACGTTCGAACGCGGCAAAAGGTTGCAAACAGTCTCGAGGGTCGCGATTGCAGAATTATAACACGTTTCCGTAAAATCCATATATAGCGAAAGAAGAACTGCATCGGGTTTTATTTGACCAATAATGACTCTATGTAATTATGCTTTGTGTATGCGCCAAAACGTCACGTAACGTCAAGGTAACGTCAAATGACGTCATCAATGACGTCACTTGACTGCCAATGCGTTTCCTACGCCGAAAACTAGTTCATGCAGAAATTCCACAAAATAACACATTTCGAATGTGGGTTTTGTTATTTCAAGTGTTATAATGGAGATAATTAACAAGTTAAGCGGTCTTTATTGCGCAATAAAAACCTCTGTGCTCTGGACTACATGTTATGACAAAAACCTCGGCGCTTTGCGCCTCGGTTTTTACCTACACAAGTAGTCCGTCGCACATCGGGTTTTATTTGCGCAATAAAGACCGCTAAACTTGTTATTATTTCATAATTTACTCATTTTTTGTTATGATTCGACGGCTGGCACACCTTTCCGCCTGTTTCTGGTATTTCTTTCACTAAGAGAACCACAATTTCAAATCCAAATAGCTGCGACGGCTTATCCCACGTAAAATAGCCTATGCCTAATATATCTAAACTCTTAGCCATTGGTGAGAGAAAATAACTCAAAATTAATGTCATAAAGAATTGTCACAAATGATTCTGTTAAAGCTGGTAGGGTTTCTCTATTAACCCTTTCCTGAACAAGACCTGGTTTTGACGTCTTCATTCGGAAAGGATTGGGAAAACATTGAGACAAAAGAAGAAAATGCTGGTAATCAGCATCTTCTCCTTTTGCCGCAATATTTTCTGACCTAAAACATACACTTATCTCATGAGTGTTTTCACCTATTTTGTCATCTTCAACAGCTTTGGGATAGGGCTACCCTATTTTTTGCCATTTGGGAAAGGGTTAAAGACAAAAAGCTTGAGTGACGTTTGGATTTTTCAATTCAAATCTCTGCCAGAATGACACTAGAGCACTGAGAGTAGGCGTACGTGTAGGCATCTTCGCTAGCCAAGGTTGAACCCACCTACGTTTGTATTCACCCTTGGCGGATTTAGTCCGATTTTCTTGAAATCGCAAAGCGCCGCCAAGCGGTTGTTCTGCTGGTTGTTTACGTCCATTATTGATGACGTCATTAACGCGCGTTGTCTTTCGCGTCATA
Source organism: Fragum sueziense (assembly GCA_963680895.1). Lineage (NCBI taxonomy): Eukaryota > Metazoa > Mollusca > Bivalvia > Cardiida > Cardiidae > Fragum > Fragum sueziense. The sequence continues at coordinate 63,568,183 of OY804595.1, forward strand.
CTTCATGCGGATTATGTAAAAGTTAGCTACTTTTTTGGTCGAATTGTCGAAAGTATAATTATTTGTCGATTAAAGTTAGAGAATTCCTGTCTATTGCAGTGAAATTCTTAGGAAAAATCGCCCATCTTCGCGTTATTGAGTTGCAAATACAATGCTTTTTCCCGCCCGTTGTCATGATTTGGTTACTCATAACAAATGTATCAGTCGACAATCTGATTGGTTCCAGCGAGGTACAATGAAAACGCTTTCCAGGAGACCAAGAAAATCGGGCTAAATACGCCAAGGGTGAATACAGAAACGACGTTACGTCGTAGATGTCACCCTTGGCTTGCGAAGATGACGTGTAGGCTACTCTACTCACTTAGCCCAGAGCAACAGATAAGTAGGCTAGTTAACCCTTTCTCAAACGGCAAAATTTTAGGATGGTCCACTTTAAAAACTGCCAAAAAATGACAAAATGCAAGTTATCAAAGATAGAATTTGTGTAAAATATGGCATAGAAAATATTGAGACAAAAGGAGAAACTGTTGGTTATCAGCAGTTTCTTCTTTTGCCTCAATGTTTTCCCAAGCCTTTTCTATTAGGGACGTCAAAACCAGGTCTTGTTAAGGCTAGTAAAAGTGGTGAAGACATTCTAACTTTGTTATTTGAATTACAAACGGGAACCCTATGTTGTGGGCACTAATTTGAATCGTCTCGACAAGACTATTCCAATGAATGAGTAGGTTACTCACAACATAAGATTTTGATCAACAATTAAAGTGACATTTCAGAATTATTTTTACATAAATTTTACTTTTATTCTATCTGAAAGAGCATGTTATCTTATTTCAAATTTCAAGCCAAAATATTGAACCGTTTACGAGAAATATGGCCTATACCTTTGTGCTAAAATTAAACAATTTGTTGTGGACAACAGTTCAGATTTATATAGAATTCGTCATTTCCGCCTCAACTTTAACGGCGTATTTTCGCTTATTAATAACAACTTAAAAAAACTGATAGCATTTCTACGCATAAGAATAAACAATCTTTGAATCAAGACATACTTTTAAAAAATGAGATAAATGTGAAATGTCACTTTAAATAAATATTGCATTTTGAAAAGCCATCGCTCCCACGATCATAGCTCTGCTTTAGCCCACCCCAATTTGGATCAATGCTAGACTTAGTCTCAATAATTGTTTTTAGCTCGACTTTTCGAAGAAAATGAGAGCTTATACTGTCATCCGGGCGTCGGCGTCGGCGTTGGCGTTGCAACAAAGGTTAAAGTTTTTTCAATACTATCTAAGCGCTCAAAACTCTGCGGACAGCTCTTGTTTTTCTGCTGTAAAGGGGGCCAAACATAGGGCCTACAGATATGGGGTGTTCGTTTCCTATTATTAAACATTAATTGTAACAATTTTGGTCGAATTTCTATATCCATGAAATGAAAAATCAGGGTACAGACCCCCTCTGGATCCGCCACTGCAGCCTACTCAGTCTATTGGACCCACTTTCCATATTGTAGATCATTCATGTGGTCGGGTGTATTTTCAGAAAGTAAAGAAATTGTTTTTCTGAACCGTTCAACCCTTTTCAAAATTGCAAAATTTTACTATACCGGCAATTTGAAAGCTGTTGCAGGAAAAAATGCATGATATGGTAAATAGGGAACGTGCGTATAAAATAGATCTAACAAAGAAAATATCTAGACAAAAGAAGAAAATGCTGATTATCAGCATTTTCTTCTTTTGTCTAAATGTTTTCCCAAGCATATTTTCACAGGAACGTCAATCCCAGACATTGTTTGGGAAATGGTTAAAGTAGATCTATAGACGATGCATGCAATGCAACTGTCGTTTGCATATATAAAATAGATCGATTTTGAAACTCGTCTGTTAGACTAAAGCACGCAAAGCGAATCTCTAATAATATTGGTTACATTGAGGAAGGGATTTCAGCCGTGTTGCATCACGCAAACAGTACCCTTAACATTATCAAAATAATGCGGTTTTTTTCTTCTATTTTCTTTTCAAATTTGGATAGGGCCTATCTATGGTCGTTGTCGCCTTTGACATGGCGGGGCGCCAGGCGACAATACGAAATGGCATTAATCAGCCACCATAGATATCAGTATTTCCGACTCTTTCAATGTCTCTTCTACGCGTCCCATTGACTAAGCAGCCAGTCTACAATATTTCCAGTCTATTTTTTTTTATTTTCGGACTGACTCATTTGACGCATCACTTTATCCATTTTTGGATAAAAATCACTACGCGGTGCACATAACTCCAAAATCCTGTCACCAAAAAGTAGCAAGCTGCAAGCAGAAAATTGCAACTACAAATTCATTTGCAACAAAATAAAGTTTGATTTTCGTCTCAATTTCATCTAATAAAATAATTAATTCAAATTAGATTATTCATTTTACTCTATGCAAGCATATGAAGCAAATATGCCGCGTGACAGGAAGTCATGAGGAAGTACCACGTGTATGCATTTTATGGGCGCTGACATCTTGAAAGTAGTTAACCCAGAATGCCCACCAGAGATAGATGGTAATCGACAGGTGGCGACATCTATTGGTAGATATTGCTACGCGTCCCATACAGGAGACATAAATTTACAAGTCGCAACCAGATTATTATATAGGTAAGCGTTATCTTTAAAATCCAAAAGTTTTAAAGGGTTTAACCCATTCCCAAACAACACAATTCTAAGCTTTTCCGAATTAAGAAGCTGCAGACGACAATTTGATTGTGACAAAATTTTGACATTTTGTAACTTTTGTGCTAGAAAACATTGTGGCAATTTCTTCATTTTGCACAATGTTTTCCCAAGCCTTTTTTCTTGATGGGCGTCGAAAAGCATCACTGTGTGGGAATGGGTTTAAACGGATTTGACGGACAAGAAACTTAAAAATGGGGGTATAAAAAAGACCATGAAATTCTAGTCTGTTAAATTTCCAGCCCCATGACATATTTTTAATCATTAAAGAGACATCACATTCCCATTTCATTTTTACCCATTTCCATTTCATTTCAAGTAGGCCATGTCTTGGTCCCAAGATTTGTTATTCTAATCCATATAAATGCCATCAGTTTTTAAAGTTGTTGCTGATAAGCGAAAAACATGCCATCAAATTTGAGACAGAAATGACAAATTCCATATATAATCCTCAATTTGTTTAATTTTAACAAAAATATATATTTCTCGTAAACGACACAATACTTTGGCTTGAAAGTTTCAGAATTTTCATAAGAAAATAAAAATGACGATAATAAAAATAAAAATATCTGTGAAATGTCACTTTAATGTACGTGGTGTTTAATACTGTCATATCTTTAGCTAGAGACCTCAATCAAAGTTCATTCATGATTTATTGACATCCAATGAATCAACTACTCGTCATTTCTATAGAAGACATCGTTAACAAGCCCTTGTCAACTCATGCAATGTTTTCAGACATTTTTGACAGAAATATATAGAAGATGACGATAACCATTATTCATATTCAGAAAAAATAAATATCATTATTTCATAATTTTCAGCGTCTATCAGTTCCACAACATATATATTGTAATGGACATATTCAACGTTGTATCAAATTAAACCATTACAAATAAAATAAAAGACCCAACTATAGGGTAATAATCATTGCCTTATTAGGCAGCATAGGCCCTTGCTTTAATAACAAAGTTCCAATTTGAGAACAGCTTCAAACGACAAAATTAACATTTATCAATAAAGCATTTTGTCGTTGTAAATGCAAAACCTCGTATCTCGTTTCTGGAAAATTTCAAAGTGGAGGGAAAAAGTGTAATAACTTCTCCCAAACTGAAATGTTTTACTTGAAATTTGAACATATTGTTCACAAATGATTTCTCATCAATACTGATCAGTGAAATATCTCAAAACCTGCAAGAATTGTCTGTTACTGGACACATAAGTTTGTACTTTGAAAATAGCATGAATCGACATACGAGGTTTTGCATTTACACCGACGATTTGTGAACAATAGGCTATATATCAGCTCAGAAAATATTGAGACAAAAGGAGGAAATGCTGGTTATCAGCATTTCCTTCTTTTGTCTCAATGTTTTCCCAAGCCTTTTCAGTACGGGACGTCAAAATCAGTTTTTGTTTGGTTATAGTTTAACCCGTCCTTGTCACGCAATGTGTTCAGACATTTTGACAGAAATATCTAGAAGTTGAAGGGCACCATTATTCAAATTGAGAAGGGTGCAAACAACTATACTATAGGAAAGAAGAAACGCAACAACTATTTTTGTTATTTCTCTTAATGTTTTTTTTCTATTTTTTGGTGACAACTGTTTCTGATTATTATATTATAAAGAAGGGTATCTTGATAATAATTATTGTTCATATTGTTGACGTTAATGTAGTCCACCCTGATGAGAATCGCGTAACGTCGGAATTTTTCGTGCGACGTCGTTAAAGGGACACTTCATTCCAATTTTAATTTTTTAAAGTATGTCTGGATGCCAAGATTGGTTATTCTAATGAGTATGAATACTATAAGTTTTTTTTAAGTTATTGTCAATGAGCGAGAAATACGCATTTACAGTTGAGACATAATCGATATAAATTGCATATAAATCCGAACTGTCCACAACAATTTGTTCAATTTTAACACAAAAATATAAAATTCTCGTAAACGGCGCAATATTTTGGCTTGAAATTTTCAGATTTTTCATAAGGAAAACTGCACTTTCGGATACAAATAAAAGTAAAATTTATGACAAAAAAAATCTGAAATGTCACTTTAACATTCGTTTCATATCCGAACCTATTCGGGAGAGGTCTTAAACATTCGGCGGTGGAACTTTCCACCGTCGAATGTTTACGACGTCGTTCGAATAATTTCGACGTCGCGTTGATCTCATTAGAAATGGACTACCTAAAAACCAGTCTAACGTGTGAGATAACGTCAAAATAGACGTGCGTGAGAGAGGGTGAAGGTGTGAAAGAGAGTAATGGAGGAGGAGACGGTATGTGTTGTTGTTGTTGTTGTTGTTGTTGTTGTTGTTGTTGTCGTTGTTGTTGTTGTTGTTGTTTAATTTTTTAAACATAGAAAAGCAACGTTTAATTAAGGGCAATAGAAGAAAATGTCAATAGTCAGCTTTATACAACTTACGTTCAAATTTTTTAAAGCTTCTGCAAACAACAAATCGGACATACTCATGAGTAAAGGTCTTCTGAACTACATGTATATTGCAAATATTGAGACAAAAAGAGAACATAATTCTTTTGTCTCAATGTTTTCAAAGCCTGTTCAGTTAAGGGACTTCAAAAGCAGATATTGATTGGAAAAGGGTGTCGTAAAACGGAACCCATATTTATAGACCACAGCCTTTCGTAGCTTTTCATCGAAAACCTCTTAACTGCAGCTTGAATCAAGCTGCAGTTACAAGGTTTTTGAAAAAAAGCATCGAGCTATATTGATAAAGACTTATTCAACTATGAATCAAGATACACAATTGACAAAAACCATCCAAGAATCAACCACTCATCATTCCTATGTATTATTAGGAAACATTCGACGTAATTTCAGCTTATTCAAGCTGTAATTACGACATTTTAGAACGCCACCAACAAAATATTGCATAATATTTCTATACATCGTCGTTAACTGAGAAATGTCATGCAATGTCTCTTTCAGACAATTTGGCATTTAGATCTAGGATATTCACGATTTCCCTCTAAAATTGAGCCGAGAACTTGAAAAGGGTTTTTATGACATTTTGAGAACAACATGGATCTTGATCAAACTGTGCATAATTATGAAGGTCTTGTTTTGGAAGAGGATAAATGCATGAAATGCATCTGTGCTAAGGACAGAAACATCATTCGCGGATCCAGAACGGGTGCCCAAGCTCATTTATTTTGCAAAATAGCTTATCAATATTTTTGTTGTTGTTGTTGTTGTTGTTGTTGTTGTTGTTGTTGTTGTTTGTTTGTTTGTTTCTTTCTTGCTCCGATGCATTGTAACGCTCCCAGTTGACCCCCCCCCCCCCTTCCCTCGAGGAAAATGTCTGGACCCACACTTGGACATGGACCATTTAAAACTGCGTCAACCAGGCATGGGTGATTTGGTGATTTCCAGTATTTTCTCCACTTCTCTCAATGTTTTCTCTTGCCATTTTGTGGAGGACGTCCAAAGTTGGCCTTATCTGAGAACGAGATAAACTCGTCTTAGACATTGATCATTTACAAATCGTCGATGTTATTGCAAAACCTCGTAACTCCAGCTTGATAAAAGCTGGAGTTACGAGGTTTTTCAATAACACCGACAAAATACGTCCAATGGGTTGATTATCAGTATTTTCTTCATTTCTATCAATTTTGTCTCATGGCATTTTATGAAGGACGTCTAAAATTGATACTATTTGGGAACGAGATAAAATCGTCTGTGCGAAGGAAAATGTCATGGATCATTTAGAAATGCGACTATCTGTGTGATTATCAGTATTTTCTTCATTCCTATTAATGTTTTCTGTTGTCATTTTATGAAGGCCATCCAAACTTGATCTCGTTTGGGAACGAGATAAAATCGTCTAGATACGAAGGAACCAGACATGGTTCATTTACAAATCGTCGGTGTTATTGCAAAACCTCGTAACTCCAGCTTGAATCAAGCTGGAGTTTCGAGGTTTTGCAATAACACCGACGAAATACGTCCAATTGGATGATTATCAGTATTTTCTTCATTTCTATCAATTTTGTCTCATGGCATTTTAGGAAGGACGTCTAAAATTGATCTTATTTGTGAACGAGATAAAATCGTCTATACGAAGGAACCAGACATGGTTCATTTACAAATGCGTCTATCGCGAGGAAAAATAGTGTATTACGTAATTTATCTGAGATGGCTGGAGAACCGTATTTTCCGGGAAATAATGGGTTATGGTACATGCTTTGTTTGTTTTTCCTTCTATCAGATTTGCTTATTTTGTTATTGACATTTGACATGGCCAGTGTAAAAGAAGTTGCAAACGAAACAATTGTTGTTACAAATGTAGGCTAATAGATATTGTATATTTCAGTACAGAAAATATTGAAGGAAAAGAAGAAAATGCGTGTTATAACCATTTTCTTCTTTTCCCTCAATGTTTTCTCGTGTTAGTATGTAAAAGACAATTGTGAAAGGAATTGAGTTTTATTTACAAACGCGTCTATCGCGAGGGAAATAGTGTATTACGTAATAAATCGAAAAAAGAGAGAGCCGTATATTCTGGGAAATAGATCTAATGGATTATACTAGACCTAAACTTTAAAGGTACATGTTTTGTTTATTTGCTTTTCTCTTTTTCACATTTGTGACCCGTCACGCTAAAAGGGACCTTATCGGGTGTGTGAAAATATCGATCCTAGTCAGTCTGCGCAGTCCGCGCAGCCAGACTAGGGCCGACACTTTTCACCTGTATATAATTGTCTTAATCCAGAATGTTTTCGCTATCTTACTTTATGTTCATTTTTTGCATACAGTATCTGGTTCACCTGTGCTGAGTCTTAGAAGTTTGTCAAAATTTGGATTTTTGGAGTTCGGATAAGATCCCTTTTAGCGTAACGGGTCACATTTACAAACGTCAACACTTGTATGGTCCACTGTCCACTGGACATTGCAATCGACAGTTACTGCTACAAATGGGTAAAAGTGGTATAATAAAATACAGAAAATATTAAGAGAAAGGGAGACATTACCAGCGTTTCTCCCCTTCTCACAATGTTTTCTAGATTTTTCTGTGTGCTTATCTTTCAAATTGTAATACTTCCCAAACGATAGCATTTTAGACAGTCTGAATTAGAAGAAAGTTGCAAACGACACAAGTGCTGTTGAAATGTATAGAAATTATCAATAACATTGTGAGAAATATGAAGAGAAAATGAAGAAATGCTGGTTAATAGCATTTTCTTCTTTTCTGCCAATATTTTCTCGTGTCATTTTGTACTTTTAAGGTAAGATAGGAATAAAACTTCATAAAACATATATAATGGAAACACTAATACTGAACAGTATTCACATAGAACTAGTAGCAGACTACATCTATTTCAAATAGGCCTATAGTTCTGAATTTGGTCAAAGTTAATTTAAATAAAACTTTGCATTTCAAATAAGTTGTAATTACGATGCTTTTGAAGGAAGTCAGCGATACCACAGGCTATGAGTGTCAAGATGTCGCTAAAATAATCCATCTAAAATGTTAGTCTGTTGCCAGTGTCACGCTAGAGACCAATTGTTTGGTGCTCTTAAAATGACTCATGAAATGTAAAATATTAATGGTATGGTTAAAGATTGATCACAGATATTTGGGAAAGAGTAAAATACGACAAATCCACTTGCTAGGAGTGCACAATGCACCCAGAATCTTTGACTTGGAATCAAAATCAATATTTCAAAGACAAAACGTGACAAAATGTCGCCGAGGTAATCCATCCGAAGTATTATTCTTGCAAACAATCAAGAGTCTGGAGAAAAGTTGTGACATCTAATAAATAATTGCTCAGTACAAAGATACGTCACAAAAAAGTCACTTGTCATGAGTGCACAATGCTAGATATTGCATCTAGATTTTTTGACTTGGAATCAATATATCATAGACTATACGTGACAAAATGTCGCCGAGGTAATCCATCCGAAATATTATTCTTGCAAAACAATCAATAGTCTGGCGAAAATTTGTGACATCTAATAAATAACTGCACAGTCCCAAGTAACATCACAATAAATCACTTGTCATGAGTGCACAATGCTAGATATTGCATCTAGACTTTTTGACCAAGAATCAATATATCATAGACTATAATATGTGACAAAATGTCGCCGAGGTAATCCATCCGAAATATTAGTCTAGCATACAATCAAGAGTCTGGCGAAAACTTGTGACATCTAATACATAACTGCACAGTTCCAAGTAACATCACAAATGTATCTTGCTAGAAATGCACAATACTAGACATTGTTTCTAGACTATTTGACTTGGAATCAATATATCATAGACAGCGTATTACAGGATGCCACCTTGTTAATCCATCCGAAATATACGTCTTGCAAACAATCAAGGACCCGTGAAAAATTGTGACATCTAGAAAATTTATTGCGCATTGTTGACTAACATCTATCTGAAAAGCCGAGCGTAGACTAATTTTGTTGGGAATGCATACTGCACCTTTAAGCCATCGGTCCAAAATTCTATATATCATAGTCAAAATGTGACAATTGTGAATATGTCATCGAAACAATCCAACAGAATATTGAGATGATAATATTTGGACTCTTCGAAAAAAGGACAAGTTGTTGTTGGTTGGCCGAACAATATGTTCGTCATCTGTACAATATTAACCGTCTACTGCACAGCGACGCCTTTTGATTCCTCCACAAGAAAAGGCTTGGGAAAACATTGTGTCACAAGCAATTTCTTCATTTTCCACAATGTTTTCTAACCCAAAATGGAAATATTTATATAGTTTCATCAATTTGAAATTGTCGTCTGCAACACCTGGTAAAGGGTTAAATAATAAATGATATACAAGTCTGCATTTCTATATTTCTACACTTAAAGTCACTTCTAACGCAACACTTACCTTTTTGGCAATAACTTGAAATTTAATAAACCATTTTTCATCAAATTTTCAACAAATTTAATTCATTCACAATTGCATGATATCTGTAATTTTTACAAAGAAACATTGAGTAGAAATGATTAAATTTGCAGTTCATATAATAAGAATAGAAAACAAAAAGTCGCAAAAAAACTGTGCGAGCCGATTACGTAAATTCACGCTTTTCATGTAATAGCAGTAAAGTTTATGACATTCTGCTATCATTCTGTGAGTACGTCATGGACCTAAATGACACGAAGACATCCCCTTCTCATTGATAAAGCATAATTGATGATGAATCTTTGCGGGATCACTCTCAACTCCCTTTTAAGTTCCTGTTCCAGTTGTTGAAAATTTCTTGGGGGTAAAAAGGGCAAAAACTAATGTCTGGAAACAAATTCGATGATTTTGCGCAATGCTGACACATACAAAACATTGTTTGTTAAACAAAATAGATGTAACTGAATTCTAGTATTACTTCGCACGTGAAAGCATGTTATCAAATCTTATGAGGCAATAGTATAAGATATGATCATGATTTGGTGACGCTGCTTTGATGTTATTGAATTCTGCAATTACCTGGGGGTTTGTGACTTTTCATATTTGAGTCTTAGTGAAAAACCTAACAAAATTCGGATCAATCGATTTTAATGAAATTTACAGAAAACATTTAAACGTAGTTTGATTTATATTTGCTGAAAAATTCATAAAATATACTGCATTATTTATTTAATTATGACGAAAAACGTAAGTGTTGCGTTTGAAGTGTCTTTAAGTGTATATTTCGCTTCAACAGTCTTTCGGATGAGACTTTAAACCGAGGTCCCGTCTCCATATGACCTTAGTAGTTGAGTGGGACGTAAAACTCCATTCAATCCAATTTTGCTTCAAATGCGGCGATGACTCGGTTCTGTTGACCCTATGTGACAAGGTTGTCACAAAAAGTTATTCATCTTAAATATTTGATATGATTAGTCTGGAACATATTCACGTAGACTGTCACTCATATTTTCCTTGTCGTGGAATCTGGAAATATTTCGTCGATGTTGTTGCAAGACCTCGTATCTCCAGCTTTAATCAAGCTGGAGTTACGAGGTTTTGCAATAACACCGACGATTTGTCAATTCAATCTATCCATAGACTACATTCGCATTTCTACTTGACACAGCAAAGCGAAGGAAATAATTCATAACTTACATTCAAATAAAAAAAATGCTCATTGAAATACAAAAAAAAATGATTGATTGGGGTTTAATTGCTATGATCATGTCCCGGTGGCTGAAGCACCTAACCTTGTATTTCCTTCATTTCTCACACCAGTACTACCACAACACCCTTAAAGAGTATCGAGCTGGTAATCCATATAGGCTAAAGTTGAAATACAAAAAGACGAAAAGCGATAAATAAACTGAATATTCGAAATGGGAATGAGGAATGGGAACTAAAGCAAAACTACGAAATGTAGTAATGAATTAGGAGCAGACGAATTGGGCGTAGTCCAACCGTGATTAAATCGACCTCACGTGACAGGGTTGTCACAAAAAATCATTCATCTTTAATATTTGATATGATTTGTCTACGAGAGATTCGCATATGGTCTACAGCACATTGCTTGCTAGTCAAGGGATCATTTTCCATAACAGGGATTATTTTCTATGACTTTTTGGTGTCCTTGTGCAAAGAGGCTAGATTTTCTATTTGAAATATTGAAACAGTGCGGCAAACGGCAAATCAAAGGGTTAAAATGAGTTGATCAGCATTTTGTCAAAAAATCATATTATGTTTAAAAAACGTTTATTTGTATGAAGTATTTGTAGCCTTAATTACCAGGAACATTTTAAACTTTATGGGTTCGAAGTACTTGGTATCAAGTTCGATGTTTGTTAGAATGATTGTATAGAATAGGAGAACAGTTTTTAGTAGCCGGTATAGACTTTCACTTTCTTAACCCATTCCGAAAAAATGATACCTTTGACAAACAGGATATGGGTATAGAAAACCTTGCTGGAGAAGAACAAAATGCTAACAAGCAGCATATTCTGCATTTCCCTTAACCCTTTCCAAAACGACAAAATTTGGGGTGTTCCAATTTGAAAACTGCAACAAATGACCAAATGGAAGTTATGAAAGATAGAATTTGTGTGAAATATAGCACAGAAAATATTGAGACAAAAGGAGAAACTGCTGGTTATCAGCAGTTTCTTCTTTTGTTTCAATGTTTTCATAAGCCTATTCTATTAAGGACGTAAAAACCAGGTCTTGTTTTGGAAAGGGTAAATATTCTGTTTTATAGTATCGAAATTTCTAATACGAGAAAGCATAAATTTTGTCATCTGCAACGAAATGCTGAATATTTTCAGAACCTTCTCTTTTGAAATGCCAATAAAAAAAAAGAAATTGTTTTCTGTAATTTCATTTTTATTTTTTATTTAAGCACTGTCTACCGTTTTGCCCTACACAATGTGATGTAGGACGAGAACAAAAGTTTGGAGGTTGTTTTGTTTTTTAATCGAATTCAATTTCAACAATGGTAAAGGCCAAAATGAGTCAAATTTTGGGCCTGTATAAATTTGCATACTTTTCATCTTAACCCGTCGGTCCGAAATTCGATATATCATAGATGAATAATATAGCACGCAAAATATCGATGCAAAAGGAGAAAATAATGTCATCAGCATTTTCCTCTTTTGCCTCATTATTTTCCAAAGCCTTTCCTTTTAGGGGCGTCAAAACTTAATACTGCCTTAACTTCCATTTTTGGTATTTCTGACTAATGCCGTTCAGAAAATGGTTAAGTAGTTCTTTGAACCCTCACTAGAATTCATTAATTTTCTTGAGACGCTCGGTTCGATCGATAGACAGGAAGAAAAACTTCTGTTAAACGGAAAACGAGAACAATAATTCATTTGAAATTTTCTCGAAAATTAATTTTGGAGCATCAAGTCTGACGTTAAGTGCATTTTCTTTCTGGGGGAAATGTCTGATACTAATGTATCCGTGAGTTAAATGGGTTTGTGACTTTCTTGGAAGAGCACGTTCTAGTGTATTTTTATCATTAATTGGAGGTAAATTGAAAAATGAAAATATTTATCCATTGACTGGTTGGTTTGGTTTGGTTCGGTTTGGTTGATTGGTTGGTTGGTTGGTTGGTTGGTTAGTTGGTTGTTTGGTTGGTTGGTTTCAAATGAACGAAGGCTCAAACGAACGGACGGACGAACGAATGAAAGAATGACTGAATTTCGAATAAATTATATGATTTTTGAATGAATTAATTTTTGAATGAATAAAGGAATGATTTTTGAATGAACGAATTTTTTATTGAATTCTCAAATGAATTTTTAAAGGAAAGAACGATTCGATGTTTCTTCTTCCAAGGCAGACTCTCTAACCATGGAATTGGTTACATAAGCGGAATAAAAGAACGCATTTATTTTAGGCATGTTTCCAATGCCGGTTCAATACGCCTAGACAGTAAGACAATTAATAAAACACGTCCTTTGAACCATCTTTAACCCCATAGGTATTTATTTTCTTATCCTTTTTTGTCAGCCTCGTTAGCTCCGAGTCGGGAATACTTTAAAGGTAGTCCACCCCTAATGAGATTCACTAACGACATAGGAATTATCCGAGCGACGTCGTAAACATTCGGCGGTGGAACGTTCCACCGTTCTTTTTTATTAATGTAGGCGCGATTGTTTAATCCTTTACCAAATGACAAGAATTCAGGCATGCAGCAGACGACAGTCATTCTGCGAATTGATATATTATGTACACATAAATATTATCTTTATTGCCTGATAATTCCGACGTCGCGGGAATCTCATTAGGGGTGGAATACCTTAACATGTTTTGGTTAGTCTTTTTTGCGTCGCATTGTAGTATCATTCGGGCTAAGCTTTACAAATTACATAATTATTTACTTCATTCGCGTCAAATAGTTAAGCTCAGAAAACAGTGGCACAAAAGGAGAAAATGCTGATTATCAGCATTTTCTTCTTTTGTCTCATTGTTTTCCGAAGCTTAAACTATTAGGAGCGTAAAACCAGGGTCGTGTTTGCAAATTGTTTATCTAGATCTATTCTACGGCCGAATGTAGACAAATTACAGCAGAAAAATGCCTGTAACTCGATAAAATGGACAACGTTTGTCCATAAACATTGCTATATCAATTTATAATCTAGGGAATGACAAATTTCTGCAGACTCCAAAATTGGCGGGAACTGTTTTTACTGCTGGTTTGAAAAATTGCTGCAATATGCAGGAATTGGTCAAATTTGCCAATTTGGATATGGAGAATTTAGTAGAATGCCACGAATTACTGGGACATTATTATTTTTATTTAATTAGCCTATTTCCACTAAGACCCCCCCCCCCACAACGGCCACCGGAAGTCGTCATTGGAGGCAAAATACGAAATTATGAAATGGGGAACGGTTGACTGTAAATCCAATGAAATAACCATCTTAAATTACCGGCTAAACAACGAATTGGTATGCAGCATAACTGTAGTGGGAATATTTCTGATTTCGTTTGTCTATATCGTCATCTGAGTTGTCACTATAACAACCCGCTACAAAATCGTCTGAATAGACTCTGCTTTTTTGGGTCGGCTGCCAGGACTCATCCCTATTCACTGCCTTTATCCATGATCTGCGCTTGCATTGATCTTGTGGAAATCGGAAAAAGTGAAGATTCTCTTTACTTCCGTCATTTATCTTCCGATTTTTGCATTGATGGACGATGCAGGTTAAAACCAATTTGATTTCCTCTAGATGTAATACAATGTTCATTTCCCACAAACTCATTGTTTGCCACCGGAAGTGTTCTGTGGGTAAGAACTAAAACGATAATAGAAAGGGGTTAATTCCTACAATAACGAAGGCAGGCCTACTTTTTTTCCAAACAAATGGATAATACATACGTTTACACAGAATTGATTGATGGATTGAATTGGGTTTAACCTATTCCCAAACAATGACCCATTTTGACACACAATAAGACAAAGACTTTGGAAATATTGTAGGGAAACGAGGAAATTGCTTGAAATAAGCAATTTCTTCATTTCCAACAATGTTCCCTTCAAAGGTAAAAAAATGTAGGAAATTTCATTGACTCAAAATTATTAGCTGCATCATCTTTGAATTTAGACCAGCTTTAAATGTTGCCGTTTGGTAACGTTTCTTTCAGCTATGACCTTTTTGCGGCGGCTGGAGTACCGGCTGGATGGTCCGCCATTTTTCATGCATTTCTGCTTTGATATTGATAAATTGCCACTCTTTTGCGGACATATTTCCTTAATATTTGAGCTTGTAATGTATGTTTACCACAAATAAACATAATTAAATGTTAAAGTAGACCATGAAACGACAGATTTATTTCCAAATTCGGTCAGACAGGGTATCTTTTTATTTCAATAACAAGATCAATATAAGAGCACACTATACCATTGCATGGTAGATTCTTTGTGATTTCAAACGATGTGGGAGACTAACATTTGGCAATGAAAAACAATGGTCGTCAAAATACACAATACGTACTTCCTCGTAGTTACAATGAAATATATATGAGCCAGAATCTGGAAAAAGGTCCCTTATAGCATTTGAGACAGCCACGTTTCAAGGCCACCATCTGCCCTATGCAGTCTGACCAGGATCAGTACTACTCCTCTACTGTTGCTACAGGTCATGGAGAAGCTATTGGAGACCAACATGGTTATTGATCGGACTGCGTGTATACACAGGCTGACCTGGAAGCATGTTGGGCTCAAAAGCCTCAAGGCACCTTTTCCAGGTCCCGGCTCATATATAGATGCAAGATTACGCTAAAATAATTCCAAATTCGATCAAAGACATATATTCCGGCTTTGATAGCTTAATTTTACCAACCCGGTCACTTTGAACAGACGTAAAGTGTAAGTATTATTATACTTATTAAACTTATACTTTTACTTATACTTATTATTATTATTATACTTATACTTATACTTATTATTATTATTATTATTATTATTATTATTATTATTATTATTATTATTATTATTATTATTATTATTATTATTATTATTATTATTATTATTATTATTATTATTATTATTATTATTATTATTATTATTATTATAGGAGAATCACATGGCCGTCTTTTATGTAAAGAATACAGTTTCTTTAACAATATTTCCATATGATATATTATGTATGAAATTAGCCAAAACGACGTCGTACTTTCTACGCATGTATTATCAAATGAATTGTTTTTATTAGAATCTGATTAAGATTGAATGCTTATCAATTGAAAGAGTAATCCCTATATTTTCCAGAGATAAAACCAAGTCAGATCATGGTAAAGGAGTTCTTGTTGCTTTGCTGTATCGTTAGTCTTGCACGCAGCGAGCCAGTTTGTCCGGATGAACAGGCATGCACGAGATTCACGTACGAGTATCAGCTGTTACAGCGACTGATCCGATTGGAAATGGAGAAAGCAAGTTTGGAGGAACGCGTTAAGAGTTTAGAGAATCCACAAGGTCAAGATACCAAGCTTGTACACTTTAACGCCATGTTGTCAAAGACTCTGTCCGTAACAGCTGATTTCATCATTCCCTTCGACACTGTTATTTCAAATACTGGAGATGCGTACAACCCAGCAGATGGAAAATTTACATCCCCAGTCAATGGTGTCTATCTGTTTGCAGTCACTATTTGTGCAAACAACGGCCACACTATTGCAGCATCGGTGTTTAACGGGGAGGTCAAGATAGGCGAGGTTCGAGCTGGCGATACTATCTGGAAGGATTGCGCTTCTGAAACAGCGGTCACTCACGTGGTGAAGGGTGACCGAATTTACGTTAAAGCCACTCTTGCTGGATCAATTTCAAACCAACACTGGAATACATTTACTGGTGTTCTTGTGCAAAGAGGATAGATTTTCTAAATATATATACCGTCGCTTTTCAAAAAAAAAGCTCGTAACTACGGCTTGTTTTAAGCTGCTGCAAATACGAGGTCATTCTTAAAAAACTGCGATATATGAAACAGTGAAATTGTGTGACAAACGAAAAAAAAAACCAATTATGATGGATATTCATTATTGCATTTTACGTTAATCCTTTCCAATGAGACAACCTTTTAGAATGGTCTTAATTAATTAAATGTTGTTACAGACGGCACATTGGAACTAGAATTTTCGTACATTATATGGCATAGAGTGAATTAATGATTTAACCCTTTCCCAAACAAGACCTGGTTTTGACGTCCGAAATAGAGGAAGCTTGGGAAAACTTTGAGACAAAAGAAGAAACTGCTGATAACCAGCAGTTTCTCCCTTTGTCTCAATGTTTTCTGTGCCATATTGTACACAAACCCTTTCCTTTTTAACATGAATTTGATCTTCTGGAGCAGCTTTCCATTTGGACCACCCTAGGATTTTGTCGTTTGGGAAAGGGTTAAAAGTACGATATAGTTGCTTTAACAAAGAAGTACGTTTTGTCCAGTTTGTATGTCTCAATGTATCCCTGTTATTGAGGATGAATATCACTTTTTCTTAGAATGCAGTGTTTATGAAAAACTTAGATCAATACATTTTAAATAAAGGCAATTGCTTTGTGGTCCGATTCAACATTTGCTGCAGACAACATGTTTATAGGCATTAGATTTATATACAATATAACATAGAAAATGTTCAGACAAAAGGAGAAAACGCTGGTAATTAGCATTTTCTTCTTTCGTATCAATATTTTCCCAAATCCATGGTATAAGAGCCGTCAAAACCAGGCCTTGTTTTTAGAAGGTTTAAGAATGTTCACTCTCCTTAACCTTCTTTCGAACTGGTGTTAAATCATGAAAAATTAATGAATCATTTTAGAGACAGTTATGTCCCTTTTTATCAAACTGATTAGAAAAGGGCATAATGGAAAATGTAGTAGGCGGGGGAATGAGAAAGAGAAAAGAAAGCCGGAAACGAAAGAAGAGAAATGTTACAAGCAATTTCTTCATTTTCCACGATGTTTTCCAGGGAAATTGTCTTATTGGGAGTCAAAAATAGTCGCTGTGTGGTAATGGGTTAATGTCCGTATCAAAAATAAGTCTGGAAAAGAAGAAAATGCAACATGAAATTGTCATGTAAGTAGTTTCTCTTCTTGTCATTGTTGTGATGTCATTATATGCACATTTTAAGTGATTATAGCAATACTTTTGTCATCTGCTAGTCTGTTTCTTTTTCTCGCTTTACAAAGGGTCATAATGTATCTGATATTTACGTTGGCCATGTTTTGTGGCGATGAGATTTATTCTTACACGATAATTTGACCAAAGTTATTAAGAATGTTTTCACCGTCCAGTACATATTCGAAGATTTCGCATTAAACACAATTTCAATTGTCCCTTAATTAAGTATGATAAGCAAAATTGGTCTGAATGACGTTTTACGTCCCTCTCAACATCTAAAGCCATATTTGAGACGAGACCTCAGTCTAATTAACAATTTCCCAAAACAAGACCTTGGTTTGACGTCCCTTACAGAACTAGCTTGGAAAAACATTGGGACAAAAGAAGAAAATGCTGATGATCAGGGTTTTCTTCTTTTGCCTCAACATTTTCTGTTTTATATTGTACACAAATCCTATCTTTTCCACCACTTTATCCTCAGCAGATTGTTTCAAACTGGAACTGACAAAATTTCTACCGTTTGGGAAAGGGTTAAAGCTGCTCTGGCGCAGATTTGGATATTAATTCATTAAAAAACGAATGGAATGTATCATTGACGCAAAGTTATCGAAGCGAGGTCAGAAGCATGTCAAACGATTCACCCACATTTACGATCTATGTTCAGTCCAGGTGTTTGCAAATGCATAGTGAACCGTTTTATCTGGAGAAAAATGAGATGGATGGACCCAGGAATCATGTTATGATTCCTATGATTCCTTTCTTTCCCAAAAATACGTATGCAAAGACTTCTTCCATGTAGTTATGATGTTAAAATTATCAATGAAGTGTCCCTTTAACAGAAATCAATAGAAATAGAAATCAAACATTGTCTTGAATGCGCATGCGCTTATGATTTCAGTAGATTTGTTAAGTGTCCACTAACGCTTTTCACATTGACCACTGATTCGCCTTCAACTCCTATTTTCGGCTTGTTCTAAGTCTAAATCGACTTCTGTTACTAATCTAGAGGTGGCCAGCAAAGGTTCTACATTTCTTTTCAAAAAAGTTCGTCTTTTGCAATTTGACCTCGAGCGTTGCTGTAGCTTTAAAGTATCATCTGCAAGACAGGCTGATAAATAAGAAACGCGCCTGAGGTTACATGTAATAGATCTATAGTGTGGTCACAGTCTCGCTTTGAAAATACTGCCTCTATCTGATTCTATGTAAAATCGAGTAATTTACAAACGGCATTTTCAGCCTAAATAACACATTAAATTGCCAAAAAAGTGTGTAAAAACTTAAAGCTAAATAGTTATATTTTATTATGATAAAATACTTTTACCGTATACACTTTATTTTCGTGTTAAATCTCTATTTGAAAAAGTGGGTCAACTCTGCGTTTCTTTGTTTGAACTCGGTCGTTACCTTAGAACGACGCTTGGGTATGTGTGATAAAATTGCTTTGGCACTGCCATTTCTTAACGGATTTTCATAAATCGCATATCAAATTAAAGAGGGAAAATAAATCTATTCATCCGTGTATGTTTATACTATATACCGATAAATAATGAGTCGATGATTAGGTATTCAAAATAGGTAATTTTACTCGGCTTCAAATGGCAAGAACTATGCCGCAGAAAATCCTAGAAAAGCCAATATGTCTTCTTCAACATCCTATCTATTCAAATAATAAAACATCTTGTGCTTTTAGTTTAGCGCATTCAAGCGCAAAGGCTTTAACAATGGGAAGTGTATTTCAATTCCCCGCGATTTATCGGTAATTTCTGTCTAAACTCCATTCATCCAAAATTTATTCATAAATGTTGACGACAGTGACTCAAAGAACATTCTTGCAAAGTTTGGTTGACATTGGCCGAGTGGTTGATTTGTTAAGAATGATATCATGATTTCTCAAAGTTCGATAAGCCTCGCCCTGCCACGCCCATATTTTTTGACGAATCAAGAAATCGCGAATAATTTCAAATATGGTCATCCAAGGAACATTCCTGTAAAGTTTTGTCAAAATCGACCAGATGGTTAAGGAGTAGGAGGTGTTTCAAGGAATTATAGGCGAACAGACGGACGGTGAGTGACCACAAAAGCTCATCTTGAGCACTTTGTGCTCAGTCCAAAGGGATTTACAAAATTGGCGTTTCTCATGGGCTCCCTAAACATCAATTTAATCCTTTCCCAAACAGTAAAACTTTATGGTCATCCAACTCGAAAGCTGTGACAGGCGA
This sequence comes from Fragum sueziense, assembly GCA_963680895.1. NCBI lineage: Eukaryota > Metazoa > Mollusca > Bivalvia > Cardiida > Cardiidae > Fragum > Fragum sueziense. The sequence continues at coordinate 63,588,164 of OY804595.1, forward strand.
CAGAATGAGTGTAAAAGAAAATAAGATTCTTTCGCCTCAATCTTTTCACCTTCAATAAAATCCGTTCAGGACGTCAAAACCAGGTCTAACCAGGTCTTGTTCGAGAGAGGGTGAGGCAGCCAAAAATTAGATTGAATTTACAGGTTGCAAAATGGACATGTTCAAATGTATGGTGCTCTTTTGGGTCAATGTTTTGAAAGGCTGTTTCCTCACGAACCAGAAATTTAATGTTAATAATCGATCACTTGAAAGTTTTAATTATTTTTTTTTTTTGTTTGAAATTCCTATTTTGTATGTCGTAAAATCTTGTTTTATCAGAGGCAATGTCACGGAAATGATATGTCCACAACGAAGCGCAGAAAATATTTACGCAAAGGGAGAAAATGTTGGTTATCGGCATGTTCTTCTTTTGTCTCAATGTTTTCCAAAACCTTTTCATATATGATCGTGAAAATCATGTCTTGTTCGGGGAAGGGTTGAAATGATGTAAAAATTATTGTTGTTGGGTAGAAATTGAAGAAGTAAATTGTTTAGTAGAATAATTTCATCCTTTGTAAAACTTCAAAGGGGCGTAACTATTTTAATAAATGTCCGATTATAAAAACGTAAGCAGTTTTAAGTTCCTCTCATTCAGACCTTTAAAATGATATATAATATGTTGAAGTTCTTTGAAAAATAAACAATAACGTAATTCGGCAGAATTATCTCCCCTTTGTAAAAATCTGAATAAGCATTATTCCATAACGCAATGTCCGATTTTCACAATTCAACCAGTTTTATGTTTCTCTCAATATTCTCTGTAAGCTGGTATATATACTGAGAGGCAAAGGAAAGTATACACTTTTTGTTTGTTAATATCTCTCTTAATTTCCGTCATATCGACTCAAAATTTTGTACTTTTTTATTTTTACCCATAAACCAATAATACAGTGTTGATAAATTTTACCAGAAATTGCATGACTAATCATACTTATGCTAAAGTCCGATTTTGAAAACTTTGCACGTGCGACTTAGTAGAGCATCAAATGTTGCCGTTAAACCGTATTTGATTTCTTTATTCTTTACCACAAGAAATCACAACGTTAATTTTTCTCTAACATTATAACCCAATTCCCGATGGCTGGTAGAAATCGACAAATAAGCCACTTTTTGCATTAAGACCCATTTTTCTATGACGCAGAATGGTATGAAAGAAATTTGACACTATTTACACTTAGCCAGGTGTCTATAAACATTTTACGCAAATCTTTATAAAAATCCTTAAATAAATTTTGAAGGAGTTATGTGATATAGCTTGTTTTCATCAAGCCCCCTTTCACCATGACGCATCGAAATATGGAAAAAACAATAACAATGTACGCATGGCCTTAGGTGACTCAAAACTCTGTGAAAATTTTATCAAAATCCGTTCATAAATGTATGTTTCGTGTCACTGTCGATGCTTACATTAATTAATCGATAATGTCCCCTTTTTCGGTGACGCTGTATGCTATGAAAAGACCTTCGCAGCGGAAAGACGAACAGATACACAAATAGGCGGAGAAGGTTACATCAATAAACGGCCACCTACGGTGGTGATTAAAAATGGTACATACTATATAAATCGTTTTCTCAGAAAACGTGGGATAACTAGGGTGTATACTTATTTTTGCCTCTCAGTATATTTTGTAGGGGCTGGAATACTTTTGGAAAAAAGTGTGACCACCCTATCAGATCTACACAATCTCTAGATGGTACTAAAACATTTCAGGAAAATGATATTAAATGATATAAAAATGATATTTAGTATTAAAAGTAAAAGAAAAAGGATCAAAATCGTTTATCAATATAACACTTGTAACACGTAAGGCTGATAGATACGCAATACGCCCGAGGATACGCGCAATACACAATCACACAATAATATGTTTTAAAGGTGACAGACTGCCTTCATTGCATTATCGTAAACGTCAAATGGATTATTCCTAATATAGAACTTATGATAGGACTTTAAACGTGTCGGTATGTAGCCTATTTTTCAGTGTTTCTTTGAAATCAATATTTTAGGCATTTTTCAAAGAATGACTGGTTATCACATTAGTCGTCAGTCGGTCGACCCTACCGACCGATTCATCCATCCATCCATCCATCCATCCATGCATCAATCAATCAATCAATCAATCAATTTCGAAATCTCACTATTTTAGATGCTATAGGACTAAGGGATAGAGACGTATAAAATACTTCTTTCTGGCTCATTTCATTTATGAAATATGACAGTGAATTTATTACATTTTAATGACGATTTTAACCCTTTTCAAAAACAAGAACATTTATGAGGATCCATTTGAAAGTTGCTGCAATCGACCAAATTGTTGTTGATAAATATACAATTGTAGCATTTTGTACAAAATAGAAACGAAAATATTGAAGCAAAAGGAGAAAATGTTGGTCACCAGCATTTTCTTCTTTTGCTTCAATGTTCATTTAAGTTTTTTCCAGTAAGGGGCGTCAAAACCAGAGATTGTTTGGGAAAGGGTTAATGTCAATTTTCTAGAAAAAAGAAAAAAGATACACAGCTTTTTGGAGAGGGCGATGCGGCTGAGAGGTAAGGTTAATGTGCAGTGGTGGATCTAATGGAGGTTCGCGGGTTTCATACGAACCCACTCTGTTGCAATCAGTCAAAATTGTGTTATAATAGGAAATAGATCCCACACGCCTCCATGTGTATGCTCGAGGATTTTACAAACAAATGAGCCAGGATCTGGAAAAAACGTCCCTTAAAGCTTTTGAGCCCAACATAAATCCAGATCAGCCTGTGCATACGCACAGTCTGATCAGGACCCATGTTGTTCTCTAATAGCTTCTTCGTGACCTGTAGTAACTTAAAGAGAGCAGCATGGATGTACATTGGGCTGCATTTGACAACAGGCTGATCTTGAAACTCATTTTTTGGATATGCTTTAAGGGACATTTTTTCAGATCCTGGCTCAAATGTATAGGCTTTAGCTAAAAAAATGTCTACTAGAATTTTCTTTTTTGCAATATTTTCTGAATTATAATATAATGATAAAGGGGGCGTTGAGTTGCCAGGCCTGGTTATTCGATAGTGTTGTTGTCTATCAATCCAAGGTCATGGGTTTGAAACCCGACTCGGTCTAATTATTTTTTGGCACTTGACGAAAGTCGCCTTTTTTGGGATTAACAGCTGGTGGTTCAAATTAGATGTAGTGTTTGACTGTGGAGAGAAATGTCAGAAACACAAGATTATGTGTACCAGCCGCTGCATTAAGACTTAAAATTTATTAACCTTTTCTCAAACAAAACAAGACCTGGTTTTGACGTACCAAATAGAAAAGATTTGGTGACATATTGAGTGAAAAGAAGAAAGTGATGATAACCAGCACTTTCTCCTTTTGACTCAATATTTTCTTTTTAATAACATACACGATTTCTACTTATGACACCAATTATTTTGTCGTTTCAACTCCTTTCAAATTGGACCATCCGTAAATTTCATTGTTTGGGAAAGGGTTAATTCAATCAATCAATTAATCAATCAGTAAAAACCGGGATTTGTTCTGGGAAATGTTAAGCTATTCGATAAGCGTTAAATGTACGTGCAATAAAGTCGCTTCACATTTCAGATAGAATGTATATTTTATGAAGTCTGTCTATCGAACGAGTAAATCCTTCATGTCAGATCAATTAGCCAAAGTAGCAGACGACTGTGCATTGTTTTCCCTGGCTATTTCACGTTTCCAATTCGGTTCTGACTTTCTTAACCTTTTCCAAAATGTTTTAGTTAATGTATGTTTTCACTATTCAGTGTCTGCATGTCTTTAGATGTACGTGCAAATAAAGTCGGATTCGCATGTCAGATAGGATGTATATTTTATGAAGTCTGTCTATCGAAGGAGTAAATCCTTCAAGTCTATTCAATTATAAGTAGTAGACGATACTTCTCTGAGGAATTGCGTCTTGTTTTCCCCTATTTTACTTTCCAAATTCGATCGTGACTTACTTTACCCTTTCCCAAACGACAAAATGTTGGGCGGTTTCTACTTGAAACGTGTTGCAGATAACAATGATAGGAGGGGGGGGGCGTGTGGGTACATGATATCATAGAAAATAATTGAGGCAAAATGAGATACATTAATTCCAGTTATCAGCATTTCATTCCGTTTGCCAATACGGTTTCTGAAGCCATTACAATCGGGGACGTAAAAGGAGGAAACCCATATGTGCACTCACACACGAACAGACAGACAAATCGTCTGAAAGGATACGAACCTGAAAATCAGGAAGAAAACGCATGGCCGGTACGTTCGACAAAATATTAAGGCAGAAATAGAGCTTTCCAAGCGTTTTTCTACGTTTTTGTTTTATAGAGGGTTTACGAGGTACGTTGTATTCAATCATATTTTCTCACTCCTTGGTACCACCGTTGCAAAATTAAAGTTCCTTTCTAAGTGGCACACTAATATATAGTTCATTGGATAGGACCAACGTCACCAAGATTCAGCTCTAGATTATAAATCCAGTCTAACCATGGCGGGAAATCACATGATACTTTTCTCTCAATCTTTTTACCAAACTATTTCTACAAGGGACGCCAAAACCATATTTTGTTGGGAAATACATAAGAAAAAGTGCGGTAATGAGCGTAATGTTTCAGCATTTTCGTCGTTTGAAATAGAGCCCGACAAAATACACTTAAAATTATGCAGCATTTGTCAAACTATTGTATTTTCGTTAAATTTAATTTTTAAGAGGTAAACAATCAACCGTTTATTCGAAGTGTTATTTCAATTATTTTTCTGTCTTATTTGTGTGAATAGAAAGATTTTGAGACTCAAGTGGTTGAACCCTTTCCCAAACACCACATATTTTAGCTACTCCAATTGTTAATATTTTGCAGACGACAAAAATACGGTTACAGAATGTAGAATATAGTTTGTATGATGTAGTACAGGGTGTCCCAAAAGTAAGGTAACACTTACAAAGCGTAATAGCTCTGCTATTTCTCAGTCGATTTCATTCGGAAAACTATCATTATCTGCGGAATTCAATGAAATTATCATTGCAGTATATTTCAACGTTATGCATAAATTAAAATGGAGTCATTTTTGACGTCATCTGTACCATTATCAAAATGACGTCACGGCCTTATTTCTCACAGCGTATATATGCAGTAAATCATATCATTAATCAAAATATCCCATATATGTGCAAAGAAAGTTACAGTTTTAATTTAAAACAGAAGATCCACCAAGGACAGAACTAGCCTACTAAATAATACCTAAATTTGAACGATCTCGGTCAGACTTTGGTGAACATAGAAGCAAAGATCGAAAACATCCCACAGCCCAGAAAACGTCTCAGCTTTGAATGAGACTGTAAATGGAAGTCTAGGAAAGTCGATGAGAAGACTTTTGTCTGAACAAGATTCGTTTAAATCATTAGTACAATGAATTTTGAAATTTTATTTGAAACTTCCCCGTACAATATTAAAATTATGAAATCAAAGTCTTTGGGAGATCAAGTCAAATACTTAGACTTTCCTTGGTGGACACACGCCGGATTTGAATTCATTGATCTATTTTCTGTGGAGAGACTTGTGGTATAGTTCCCAAAACAAGAACATGGCTTTGTTACAATATTGCTATCAAACATTCAAAGATAATGTAGGAACAGTTCTGTGGACACATGTGAGGCATTTATTGAAAACTTTAAATATCACAAGAATAAATCAAGTAAAGCGACAGAAGGGGCGTAATCTAGAGGACGTCATTTACTATAAAAATGACGTCATTGATAAAATAGGGTGTGTTCTATTCATCATACATAGAATATACAAATGACATGATATTTTGATGAAATTTCTTTTATTTGTTTCTACACATAACATTCCGTAATGTCATCGATATTGGGAATATACAATTGATATATTAGCCGAGATATATAAGGTTTTAAGTGTTACCTTACTTTTGGGACACCCTGTATATGAAGTATTAAAGGAAAGGAATGTTCATCAGCACTTTCTTCTTTTCTTTCAATACTCTCCCATACTATTTCCGATGGCGACTTCAAATCAGTCTTTGTTTGGGAAATGGTAAAAGTAAATCTAATTAAAATAGCTACCAATTTCAGACCAAAATTGACTTTTTGGCAAATCGCAAGCCTCTAATCATAGTAAAGAAAGAATAAATTAGGCTAATATTAACCTATTCCCACACAATGACCAAGGGCGGATCCAGGATTTGTTTGCCAGGGGGGTGGGGGGTCCAAGCCCAAGATTTTTTCCAGGGGGGGGGGGGGGTCCAAGCCCAAATTATGCCTTAAAATGTAGTAAATATGCAACGTTACACTAGATTTATATAGCCAAAATTAAATTTTCGGCCAATGCCAGGGGGGTCCGGACCCCCTGACCCTCCCCTCTAGATCCGCCCATGATGACTCTTTTTGACTCCGCACAAGATTAAAGCTTTGGAAAACATCGTGGAAAATGACGAAATTGCTTGTGACAAACAATTTCTTCATTTTCCACAATGTTTTTTTTAACCCTTTTTGAATTCTCCCCTTTTTGACAGAAACATGTAAAATTTCATTAACTTGAAATTGTCTTCTGCAACATCTTTCAATTTGGACAAGTTTAAATTCTTGCCATCTGGTAATGGGTTAAAAGTTTGCTCGTCACAAAATGATTTTGTCAAACCTTTCAGAAACAACATTGCGTTACGCGGTTCTAATAATATATTATATCAAATACCAAGAAAATGCAATTCTAAAGCGCCCAAATTATGAAAGAAAAAGAAGATAATGGTTATCAGCTAGCATTTATTTCTTTTCCTGCCATGTTCACCTTGTTTTTTCTATAAAAGCGTCAAAAGCAGGGGTTATTTGGATATTTGCATTTAAATACACAGATGAGTGTTGGGGCACCGTGATCTAATGTTAAGATATGAGTTTTAAAATAGAAGGTTTCTCAATCTGGATTCGAATTCCACCGACAACATTGGGATTTTTCTCTCCAAAAGTTACCCAACATTGTCCCTCTTCATCAAGTTGTAAAAAGATAAGCACATGTGAGAGTTGAAAGCTATTTGGCGACGTAAATGCCGGTAAAATCTGACTTGAAACTCAATGGTCGTGGCCTATAAGTCAGAACACGTTGAAAAACGCCGTAACTACAGCTTCAAAGCATATGTTGTTACGACCTTTCCGAACGTAACCGTAACTTTAAAGAGACGTTCAAAGAATCCAATGACGTACGTTTTCAGTTCATCGAAAAGAAAAAAATATCCAATTTGGAGATTTAACCTCAAACAACCTTTCGTCGCGTTTCAACAAAAACCTCGTAACTGCAGCTTGATACAAGCTGCAGTTACGACGTTTTTGTTGAAAAGCGACGCTTTATTACTGGACACGAGCTCTCAAATTAAGTGAAACGGCTATGTGAGATATGAATAATTGTATTCAAACTGGCTTTCTTAATACAGTCAATAAATCAAGTTTTCCACTTTCCACCAACCCTTTCTCAAACGGCAAAATTGACTAGAACTCCAGTTTGAAACATTTGAAATGAGCTCCTGACGACATACTGCTTGTTTATAAAGAAAAGAATTGTATATAGCCCGCGTGACATCTTTTGGTTCCCACAAATAATAATAGATCCATTCAGTAATGATATTTTAGACAGATTAAAACGGTATCATCGCAATGGCATTAAAGAGGCACATGTCAGATTTTTTTTCAGAGATCAGAACAACATGGAAACGGAAGTTTGCGTTGTTTTGTGATACATTACATTGTCTATGGTAAAAAAGAAAGACATTTTAGCAGTTGTACCAAGTTGTCCACCATCTATCTATGTACAGTTTCCCATAAATGTTACTACAAATATAATGTGCGGGTAAGTTAATCATATGCCGACTTGTTTGGGAAGGACTAAATGAACTTCATTCGAAATTTCTCTGGACAGAAATGATCTAGTTATGCAAGTTGACTATTCCATATGATATTTCTTGGTTATATTTTTTCTTGCTTGTATACCCGACAACCTAGCATGGGTCCCTTTAAGAATTGCATTGTTTTGACGATTAATTTCCACATGCGCCTTATCAGTTTATGAATGTTTATTAGTTTGTAAACAAGCATCACGAGATCCCGCGCGGATTAATACACTATAGCACTGCTGTTTCAGCAAGGTTCCTTTTCGAATGATAAGTCATAACTATTATTATGTTAAACATTTATTTATCGCTGTCAATTTGTCATTTTTATAAACGAAATTACATTTATTATGGATAAGTAGGTGTTTTCAAGGTGATAAAATGACAGATTTCGTTGCTTGTCAACAAAAACCTCGTAACTGCAGCTTGTTTTAAGCTGCAGTTACAATGTTTTTGCTGAAAAACGATAAAAATGGATATTATGGTGATTATGCTAATGTTGATGATAGAGAGAAGGTGTTCCCTAAAAAATAAACTGGCACAACCTATATCTAACAAGAGCATGGCCAAAATTGATAAATATACTAAGCACAACAATTTAGGGATATCGGAATTGGTTTAATATTTTGCCACGAAATTTCCAAAATTTACTCACATTTCTTCAATAATCTTGTTCCTTAACATCTTAAAGAACAAAAATTCCGAAATTTATCGGTCGCACTATTATAGACTGGTTATTCCTCAGGGGTATGTAGCAGTACTGTCTGTTTCGAAAATCGCATAATAGTGTCAATACTGCCTATGACTTGTAGGGTCCAAATCTGTATTTCTTGAGGTACCATGTCCCTGTATTTGGATGCCTGCATGTTTAAAATGGTCCTGAAAGATCCCAGTATGTTGATGCCGGGTATTTTCAATCGGTAAACTTAAAATCTTTATGATAGCGAAAAAAAGGAATAACGTGCCGATCAGTTGCTTGGTCAATGCAACCCCATAATTTCCTTTGTACACGCTTTGTGACACAGCAATCTTCGATACAACATTAGTTTGGTTAACTGCAAGCTCGAGCTTTCCCATGATCTACCAGTGTTGGCGGTCGGTAAGACGACAACGTTGAACCATTTTTTAACAGCTAAGGACTTGTTTGCGAATATGTATTGTTTATTTTTCATTCCGAAAAGCGGAAATTGCATGTACATGTACAACTTTGACCCATTTGTGATTTTTCAATGCTGACCCCTCTTTAGTGTATATGTCGTATGCAAACTTGAAACTATGCAGTCTTAAGACTGCACAGATGTTACGGAACTCATCTTATGCAGTTTCGAAACTGCGTAATATAGCGATTATATTGTTATTTTGACGTATAACGGCGTTCTCTCGATGCAGAACTCATCTTAAACATATTCCTTTTGAGAAGGAAACTTACCAGATCACAAAACAAGCCACATTAGGCTGTTTTTATTTGAAAACATGTTCGGTACCTAACAGCCGAAGTTCTGCACCGAACCGAAAAACAGCTTCCGGTTTACCCAAAATGATTCGTACCCTAGAAATTTCGTACCTTAATTTTACTAGTTCGTCTACATGTGCAAAACAATGCATATCGTCCAATTTATAGACAATATTGTCATAATGGTGATATGGTTTCTCGATTCTGATTAATTATTTTGGAAAATGATGCAGTAAGTCGTACTATTCCATTTCGTAACATTATTTACAGATTGTAAATGTCTGTAGGCCTATTCTGTTTATGAACTACGATTGTATGTATTGTTATGAGCATCCTAACAACCTATCTATAGGATTTTTTTTTAAAATAAGATGAAATTTATGTAATCAGGCCTAATAGGAAATTTTAGTTGACAAAGTTGTCATTTTGAAAAAAAAAACTCCTTGAAAGTAAGCAAGTTTTATTACGGAACATTTCACCCTTTAAGGGGGAATGCTCTAGATTCCTAAATCTTTTCCCAATAATAGAATTTATTTATATTTTGTGTGTTGAAATTACATGTTATTACCAATTGAAAAAAAATCATTCATCCTATAATATTGGTCAGTATACATGAACTACCCGGTGAAGCTAAATCATTCATCCTATAATGTCGGTCAGTAAACGTTAACTACCCAGTGAAGCTAAATCATTCATCCTATAATGTCGGTCAGTATACGCGAACTACCCGATGGAGTTAATCCATTCATCCTATAATGTCAGTCAGTATACGCGAACTACCCGTTGAGCTAAATCATTCATCATATAATGTCGGTCAGTATACACGAACTACCCGGTTGAGTTAAATCATTCATCATATAATGTCGGTCAGTATACGCGAACTACCCGGTTGAGCTAAATCATTCATCCTATAATGTCGGTCAGTATACACGAACTACCCGGTTGAGCTAAATCATTCATCATATAATGTCGGTCAGTATACGCGAACTACCTGGAGCAGCTAATTCATTCATCCTATAATGTCAGTCAGTATACGTTAACTACCCGGTTGAGCTAAATCATTCATCCTATAATGTTGGTCAGTATACACGAACTACCCGATGGAGTTAAATCATTCATCCTATAATGTCGGTCAGTATACGCGAACTACCCGGTTGAGCTAAATCATTCATCCTATAATGTCGGTCAGTATACTCGAACCAATCGGTGGAGCTATATCATTCATCCTATAATGTCGGTCAGTATAAGCGAAGTACCCGGTGGAGCTAATTCATTCATCCTATAATGTCGGTCAGTATACACGAACTACCCGATGGAGTTAAATCATTCATCCTATAATGTCGGTCAGTATACCCGAACTACCCGGTTGAGCTAAATCATTCATCCTATAATGTCGGTCAGTATACTCGAACCAATCGGTGGAGCTATATCATTCATCCTATAATGTCGGTCAGTATAAGCGAAGTACCCGGTGGAGCTAATTCATTCATCCTATAATGTCGGTCAGTATACGCCAACTACCCGGTTGAGCTAAATCATTCATCCTATAATGTCGGTCAGTATACACGAACTACCCGATGGAGTTAAATCATTCATCCTATAATGTCGGTCAGTATACGCGAACTACCCGGTTGAGCTAAATCATTCATCCTATAATGTCGGTCAGTATACTCGAACCAATCTGTGGAGCTATATCATTCATCCTATAATGTCGGTCAGTATAAGCGAAGTACCCGGTGGAGCTAATTCATTCATCCTATAATGTCGGTCAGTATAAGCGAAGTACACGGTGGAGCTAATTCATTCATCCTATAATGTCGGTCAGTATACGCGAACTACCCGGTTGAGCTAAATCATTCATCCTATAATGTCGGTCAGTATACACGAACTACCCGATGGAGTTAAATCATTCATCCTATAATGTCGGTCAGTATACGCGAACTACCCGGTTGAGCTAAATCATTCATCCTATAATGTCGGTCAGTATACTCGAACCAATCGGTGGAGCTATATCATTCATCCTATAATGTCGGTCAGTATAAGCGAAGTACCCGGTGGAGCTAATTCATTCATCCTATAATGTCGGTCAGTATACGCGAACTACCCGGTTGAGCTAAATCATTCATCCTATAATGTCGATCAGTATACACGAACTACCCAATGGAGTTAAATCATTCATCCTATAATGTCGGTCAGTATACGCGAACTACCCGGTTGAGCTAAATCATTCATCCTATAATGTCGGTCTGTATACACAAACTACCCGATGGAGTTAAATCATTCATCCTATAATGTCGGTCAGTATACGTGAACTACCCGGTTGAGCTAAATCATTCATCCTATAATGTTGGTCAGTATACGCGAACTACCCGGTTGAGCTATGTGTTTTGTCGATTAAATTTTCCAAAATGAGTTAAGACAGGAGTTGATGCAGCATACTATGTTATTACAGGCCCGTAGGAAGCAATTTCATATGGGGGGGGGCTAAAGCACTTATCCTGAATATTCGGCATTTTTGGCCAACTTTGGGGGGGGGGGGCTAAGCCCCCCCTAGCCCCCCTGTTCCTACGGGCCTGTATTAATTTAAATCTGAAGGAGCTTTCAAATTGGACCTAAACTGTTGCTGTTTGGGAAGGTGGGTAACCTAAACCACGAAAACCCATGACAAGTCGCATTGAATATAAAAACACCGATTAAAAAGCTGTAAATTAAAAGAAACATACAAAATAAGTGATCTGGGTTAGAAATGTTGATGCATTAGCATTACGTACACATTTAAAGCCAAATATATAGACTTACTGACATCTCGTCTAGTAGGCTAACTCGATTTAAGGTTCAGGTAAATTCGGTATCTACACAAAATTCAAAGTTATTTTTTGCATTTATTCTTAACATGTATATGCCATATTATATATCAAATTAAAGCTCTGCATGAGTAGAAGATATTAAGCAACTTAATTCTGGTCTACCTTGTAAAGCATAATCAAAACATTGCGAAAAAGGACGACTTCCAGGAAACCCGAGAACATAGTTATCCTTGAATGAAGTTGGCTAGTTTTTCACACAAACATACACCATGGTCTAAACTTGGTAGTACTACTACTTACATGAAGTTACTTTCTACAAAAAACGTGCATTTACGAAATAAACTTTGGACATTTCTTCATTTTTCATATAAAATTCAAGGTGGAACTATTTTTTTGCAACATGAGGTATGGTTAGAATATTTGGCCATATTCTCAAGCAGTCAAAGTAAGTTTTCTAATAAAATTGTTATTTTTCTTTATTTGATGAACTGAAATAAATCAGTGATGGTTCCTACAGTGAAGACATATGTCACATGATAATAATTACCTTTCCCCATTTTTCTACTGACACACCACTTACATTTTTCATATTGATTCCAAAAGTGTAAACATATTTTCAAGGTATCTTGTTATCAGAATTGTGTTATAAGTTAGCATAACATTCCCTTTGTTGTAATGTTGTATTGCTCGGTAATTACAAGGAAAATTATCAAAAAAAAAGCATCATACATATCTGGACGCTACTAATTTGTAATGGTCGTAGCTTTACACCATACATTTCTTAAATTATGCTACAATATAATTTCGTTTGATAAATCGTTTAAAATATTTTTTTGTGTAGAGACGGAATGCATATTGTATTTAGTATGCATGCACGTTTTGCCTTTGCGAAATAAAATAGTTTTCGAAAAAATTTCAATACATGAAGAGAGTCCATTTCCGGTGCAAATTATTTCATATTTATGCATGGCATAGTCCAAATTCTTTGAAAATCGAAGAATAGTAATACGTACACCACCTTTCAAATATCAATTCTAATGTGTCTGACAACTCACCATTCATTAAATATGTTTTTTACGCAGATCTGTTCGATGTTTGCCTTTTTGTTTACAAATTCGAGGATGCTGGTTCCCGGCACAACCAAATAACGCTGAAAATAGTTCCGAATTTTGCGAAACTTTTTTGTTGATTTACCGATCGAATTTTTATAGATATTTGTAAATATAATAAATAGGATAATTACAACTGAAAATCTTGATAATAGTCACGAAAAATAACTTTTATCAAAGATACGAATATGCGCGTATGAAGCCACTGTTTACAAGATGGACCCTTCTGCGGCCGGAAACGATTGAGTGACATTTAAATCGACGATTATATGAAGGTGAAGACGCGATCGATGTAATGCATCGTACTTGAAGATGAACAATGAACCAAATTTAAAGGTACTTTGTATTTTTTTTTCGCTGCCTATCTTTTTATGCCCCCAAAACACTACTGAATAGGAGTCGATGGATTTTGCAAATGGCGTCCGATGAAAAAGCATGGGCGGGAATGGTCTTTGGGGAATATCATGAAAACTGCTGTGATATATTGACATATCAAGGTAGTACTACCTGGACTAGAATGTGCACATTATATTGGCATATCTCAAAGAAGAAAATTTGTTGTCTAGAAAAAGTTGCTTGTTTTGGGAGAAACGCCAAATTTTCGACTTGTCTTGTTGAATTTGGTGCTCAGCTTTGTTCTTTCTGTCAAATGAACTATGCCTATGGCATGTTTTAATCATGATGTAACAGAACATAAAACAAATTTTTACTGAAAAACTTGTCTAACTTGGAGCCAGCAATGGCGCAAATTCACTGTCAAACTGTTTAGCGGATCCTTAATCATACTCCTAAATAGACATAATCTAATTTTTCTTAGAAAGGGCGAGTTCGTTAGAGACCCTGGGCAGTAACATTTATTATTAGATGCCTTAATTTTGTTCACTCAAAGTCCAGAACAATTTACTTACCCTGCGGCGGATCCTAGATTTTTTTAATGTGGTTCAAACATACATAAAGGCAGTGGCGGATCCAGATTGGGTGAAGGGGGTCCAGATTGGTCGGGGTTGAAACGAACTCCCTCTATCATTTTACGAAGAAATTAAGTTCAAATTGTGAAATAGACTACCAGGAAATCAAAAACGCCTATAAAAACGGCGTTCGTTGATGGCACAAATTGAACAGAAATTCTGCGTGAAAAATAATCAAGCAACAGTTTGTATACCGAGTTGGATCCGCTAGCTACCATAGCCTATATCAGAAGTTCAGTGAGTGTGTGGACTGTCCCGAGACTTGTACAACGTTAGCTCTACTTTAATTTCAACAGACGGAATATTTTAGACGAGAAAAAAAAAACTCCAAAAAAAAATTGGAGCTCGACAATCTTAAGTGAACAAAACAAAAAGAAATGTTTTTTTGGGGACAGAAAACATCGTGGAAAATGACGATTGAGTCCGTCGTTGATAATTTCTCATTTTCCACGATGTTTGCTCAAACCATCTTTCAAACCAAAGTACGTGAGAAATGGGTTAAAATAGACCAGAACAATTACCGTTTTGATAATCGATTTCAAAAGTGCAGCTAGTATTTCTGATTGACGCAGTTTGGCAAATTAGAGTTAAAATCGATAAGAAATTGAAATTAACACGTAAACGAACATTTCAGGTCGTTGTTTGATTTAAATAACAATAATTCAGTGAAAATTAACTGTCTGAAGAGTTCTGCATGACATACAGAACTCATGCATATGCAGTTTTAAGACTGCATGAGCAGTTTCGAAACTGCACGTGCAGTTTCGAGAATGAATAAAGTTACGTATATGCAGTTTTAAAACTGCTCGGGTTTCAAAACGGTATACAACATATATGCCTATGTTGTGAAATCAACAACCACTAACTGCACAATATTTTCACACAAAGCAAAAGCAATTATTGTATTATCAAAAAAAGTATGACAGCTTCCCAGAAACATAAAGTTCTAATTCATATTTATCACTGAGTTTCATTATCCCTATATCGTTGTGCTTAGTATATTTTAAAAACAGGATTTTGGAGCTCATTTGGTAACGTCTTAGTCTTTTAATCCAATTTCGGACTTCGAGCTTTTCACTATTCAGCACTTGATAGTCGCGCTGTCCTTCGACAATTCATGTTCTGGTTTATATTGTGAAGCTTCTCGTAACTCGAAATTTGACAAGACAGGGGCCAGACGACATGCAGTAAAAATCCAGTTATTTAATTCACCCAGCGTGAGATTTTAACTGTGCGCCAACGGCAAACATACTTTTTTAAATTTTGTGCATATCAAATGAATTCGACCGATCCTTTACTAAACAGCAAACTTTTACAACGTGACCCGTTTCACATGAAATAAGTTTTATCGTGGAAAATAAACCGAGAAAATGCTACTGACCAACTGTTACTGCTTTGTTCAAAGTGATTTCAAGATATATCTTTTACAAGTCGATATTTAGCCCATTTGAAAGAAGTTGTAGGTGATAATAAAAAGAATTTTATATTGTTTTGTGTTTCTTGGTAGAACACATTGTGGGAAATGAAGACATTGCTTGTTAAAGCAATGTCTTCTTTTTTCACAAAGTTTTCCAATGTGTCACTCTAGATGAGGTTTCAAAAAGTATTAATGTGTGAGAAGAAAGGAAAATCGTTTGAGAGAAGTAGGATTACATTGCAATCCGCCTTCGTGCGAAACCCAGTAGGCGGTGAATGTTATAAATTGCGTTCTTGTCGTGTTGTAAATTTACCTTATTTCAATGAGAAAAAATAGACGAAAACTAGATTAAGTCACAATAAATCGTCAATGATACAATCATAAATCTTTAAAAGAAATCAAACAAAATATGAGCTGTCATTATAAGACAGGCCCGTAGGAACAGGGGGGGGGGGGCTAGGGGGCTAAGCCCCCCAATGTTGGCAAAAAATGCCGAATTTTCTTAATTTTACACTGAAAATTTTGGGAAAATCCAAATTAGCCCCCCCCCCCCCCAAATATTCAGGACAAGGGCTTTAGCCCCTCAATATGAAATTGCTTCCTACGGGCCTGTAAGATGTGCTTGGCTTTCGATATGAACGGAAAAGAATGTTGTAGAAAAGATCTTTTGTGGACAAGAATGATCACCCTCGCAAAATGACCATTTTTCAAGACAATTTAGCGAGCCTGACATTGAGAGCAATAGATAAGAGGGGGTATTCTATTTTTTATTTCAAATCCTAACCCTATGATGTGGGTACGCATTTGAATCGACGAGATGATTCAAATGACTACCCACATCATAGGGTTTGTTGAATATTTAGTGAAACATTTCATTTTGAAAAGTCATCATTCCCCTTCTTATCTTTTTATCTGACATTTGACTTAATTGAATACACTTCTGAATTATAAAGGCTCTGTTACAGACGTTGAAAAAGCATGGCGAATTTTACACGACGGAGAGACAAACAGACACACAGACAGAAAGACACTCTGACAGACACTCTTACATACAGACACAGGTACAAACAGACAGACAATGCGGAAAGACAGAAGGGATAATGGCTATTTGTTCCACTATATATCACACAATGATGTCCCATGAAGTAACAGAAGTTCTGTTAAATCTACTACGCATATCTCAATATCTATCACTACCCGAATATAACCCTGCGTTTCAACAAAAAAAATCGTAAATGTAGCTTAGAATAACCTGCAGTTATTAGATTTTATTTTTTATTTAAAAAAAGCTACGATAGTACACACTCAACAAAGCCCCCATTTAGGAAAATAATAAGCAGCTTCTTTGAAACGAAGTGACAATTTAGAGCACCCTTTCATTTATGTCAAATATGGAAACTTCCAATTGAATTACGTGTATATGCATGATACCATATATGGAGTTTATATATTTTATGCTCATCTATTCATACCACATTGTCAATGAAGTTTTATGCAATTTTGTGCATGAATCATAGAGGAGGTGTAATTGTTAACAACAGCAGGGGGCGTATTGCCAAGACAGCTTGGTAGCGAACACTTCCCGCTCAAAAAAGGGGCCTCTCTTGAAAGCATGCTGCTAAAACTATCGACTCTTATCTGTCCTAGCAATTTGATTAAGAATCAACACTATTGTACATGTCATAAATGAAACAGTCTACCAGAAAATCTATAAAGAGTATTTGTTAGCATTCATTTGATTAAATAATTTAGACATTTTCGTTGGCAATTACTTGATAAAGTAATTTAGACAATTTGTTTGAAATCACTTGATCAAGTAATTTAGACAGTTTGTTTGCAATCACTTGATAAAGTGATTTATACATTTTGTTTGTAATCACTTGATCAATTAATTTAGACATTTTTTGACAATCAAGTGATCGAGAAATGCTCAAACATTAATTTTCACCCGCATTTTATTCAAATTACATTTTATCAATTCGTATTTAAAAAATTATCGACTATGGTCAGCCTGCAGAATTTATGTAAGTTGGTCATGGTATGTATGTTTTTATAAAGTTCTCAAACGTGGTTCTTTGCAAGCGTCAATATGCTTTTTTTAACAGATACTATCTAAATGGAAATACAAAACAATATTAAGATCTATACAATATGCAAACACTTAGCCTTGTTTTGCATTCATATATCAATATTATTTACACAGCTTTGCAAGATGTTTACCCAGGTATATTTACATAGTATCGAAGTTATTTAAATTTCTTTTATGTCATGATAAATCATTTTCATTTTGATCAAAAGATTCGTTTTTAGATAAGAATGAAACCAAATAACACCACAATTGATTAAGAAATGAAGTATGGCAAAATAGTAAATACACGGTTGCCCTGTGTGAGCTCAATTAAAACAGAGTAGTCAAATTAAATGAACTTACTGTTTAACTTACTGTTACCGGATCGCTGGTAAGCTTATAGCTTTTTCAGATCCACCTCTTCTTTGGTTTGTCTGGTTGTTGTATACAAGCCTACCCCTAATGAGATTCGTGCGACGTCGGAATTATTCGGGCGACGTCGAAAACAGTCGGCGGTGGAACTTTCCACCGTCGAATATTTACGACCGCGCCCGAATAAGGCCGGATACCTAACGACGACGCTCGAAAAAAAAATCCGAAGTTTTATTAATCCCAAAATGGCAACATTACGGGTATTCTATCTTAAAAGCTCTCGATTTAGTTCCAAAAATAAACGTTTAAGTAGGAAAATTAATGATGACACATGTGTAAAAGTTTGCCTTATCTATCCATAATGTATTTTTGATAACATGCCAGTTCAATAAATGAGGTTTACAGCAATGGATTTGTGCAACACTATTTTAAATACATATATTTCATGGCGATAATTTTACAGTTTTGCGCAAAAATCTAAAATTCATGTTAACGATATTAAGATGTAAAGAAAAGTATATTCCACCCATGACCTTGTTATTGAGAGCAATGTTATTGATAAAGATGTGCAAAAATATGTAACAATAAAAATTTATTGACCAACTTTCAAAGATTTGATCCATTAAAGTGACATTTCACAGATAATTTTCACAAGTTTTATTTTTATTTTTATCTGAAAGAGGATATTTCTTTATGAAAATTCTGAAAATTTTAAGCCAAAGCATTGCACCATTTACGAGAATTTTTTGTGCTAATATTAATCAAATTGTTGTCCACACGTACAGTTCTGATTTATAATATGTAATTTGCCATTTCTGTCTCAACATCAACAAAGGCATTTTTTCGTTTATAAATAACAACTTTAAAAAACTGATAGCATTTATACGCATTAGAATAATCAATCTTTGCACCAAGGCATACTTTCAAACAAGATCCGTCAGAGACGGACAATGCTCCCCGAATAAGGCATTGTCACAATAAATATATGCCATGCAGAGCTAATATAAAGCTAACAAATGTTAAGCCCCCTTTTTCCATGACCTATTTTGTATACGCAAATTTTAAATAGTTTATTGTCAAGGGCATCTGATTTGCTACTCAAATGTGAAATTTCATCAAATTCTGACCATTAGACTAGGAGAAATTAAAGAAAAACTGTATTTAACCTTAAGTCCCCTTTTCCCGTGACGAGGCCTCAAATAAAAAAAAAACCGGGAAAAGTACATCGGCATTTTGTCATAGGGAGTTCACATGGTAAGTTTCATTTGATTTGGCCCAAGGGTTATGGAGAAATCGCTTCGGACGGACGGACGGACTGACTGACTGACGGACGGACGGACGGACGGACGGACAGACGAAGCGGCGACTATATGCTCTCCCTTCGGGGAGCATAAAAAGGAAATTGGAATGTTATGTCCCTTTAAAGAGAATGCTGTAAAATGCAACGATAGCAACAACATTTTCTTGACTACAATTAAATACTTCCGGTATAAGCCATACACACATGTACGGTAAGGAATATTTGAGTAAACATAAGGTCACGTGACCGTTTTCCGTTGTATTAATAAGGCGAGAAGTTATTTTTTTCCAACAAAATAGTATCGCGAATTCACGTCAGTTCAAAGAATGCTCACTGCAATGTCGATACTCGATAATTAGACTATCAAATTACAAGTAAAATTCTGAAACTTGTATTGTACTTTTGCTCGTAATTCTTACCACCACCATGGCACCATGTAAGGCTATGCAGGTCATACATTGCATGTTAAAAAGTGCCTATATTTTGACGAGAACTTCTACTCAAGCTTCAGCTTGGCCAGACGTCCCCATATCGTTGCTTAAATGTTTCACTATTCTTATTTTCTTAATTATTGTGTATTTCTTTTTTAGGTCGACGTGGCTCTGAAATCAAGTTTTGCAGATACGACAGAAAATGCCGCAAGCTAAATGACAGGTAAAATTCATGATAAAACGCCTACTCGAATAAGGTTGTATAATTACGTTATCGTCGTCCTTGTATTTAGATAAAAATGGGAAAACAAATTTTGGATGAAAGAGCACCGATACGGAACGATGACTAAAGATATATTGAATGGTGAACTCAGCTGCATAACCGGCGTTCTGCGCCGAGGGAGTTATATTATTAGATTTTAATTCAGTTTTCCGGATTAAAAATGGTGAAAGTTTAGTAATCAATAAAAATGTATAAAGAAAATACACATTGCACTATAAATTGTGGTAAAGATTATATGTAATATCAATGCAGATCGCTTTGGTTGTGAACATAGAGTGTGGGCATTCGTTCCTTATCGGTTTGACGACACAGGATTTTAAATACAAAGTGTGGAGATTAGTTATTAGTTCAATAATGATTGGATATAGAAATACTTGGATGGTAAAACAATGCAAGCATGATAATTTTCAATGACAAAATTTTGACAAATTGAAAAAAAGTGTTCAGCTTTTACAGATCTGAATATGAAATATAGAATTTCAATTTAAAAGTTATGTTTTCCTTCATCAGATAAATATAGATGTAATTTGTGAACGAGTTGTGAAAAAGACGAATATTTTAGTTTGGTTTTATTTGAGGTTGAATGCGTTTGTGATCAAATGATTTCAAGCTTACGTATATGGCTCAAACATTTTGAGGGAATTTGCACGGAAATAATGGAAATATAGATAGTACAAAATGCTTAACTTGCGCAAATTGCGTTTCGATATACAAAGTGGTGCACTCTTGATTTACATATCAAAACTATAATTTTCTAATTAAGTAACAAAATCTAATATTGTGACAAATCCAGTTTGGTGCAGTAATTTACGATGCAAATTATGGTTGTTCAAAATGGAGATATAAGTTGTGAATTCTAACACATTTCTTTGTGAAACGAAGAGTGAAACAAAGTTCAGAAATGTCTAAAAACAAGTTGAAGAAAGGACTTAATGGGGTGAACGGTTTAGTTGTGCCAGGAAAGGCACATCAGCCGGGGTCGAATGGGTCTAATGGGTTGAAGCCCATATATACACTAAACACAAACTCAGTCGGCGGGAGACAAATCCGTAAAGTGAGCGACACGGAATATCAACGAGAAGTGAACATCGGGAAAGCCCCGGATACATTCCCGTGCGGTCACGTGCTGTGTCATAAATGTATCCGAAATCACATGACTCCATCGAAAGAGGAAAAACTCTCATGCCCAATTTGCGGGAAAGAGGCTTCCAGAATGTTCACGGCTGATCCGGGAACCTCCCTCGGTTATAACACACAAGACGTAGACAATATCACGTTATTATCAAACTTCGACGATATGGTGAAAAAGTTCAATGGACTAAGGTACGCGATACGTTCCTTGCACAAGGAATCCGTGCAGAGCCGAAGTTTGGGTATGTCGTTCACGAACTGCGCATGTCACTTATGTCACGAGAATCATGGTACCCTGCAGGTGCTACAGGAGTTCAACCAGCTGCAGTTCCAGCACGTGAAACCACCCTACATGCCCGCACCATATTACTACAGGCAAGTATCAAATAAGCTTTATTTTACCATTTCATGAGGTTTTAGACCGAGATTTTTAAGATATCCTAATATTTCTTAATATATTTCATATAAAACGTTTTTATGACATTTTTTTCAAGAAGCGCAATGGGTGTACTCTACACTTCTTATGGAACCCCTTGGTCATTTCTGTTCAGAACAATATGAGAGAAAATTGACCGAGTCGATACGAATATGCTCCATTTTATATAAACCATGGTGTTCTGAATGTCCCATCTTATACAAATGACGTCATAAGGACGTCATTTGCATAAGGTATGGAGCATTTGGAAAACCTCGGTCAATACCTCGCTCTAAACAGACTTTATCTAAAACATCTAATGAAATCTTGAAATAGGCCCTATCTTAAAAAATCTTCCTCTAATGAACACACATCTGGATATTACGTCCCTATACAAAATGCAATAAGAAAACATGGGTGCTAGAGAAGAAAATGATGATACCTAGCAAAAAAGTATTGAAATTGATAAATGACCTCTTTTCATTTTGCGTATATGTATATATGCCCATCAAGATATTCAAGATCATGCCAAAATATTTCAAAATCAAAGTACTGCCGGAACTGTGAGTAGCAGTAATGCAGCAGCAACAGACACCCTTTTTAAGTTTAGCTACATATCGCCGCTATTCTTCCAATTCCATGTAAATGCAGCTTAGAATAAGATGCAGTTATAAAATTTTTGAAGAAAAATGACGACGTTCTGTTTTTTTGTACTTTGATAAAACAAACATTAACATAAAAATCAACGCCATTTGAACTGGGCAATCATTGGCTAGTTGCTCAATTTAAAGTAAATCGACGCTTGTGGTATCTTGACATAGCCTATATAGTAGCATTCAAGGATGATAAATGACAGAGAAGGTACATAATTTTCATTTTTTTCCTTTATGTTTTTCTCTCTCAATATCGAACTTTCAATACTTTATACTGAGAATGTTACGATGTATTCTAAAGCTGCTTGTACACAACCACTCTGAAAAATACCGTCTTCAAAACCCGCGTAACTACACCTTGTTTAAAGGTGTAGCTTCGCGGCTTTTGGAAGAAAAGTAGTCATGTGTCAATTATTACATCACCTATTTACACATTACTTAAGGTTATCCAAGTTTCTTAGACCATAATGTCGGTATATTGCGTTTTTATTCACCTGAAAGGGTGTGGCTAAGCCAAAAGGTTATTCGACGAGTTTACTTCTCGATACCTTGGTTAACATAAGGGAAAAACGTGCGGCACGAGCATGAAAACATTTCGAAATTGAAAGACTGAGCGATTGTAAAACGTGTTATTAAAAAACCTCGTAAATAAGATTGATTCAAGCTGCAGTTACAATAATTTGCAATAACACCGACGATTTACCGCTAATTGAAAACGCTGTTTCTCCTCAATCTTCAATGTAATAACCGTTTACTAGGCTCCGCCCTTTCTCCCGAAAAAAATCAGAATATAATGAGTGTTGTGTTTCAAACCGTAAATAAAGATATGCAAAATTGGCAATTAAAACAGTGAATAGATCTATATATCCGTGTAGGTATAACCTTAGGGCAACGCATCTCAATTTGATCGTTATTTGAAATCGTTTGATATTTAGCGACAAAATGATTATCTTACGCCCATTTCAAGTTCATTATTAGCCATAAGGGCTATGCCCTCTAAAATCAATCCTTTTCAAGATTCCAAAATATTGGACTGCTCCAATCTTTCAGTCTTTCAGCTGTTACAAGTAGCCTGGGTCCAGTCGTCAATATACAATTTGGTCAATAAGATAGCGCATAAAAGATCAAAACCCGTTACATATTGCGGCATCCGTTTTTGATCGTGTCGATATTGATATTTAGACCGGAGAAAGTAAAGGAGGGAAAAATGATCAGTCTGGAACCCAGTCTAGTTACAAGTGACAGGATGGGTTTTCTTGACGATGGAATATGTACACAATCCAAATAATACTAACCTAAGGCGAAAGTAGAAAATGCTGGTCATCATTTTTTTTCTTTCTGTCAAAATGTTTCATTTCCTATCTGGAACGTCAAAACTAAGACTTGTTCGCCAAATACTCGCCAATGCTTCGCTATTCTGTCACTCGAGTAATTTGGACGTCCGTCATTTTGTCCGAGAAAGAATCATTCACAAATACGTGGGAACCCGGAATGAATAATTCTGACACGACGATTTAAAAAGGGGGCGACTTTTATGTCAAAATAACTTTAATTAATTCAAATAAAATGCAAAGACCCACGATCTATATTCAAATTGTCTCTTTTGATCATATAAACAACTGTCATTAAGTTTAACCATTTACCAAACGATGCTATTTTAGATTGGCCAAATTAGTTGCAGATGATAACAACACTGTCACTAAAACAGACTATTCGAATAAAATTGTTTAGTCAGTATTGAGTGAAAAGGGGAGAATGTCGTTTACAAACAGCATGTCCTTTTTTCTCATTTTTACACACCGTTCTCTTAACACCGACGATATAAAATCAAAGTTCTGTTTTGGAAAAGGTTAAACCTTGAAAAAAGATCGTAAACGCGATGGCTCATTTCTTTTCATAAATCGTTGTTTTTCTTCAAAAACCTCGTATCTGCAGCTTAAAACAATCTGCAGATACGAGGTTTTTTGCAGAGAAGCGACGAAATGTTCTTTGGATAATAAGTTGTTTGGTTTTACAAATAAAACATCATTTTTGTTGTCCATTGATATTTTGTCAAGTCAATTCCAATTTGCATTTTTATCCAACAACAATAGCTAGATCGCAAAATTAGAATATCGTCGCTTTTCAACAAAACCCTCGTAACTACAGCTTGAAACAAGCTGCAGTTACGAGGTTTTCGTTTAAAAGCATCGATATACCTATCATTGGCTTTGAGAGGCATTTGTCTCTCCCCCATCGAGGTATACACAGAAGATGAAAACCTGCTTGCTCTGATATGTTAGAAATATCAGAAGCACATGACCAAATATTCAATTTTTTCACATAAACTTTCTTACAACACACAAATATGATTATGTTTAAGAATATTTGTTAAAATATCCAAATTTATTCATATGGAAATATTGACTTTGTTTGACCTTTTACTGTTGAACTTAGTAAGGCTTTCAGTTACATTAAATATTTTACTTTGTGTAATCGGGTGAAACTGATTAATTTTTTTTTATCCTTTGCTCAATAAGACTTAGATATAGAAAACTTAAAGGTTCCGGGGCTGTCTTACCAATTACATTTGACATGGCACTAAAGTTTATGCAAAACATGGCCATATTTTGCAAATAGCTTAGAACATACAATAAAGACATTTAAATCACAGAAAACGGTTGTGAAAATAATTCAAGAACATATGACTGAACTGAATTTAGGAAAAAGCTCATGTTATAAAAAAATCATCATGATAATAAAAGCTAATATAAAGCTGTGTCATGTCAAATGAAATCAGAAATAATGGTTGTAGCTGGTAGAATCACTTTAGCAGATGTCTCCCAATGGAAGTTGGCTATGTTGTAGACATTCTTAAATGAAAATATGTTTTCCATTTAACTTTTTTTTTAAATTATGTGAATCCAAAACCAGGCCGGATCCAGAATTTTTAAAGGGGGGGGGGGGGCAGTCCAAGCCCGAATGATGACTTTTAGTGGGTTAAAGATGTAACGTTATACTAACTGTATGAAGTAAAAATTTAATTTCCTGCTTATGCCGGGGGTACGGGCATACCCTAGGCCCCCTGCTAGATCCGCCCTTGCAAGGGAAGATAACTGGTTGCTAAGAGGAGATTGTCGACATTGATAAGTTCGATCATTCACCCAAAAGTATCTCTACTATTGGATTCATTCGATTCATTTCGCCACCAAAAACGTTTCAAATGAGTACATGTATTCACGATATACCGGTAATAATGTGTTTTGAACTTATATAACTATAATAACTATAAAAAGTCAATGCCGTTTGGTCTAGTGCTCTACCGTACATATGACAGTAAAATTGTTGCTTTTGAACAAAAACCTCGTACCTGCAACTTAAATCAAGCTACATGCACGAGGTTTCTGCTAAATGGAGACAATATCTTTGTCCATTTTTGAGAACGAATCGATTGTTAACCTTTGAAGTGAATTATTCGCTTTGTCGTCATGTTTCACAAGAACATTTTGTTACATATCCCACCCATATTGAATGTTTAAAACTATCGACGACAAAGGAAATTTGATGCTTCAAATATGTTTATGTCATCACAATATTATACAAAAGCTTTCAAGGATGTTGGAAGAATGTTGCATTGCTATTAAACTTGAACTGATGACCTTTACCATTGAATCTGGTACATAAAAATTGAAACCACGCCACACTTTAATCCTGCTAACGTTGATGTTGTTGTCGTCGTCGTCGTCGTCGTTGTTGTTGTTGTTGTTGTTGTTGTTGTTGTTGTTGTTGTTGTTATGGACATACAGACAGACACATAGACAGATAGATAGATAGATGAATATACGTGTATGTTTATAATGCAGTAAATCATACTGCTGATGTTTTTCTAAAGGACAAGAGCCGTCAGAGACGGACAATGCTCCCCGAATAAGGCATTGTCACAATAAATATATGCCATGCAGAGCTAAAATTAAGCTAACAAATGGTAAGCCCCCTTTTTCCATGACATATTTTTTATACGCAAATTTCAAATAGTTTATTGTCAAGGGCATCTGATTTGCTACTTAAATATTAAATTTCATCAAATTCTGACCCTTAGACTAGGAGAAATTAGAGGAAAACTGTATTTTACCTTAAGTCCCCTTTTCCCATGACGATGCCTCAAATCCAAAAACCGGGAAAAGTACATCGGCATTATGTCATAGGGAGTTCACATGGTAAGTTTCATTTCATTTGGCCCAAGGGTTATGGAGAAATCACTTCGGACGGACGGACGGACAGGACGGACGGACAGGACGGACGGACGGACGGACAGACAAAGCGGCGACTATATGCTCTCCCTTCGGGGAGCATAAAAATGCTTATATGTAACCATAATTATTTTGAATTAAAACGAGCAGGTAGTATAGAATAAGATCAGACTGCACGTACGTGCAGACGGATCTTATTCTATGCTTACCATCAAATTCGACCATGATATTCAAGGATCAACATGGCCGGGGTTAAACATTTTTTTCAAATTGATTATTTTCACAAGTTTCTCCTTTTGTCACCTTTCTTAACCTTTGCCCAGGTCATTTACTTTTTTTCCCACAAGATTACGAAGCTTATAAAAGCCACTTAAGCAAATATTTTCATTATTCGAATTTGACGCATTAGGAGTTAAAATGGATTTAAATTAATCTCTTTGGTTGACCATAAGCTTTTTATTATCAAACCGATTTATATAATCGTGATCGAATGTATACTAAAGGAAAAAAGAAATGCAAAAACAAATAAATTTGACCATACATTTTGTTTTTGTCTTTCTCAAAATCACCATCATTCAAGTACTTTTTCCAATTCATAGGACAACTTCATCATTTGACTTTCTAATGTCAAAATTTCATGAAGGTCACATGTTGTACGTGCCATAAATATGCGTTGAAATGAGAGCGGTATGGCGTTAACGTTAAATGCGTTCTTGCACGCAATCCAATTTGACGTTAACGATTCCTGGCTAAAATTTGATTGCTGTACTGTCCATGAATAGCATTAACAGTTTTTCTAGATAAGAGAATTTGTTTCAGTAGGTAAAATAAGCGAACGTTATGGTCCTTACGTAGTGGAGTAAGACGTTGACGACCGCTTATCGGGCGACCGTCAGTTGTTCCATTCGTTCTAAAACGTTATCTCAAGCAATATTTTGTCAACCGTTGTACACCACAGTCAGCAGCAATTGCGGGTTGAGATATTCCATTCGTAAACATGACAATTGCTACCGGACGAATCTTTGAATAAGCTGCAAAATGATATGAGGGATTAAATCCAAACGAAAATTATTGCCTTTTGTCGAGTCGACGTGCATCTACACATTTTCTTTATGTAAAGTTTGGGTATTTAAAGGTTTGCACGTGAGAAACGTGTAAACGTCTATTTTAACGTTATCTCAAAGGTGAGGCAGGTTCTAACGTAAACACAAAGGTCAATATGAAGATACAGTTCCCTGTAATATTCAGTAATAATTTTGACTCAAGAACACTAAAGAATTAAGAGATATAATAAAAAATGGTTGTTGCGTTTTTTCTTTCCTCTAATAAGTATATAAACGTCTGCTTTCTTTTTTAAAACAGTACCGTCTACCAGTTTAATCAAGATCTGATCACAAATACATGTACAATTTCGTATCCACACCGCTTGCAGAACACATCCAAAATGGTCAGCAGTAGAATTTTGGATGCGATGCGGACGCAAAGCTGTATGTGACCAGACGTCAACCAATATGTTCCTTTAAGGTAAAACTGGGTAATGCACTTCCGGTATAATCGTTACATTTCGACCTATTCCGTGACGTCCGTAAGTCCGAGCATTTTTAAAGTACCGTTAGATGCAATATCGCCTGTTTTCGTAACAACGGAAATAAATAAGCGTGCTCAGATTTCCGGGGAATATTTAAAAAAAAATGTGAAAATGTTTCTAAATTGTATGAAGAGTCGCAAAAAACCCAATGAAAGTAAAAAATTCAAAATTTAAGAGCAATGAAAATTACTTCCCTTTAAAATCGTCTTAGAATCGTTTAAAATCGTCGATTCGCACCATACAGATTTCGTTCCATAGCTGATTACCCAGACCTTACCTTGAGGCCTGGTCACATACACCATTTCGTGACCATATCACGACCGGAGTTCATCTAAAACAGGAGACCCCATGCAGTATCGTATGTGATCGGGCATTTGGCTCCACAATTGAACGCTACTGAGTATAAGAGCTATTTTATTCAAATAATTAAGTAAATGCTTTGGCAAAGGTGTAACGGACAAGTTTCTTTATCTTCTTCTCAATATAATGTTACTGTCAAGTGTGTATACGACGACAACATAGGGGCAT
Source organism: Fragum sueziense (assembly GCA_963680895.1). NCBI lineage: Eukaryota > Metazoa > Mollusca > Bivalvia > Cardiida > Cardiidae > Fragum > Fragum sueziense. Next base: position 63,616,850 of record OY804595.1, read on the forward strand.
AGAACAAGCCACATTATGTAAGTCAAAAATTTAAATCTTAGTTTTTACTTATAACGTATGCCCATATGTGTAATTATTGAACAAAGAAAGCTCCTGTTCAATTCGCTATTTATATTTTTGTGTTTACTTTCGATTTGTAAAAGTAAACAAACTTGCACGAATAAATGACACATTGATAAATAGTAGATACTTAAAACTTGGCAAATTATCTATTTTGTAATTTCAAACAATTTACTCGTCATTTTCAGATTAAATGAGAATATTTCATCCTTTTATTTTTCTTGAAAATTTTTATGTGATTGAGAACCAGCTTCACAGCAAAATAACATGCACATTGCAGTACTATCTCCCAAACATCTTCCGCGTCTATTTAGTTCCTGGTAGGAAAAGCCTGGGACAAAAATTTATACAAAAAAGTAAAAGCTGATAACCAGCATTTCTTCTTTTGCAATTAGCTTAGTCTCCTTTTGCCTCACTTTTGCAATTAGCTTAGTCTCCTTTTGCCTCAAAGTTCAATTTCGGCCAATCTAGATATGTATACATATAGCATCATAAAGCCCCGTTTTCACATGACACACAACATAATTTTATGATCAAAGCGTGTCGTGAAGTTTCAATTATTCTCATCTTTATGATAATTGACAAACCGTCGCCCTTGTGACGGCAATTTAGAGTTATCTCAAACACCCAAATTACTAAATTTTGTGTATTTCACTGAAGCAACAAGCATATTTCAAAGTTGGGTCTTTTCCTTTAACCTATCCACAAGTAGGCCTACTATCGTCGTTAACAATTTCGTCAACAAGTCATGGTTTTATCGTTTCTAATTAAGGATTACAAGTTACAACCCATTACTAGATACCAAATATACCTCACGATAAATGACCTGGCAGAGCAGCCCATGCTAATCAAATGGAATGCTCTGCCAGGTCAATTTTCGTCCGCTATACTTAGTGCATCTTGGGCGTCATCCCTGACAACGGAAGTCAACGAAAGATATTTTCGTCAATTTCTGGGGGTCATCCGGCGTAACGGAAATTGCCGAGAGATACCCTCGTCAATTTTCGTCGCTACGGATGACGACCGAAAATGCCCAGAGTGGTTTGTAGTTAATGATGAGTTGTAATTCTTAAGATTATTACTCCTGGGTGCGTACTTTTTTGCATTCTGCCCATTCATTACATTTAGCTTTGTGATAGGCTCAGAAAGTATGACGTCATAAGTGATAATTACGTCACATAGCATCAACTCAAAAGTGCAACTCAAACACACCAAATGTTGTTAGATTGAAATAAAATTTGAGAACAACGAATGGCATCAAGGGGGGGGGGGGGGGTGGGGGGGGGGCGGGGGGAGAATGTACTACTTTAAGAAGCAATAGAAGAAAAGAAGAAAATGCTGAAGACCAAATCGTCAGTGTTGTTGCAAAACCTCGTATCTCCAGCTTTAAAAAGCTGGAGATACGAGGTTTTGCAATAACACCGACAAAATGGGCAATACTGTATTTTTCGAAATACTGAGTCATAAATACCGGCTAGTTATTCATATCCTTATAAAGTTGTTTGGGGCGTTTCCATTAAAGATATAACCACCGATAACACTGAAATTTATTACTTGATAAACTTTTTATTGGTTAAGATTGTTATCTTTTACTTCATTTCACAAATTTGTGCTGATGTGCTTCTTTTTAGTGAATCGAGACTTTATGACAGACAAGCTGATGTCCCAGTGTAGGGCGCCCCTAGTTCGCCGAAATGCCGATTTTCCTTATTTTTACCCTGAAAAATGGAAAATCATATTTAGACCCTCCAATATTCATGCACTGGCTACGACGGGGGCTTTAGCCAACCCAAGATAAAATCGCTTTCGACGGGCCTACAGTCCTAGTGTCCTATTCGACGTCAGCTTTGGTGTAGGTGACGTAGACAAAAAACGCTAACTTGATCTAATTTACTCGTCCATATCACGGCCAGAGCACGACACATCAGTCGTAACTGTACAGCTTTTTAGATGCAGAGCCGACGTGATATGGAAGCGGAAATGTATACGACAAGGCTTTTAGAAACTAAAAAAGATATAGCTTTGGCATGGACAACATGGACTGCATGGATTACTCTAATCCGAGTTTTCTCTGATGAAATTCGTTCTTTGATATGTTGATGTCGCTCGTTTACGTAAATGAGCGACATCAACATATCTAAGAGCGAATTTCATCAGAGAAAACTCGAATTAGGACTGCTCGTGTCTCTATAGACTTCAGGTTTCGGACAAGGATAAACCATATTCTTAAGGGTCTAGGGTCCACCAAAAAGATTGTATCTAGATTATAAATAAAACCCGACTGAAGCTAGTAAAAATATTGTTATAAACATCAAATTATAAATACAAACAGACCCCTGGCTGATCATTGTCGCGTGACATGATATGCAAATTTTATTGTGGTATATTGCTAAATTGATTTTTTACCAAATAAAGTAAAAATCTATTTCACCGCTTTCCTAAAAAAATCGTAAATACACATTGTTTGAATCAGTAGTTACGAGGTTTTTATGGAAAGCAATGGTTTGTAGTTCAAGCCAAGTTGATTAAGACTCAATAAATTGGGGTATATCGATGCTATGATAAAAGCCAGAATGTAGGAAAGGGTATCTTTGATCATTTGAATTCAACATGCATACAGATCAGTCTGAGTATACACACAGTCTGATCAGGGTCCATATTTTTCTTTCATGAAGACTTCGTGACCTGTTAATAAGTAAATACGGCATAGGTCATGATCAGACTAAGGTTAACTACAAGCTGATCTTGAACCATGTTGGTCTAACAAGCTATAAGGGTCATTTTTCAGATGCCTGCTCGCATAACCAGAAAAGTAATTATTTTCAAAGAGCTACTGTAAAGTTAAGAATGATTTTGTGAAAACATGTCATAATCAAAGTGCTGTAAGCACTGTAAAACTGCCTGCTTTGAATACTAGTGTAGATTGTTAATTCTAAATTCTTGCTACGATAGCAACCAGCCATACACATTGTAAACGAGTGAAAGTTTTTTTAATGATCATGATATATCATATATTTCAAGGACCAGAAAAATAGTGTGTATGTTTTTCTGAATAAACTGGATGTTTGTATTTTTATTTCTGTTATATTGTGCAAATATTCTATTCTTATCAATATTATGTTTTGTAGTCCGCAACAACCTTCAAATTGGAACATCAAAACTCTTGCCCTTTGTGTAAGGGAAATTACCAATTTTGTTAAAACCAACATTTCTTCTTTTTCAGACTGGCTCATGGCGAGATTGTGACGTCATTCTACAGTGTTGTGAACTCGTGCTGCATCTGCGTCCCGTGCACATATTCCGAACTTCGAGAAAGCGAACATTTTCCACAACTTAAAAACCTCTCAGATGACGAGGCTACCCACAACCCAAAAGCCGTTTTGGCGGAGGTCGGAAAAATCATCGCCAAAAATACGGCGCCATTGCAGAGCCTCCATGGCAAAAACGTGATCGAAATAGACCATAAAATCAAACTTCAGATTCGCGCGGACGAGTTCGATTTTGACGAAGCGGTTAATCGAGTAAAGCAAATGGTAAACGAACAAGAACAGAATATGATTAAATCTGCTTCGTACTATATTCAAGACAAAGGAGGTGTTCATCATTTGAAAGGAAGTGAATCTTATGAACAGAATCTCAGCGAAACTGCGATTTGGTGATTGTTCTGCAATTGTGTGTAACTAAACTTACATTAATTAATCCTTTTTTAACCAGATGTCACAAAATTATCATCAACATTGGCTACGTTCGGAAAAGTCGTAACTACAGTTTTAATAAGCTTTAGTTACAGCAATTTTGATTGTAGGTAACGATTTGTTTATTGTGGCTTTGGCAAATTTATGTTTCAGTGAGTAAAGTTCAAATCATCGCTTTTCATCAAACGCATCGTAACTGCAGCTTTAAACAAGCTGCAGTGACGAGGTTTCTGTTTAAAAGCACCGATAACTGAAATGGTTAGCAATATCTATATACATGTAGCTATTAGCACCTCAAATTCCAATATCTAAGGGGGTTTTGCAAGCATAGAGAGGAAATAATGAAATACTGATCATCAGCATTTTTCATTTCTGACAACGTTTTCTTGATACTAGTATACCATCCTATTTTTTCTGCAATATTTGACATTAATATATCGTTGTCCGCAATGACATAACTTCAAAACAAGCTGGCATTCGTGTATCTCTGGCTTACAGTAATTTCAGTACTTTGATTTTGAATTTGTGAGGCATTAAAGTACGGAAGCCCCGTTGGTAACATTTCGTCACTTTTCAACAAAAATCTCGCAAATGCAGCTGGTTTTAAGCTACAGTTACGAGGTTTTCGTTAAAAAGCAGCGATTTTCATCCTGACCATGAAATTCTAACAAAAAATCACAATATCCGCAATTAATATCATAAATGGGACACTGGTGTTAGTGCATAAATTCTTATAAAACCTACGATCGTTTTGCACACATATTACGAAAAAATGTCGTTGTAATCATATTTTTGTCACTGCTAATCAATGCAAGTCTTTATATTAAGTTTTTAACCCTTTTCCAAACGACAAAATTATACGATGATCCAAATTTAAAGGTGTGGCAGACAAATTAATATAACGAAAATCAAGGTATTTGGACACTGTATTATGGAAAGAATCGAGGGGGACAGGAGAAAATACTGGTCCTCCCTCAGTGCTTTGTAAAGGAAGTGAAAGCCATGCGTTGTTTGGGAAAAGGCTTATTTCACAATCATACTATGCAATGAATGGCGCCAAATTGTATTTACGTGTAATAAGAATGGGGCTGAATTTACATTCCTTTCTGCACAACGTTTATTATACCTTTTCATTTAATCTTTTCCCAAACAATACAATTTATTAGAGCTTATGCAGAGGGAAAATGGGTGTTGACAATGACAGGATTTATGTTAAACATACTGATGCAAAAGGAGAAATATTAGATCTATCAGCATTTACTTCATTAATTTTGTTTCATTTTTTTGTAAGTGTTTAAACAAAAACCTGATTTATTTAAGCAGTGAGTTTGTAATACCGGTATCAGGGCTGCAAATAAGAGGGGGCGATTTCAACAGGAAATATTTCACTAAATGTCCGTCAAATCCTATATTGTGGATACTCAATAGAATCGTCTCATCGAGACGATTCTAATGAGTACCCACAACATAGGGTTAGATTTGAAATAGAAAAATAGAATAGAATCTTCAACCCCACTTGTCTGTTAATCTGCCCATATGTAACGGGTAATTTATTGAAATGGGCACGGATTGGAACTGACCGGTAGCTTGTCTTTTACACTTGTCTTGCTGACATTTCAAACAAACTATGAATTTAATGGACATTTCAATAAGATTAGCACAACACATTTCAATAAGACTAGCAAAATAATGGAGTGAAATCAAAGGAAGTGTATGTTAAGATCTGACTGCACGTCTGTGGAAGTTGATCTTAGTATATACTGCCTGCCAAAGTTTTGGTCACAACAATTGCTTAGAAATCCCCACCTTTGATTTAGTACCTTGTAAATTTTGATATACAAATATGATCATAGATTTTCATTACTTTGAATTGTTGTTCACAAGTTGATACTTTTGATAACCTATAGAAAAGGGATGGAGAAAACATTGTGGGGAATGAAGAAATATCTGAGCAAAGGGAAAATGATTATCAGCTTCTTTTCTGCAATTTTTTGCGATGTTTTCTATCCAGAGAGTAAAACAAATGTAGAATTAAATAAACGTGAAAATGTCGTCTGTAACTTTATTAATACATTTGGACAAGCCTAAAATATTGTCATTTATGTAAATGTTTGTGAGGATAATTTCATAAATGTTCATGTATTCAGTGCATTTATCCTTTTCACAAACCGTTTTGTTTTGTTTGTTTGTTGTCCGTTGTTATTTTGTTGTTAAATAGGTTGGTGCTAATTGTTTCTAGTGATAAACGATGTAGGTTACATTTTTAACATTTTCCAAACAAGACTTTGTTTTGACGTCCCCATTAGAAGAAGTTTTGGAAAATATTGAGACAAAATAAGACAATGTTGGCAACCACCATTTTCTCTTTTTGCCACAATGTTTTATATGCTATATTGTACACAAGTTATATCTTTACATACATCCATGATGTTGTCGGTTGCAACAGCTTTCAAAATGGACCGCCCTAATAGTTTGCTGTTTTGGAAAGGGTTAACCCATTCCCGCACAGTGACTGTTTTTGACTCCGAACAAGAAAATGGCTTTAGAAAATATTGCGGAAAATGAAGAGATTGCTTGTGACAAGCAATTTCTTCATTTCCCACAATGGGTTTTTTTTCTACACAAGATGACCAAAAATGTGAGAAATCACGACATTTAATATTGTCGTCTGCAGCTTTCAAATTGACCACCCTAATATTTTGTCAATAGGGAATGTTTAAAAATGGAAGCAACAAAGATTTTTGTGATTCGAAAAGGTATCACACGCTCGTATTTATACATGTAGCTCTGAAAAATCGAAAACGATCGAACGCAATTATAACACCAGTATGTCGCTGCTTTTCAACGAAAACCTCGTAACTGCAGCTTAAAACAAGCTGCAGTTACGAGGTTTTCGTTGTACAGCGACGATGTTTTCCTTCTCCAAAAAACGTAGAGAAAAGCCCATCGGTCCGTCAAAAATAGTGACAATTTGGAAAAATATCAAAGACCTCGGCTTTTAAATATGTATAAAGGGAGATAATACAATATAAAGCAGAACAGTCTGATTTTGAGTTACCTCCCTTATATCAACCAATCCATCATGAGACACCAAATACTTTGTGCAGCTTCGGGTGTCATCCGTGGCAACAGAAATTGACGATGGTATCTGGATTTTTAAATCTGGATACCTTCGTAGATATTGGGACGTCATCCGTGGTAACGGATATGGACGATGAATACCCTCGTCAATTTACGTTGCCACGTATAACGCCCGAAATTGCACGAAATATTTGATAGATGATCATGGATGGAATAGATATAAAGGAAGCAAATCAATGAGATTCGTGGGATTTATAATTACGATACTTTGTGCTACACGGAAGGATTTCCACTAAATTGCGCGGGAAATCCCGATCAAAAATCTCAAAAACGCCAAATTATTAAAGTTTCCGACGTTTAAAATAATAGATGCACATATAGTACGGCGGGGAAGCACGTGAAAAACGAGAAAAAGTCAATAATTTTGTTGATACTAGACAAATTTTAACTCAGTTGGTCGTCATTAACCTTTTTATCAACCGATTTTAAAAGAACATTGCATTCAGCAAATCCCTAGAGATTATCCCACCTTCTCTGCTATTAGTCATTTTATGTCGGTTAATTTCATTAATAGAATCATTGAATATACTATCGAAAATATTTTGACACGTGATTCCCCGCAATATATAGATTAAGGTAGTATACCCCTAATGAGATTCGGGCGACGTCGAAAACATTCGGCGGTGGAACTTACCACCACCGAATGTTTACGACCGCACCCGAATAGGTTCGGATACGCAACGACGCAGCTCGAAAAGATTCGATTTTCTATGGCTCTCAAAATGGCCACATTACGGGTATTCTACCTTAAGAGTTCATATCATTGTGTCAAAGATGTATGTTATCGCATGTTATGATACTTGCTTGTTAGGTTTTTACAATAAAACATTGTAGTTATTTACTCATTTTCTTTCTTTCCTTTTCTCATAAGATTAACCCATTCAAGCATTTGTAGTGCAAAGTTTCAATTTCGAGATTTGGAAATATTCGTGTTAATCCTTACCCAAAATACTTAGTCGGAATGGCTCATAATTCTGAAAAAGCGCTTTTAAGATTTATTGGAATTTCAATGAATTTTGTGCTAAAAATAGACTTGGTTTACCGTTATGTTTTAACAAATCGTCGGTGTTGTTATAAAATCTCGTAACTATTGTTTGTCCGAAATTACGTCATCGTTTCCTATTAGGCTAAAATTCTGTGTTGCGGTCCAAAACCCATACATGTGCAAAAATCGAATTTATCCAGTTAACCGTGATGTTATTTCGGACAAACAATGGTATTTCGTAGGTGTGGTTATAAAATCTCGTAACTAAGGCTTGATTCAAGCCGAAGTTACGAGATTCTATAACAACGCCGACAGTTTATCAATTCTAGTCTATTTTTAGCAAAAAATTCACTGCTATTTTCAAGGCAGTAACGCACACGGATTTTTGGACGCAGAAGCTTTGTCGTCAAACTTTATTCAACCCTTTCCCAAACAACAAAAAATTAGGGCAATCCAATTCGACTTTGACCCCTTTCGCGCGCCATACCTAGATCTATCGATCTTTAATAGGTCTCACAGAGAGACGACGGGGTACCAGTTTACCTGTAGGGGTAATCTGGTAATCTTCTGTGACCTCTGGACAAAAAGAAATACGTTATCCCTTTCCCAAACGACACAATTTAGGATGGTTGACATTGAAAGCTGTCATAGGTGATACAATGGATCTAAAATATACAATTTGTGTAAAATGTACGATGGGTGATCCAGAATTAGCGGTACTGATCCTCTAAAATTAATATTTGTGTGTTTTTCTTGATGAAATTTGGCATAATACAAGTACTATTCATATTTGACATGATACGGAAATATTGGCATTGTCTTTTAATTTCGTCCATGTTGAAAGCGTGTCCATAGCAACCAAGGTACGGTTAAGCGGGGCAGGGGTAGAATAACTTGACTTTTTAATATTTTAAATGTTTTTTCAAGCCTTTCTAACGAGACGATTTTACTGAAACGTTGTGGACATCAAAAATGACTTCGTGCTATTCTATGAACAAAATTTGAACATTATTTCTGGTCAAACGGGATAACTGTGAACCACTTTCCTTTGGCGATAAAAGTCAACTTTGACGTTGGCGGAGTATTCGAACGTACGCAGTATTTTAGTTTTGCGTACAACATGGAAATTACATAATCGATACTTACAAATAATGTAGAAAAACTCAGAAACATTCTTTATTAGAATTTTCACAATTGTTTGACACCAAATTTTCAAAAAGGGAAGAACATTTTTGTAGGAAAAGAAAGCGGGTAGTATCTAGAGGCGCAGTCTGGACGCGACGTCAACTAAATCTGATAAGGGCGTCAACACTTGAGCTCACGCTTCACCATCAAATACATTTGTTACAAGACGGACCTAAGTTATGGTAGAGAGTTTTGGATATTGACCCATGATTTTAACCTGAAAAGGCTCAACTGTCAGTACTAGATTCTATATCTACCTGAAACAGAAATTCTGGGAAAATGCGTACAGGCATGGAAGAAATTCTGGATCAAAGATTTCGTTTAGAAGCAAATCCCGTGAGAAAATCCCAAACAGCAGATTAACTTAAAATCACAACAACGGACGTCACCTGTCTCATCCCAAATCAAAGAAACCTAAAATCGTTCCTTTTCACCAATTAAAGCTTCAGTGGAATTGATTGCGGGTATTTCCCTATATGAAATCTGTACTGAATATCAATTTCAAGGACTTTGTAAATTAGCTCTAGACATTCTATGGATGTTTTCTACAATCGACAAGCAATGGTACATGGATATTTTAAGTGGATTAAATGAACGTCACAGTAAACGTATCGCAACTCTAGGTGACTGTGTGGAGGAGTAACGTCATTATTTTAACGTTGCGAACTTGCGACGTCGTGACGTTCGGTGAATACCTGCCCCGCCTATGCGTTATATACAAAACTAGTTTTATCGTAACTTTTTTGTTATAAGTCCGATTTTGATGATATTTCGTCGATGGATCATTAATAAATTACATTTCATGCTGTAAAAAATTGATTGACTTCGACGGATTCGTATTGAAGTTATAAAGTCAGTACCGCTAATTCTGGATCACCCCTCGTAGCTATGAAATTATTGAGGCAAAAGGAGAAAATGCTGATTATCAGTCTATTCTTCTTTTGTCTTAATAGTTTCCAAGTAGTTTCTAAAAGGGACGTCAAAACCAAGTTTTGTTAGGGAAAATGTTAAATTTATGCTAACCAATCAAATCTCTCTCTCTTTTTTTTTTTTTTTTTTTTTTTTTTTTTTTTTTTTGTTTTTTTGTTTTTTTGTTGTTTTTTTTTGTTTGTTTGTTTGTTTGTTTTTTCGACGAGCACACACACACACTCACACAAAAATCAAACCTCTAGTTATAAATATATCGTCGCTTTTTCAACGAAAACAAGCTGCAGTTACGAGGTCTTCGTTGAAAAGCATCGATATGATATGATTGTCAATGATAAGCACGCGCAAACACACGGTTCTGCATTGAAATGTGATGTCTTCGCGACTTTCTTTACATTTTTAACCGTTTTCACTTTTTCCGAAACTAAATTTAATAGGTGCGAAGAAAGGTCACAGAAGATGACCCCTGACGGGTTCTTCTCAGATGTTACTGAAAAGATTACATTGGATTTTAAGGTAAGGCCAGGGTAATGCAGATCTGGTATAATCGTTATATTTCGACTTATTCCGTGTATTGTATTGTTTTAGGTTATTTATCCTCCGTTGCCGGTTGCCCATATGACCGAGTAGTAGACTGGGCGTGCCCAGGAAGGAAATCCCTTCTTTTGACCTGTTTCCAGCTTTGAATGGTGGAGGAAGACCCCAAGTGAGCACCTGGGTAGAACCACCGACGTTCCGCAAGCCAGCTGGATAGCTTCCTCACATGAAAGTTCATACGTCCCTGGCGGGATTCGAACCTACAGAGGTGAGGGGCAGGTGATCCTGAGTCAGCGACTCTAACCACTCGGCCACGGACGCCTTATTCCGTGACGTCAGTAAGTCCGAGCATTTCTAAAGTACCATTAGATGCAATATCGCCTGTTTTCGTAACAACGGAAATAATTGAGCGTGCTCAGATTTCCGGAGAATATTTCAAACACTTTTTGCGAAATGTTTCTAAATTGTATGAAGAGTCGGCAAAAAAACCCAACGAAAGTCAAAAATTCAAAATTTGAGAGCAATGAAAATTACTTCCCTTTAAAATCGTCTTAGAATCGTTTAAAATCCTCGATTCGCACCATACAGATTTCGTTCAATAAATGATTACCCAGGCCTTACCTTAATATTGTGTTTGTAGATTGACATGATTGAGCGTTACCTGTAATAGCAAGGTAAAACTCAATCATGTCAATCTGCAAACATAATAATATTGGTGTGACTAGATTATTTCTAAGGTTCTTTAAATATTTGAGAAAGTCAGAGCAAACATGGTCAGATAATTCTACAAAATTTTATTTGATTAATGCCAAAAATTTCCAAAATATATGTGCTCTACAAACGCTGTTGAACAACGCCTAAAATCAGAACAACAAATAAGAGGGGATTAACCCATCATTGCACAGTGACGCCTTTTGAATCCCTTCACCAGAAAAGGCTTGAAAAAACATTGTGGAAAATTAAGAAATTGCTTGTGACAAGCAATTTCTTCATTTACCACAGTGTTTTCTAACTCAAGTGGAATTACTTTTATTTTTTATAGACTTGAAATTGTCGTCTGCAACGTCTTTGAATTTTGACCAGTCTAAAATGTTGTTGTCTGGTAATGTGTTAGGGCATTCTAAAAGATGGGTTGCAACAAGGGATCAAAATAGACTTTCTTTAAATTCTGTGAATTAATAGGGTTATATAATATTTTTAATTTGTATGTGTAAAATTTATTTTTGAAGTAATCGTGTCAACTTTCCCCATCCACTTTGCCAGCCAAAAATAATCCCCTCATCAGATATTTACACATTATATATTAAAGATTTTATATAACCCTATCAATCCCCAGAATTTAAAGACAAGCTATTATCTGATCCCTTGTTGAAACCATTCTTTGTTGTTTCAAATCCAAACCCTATGGTGTGGGTACTCATTTGAATAGTCTCGATTAGACGATTCCCGCGAGTACCCACAACATAGAGTTGATTGATGAACAATACAGAAAATATTGCATTCTGAAAAGCCATTTTCCCTCTTATTTGTACCTCTGTCCAAACTACTCATTCCGATGATGTTAACCACTCAATTGTCCTCCGAGTCATTTCAATTCAGAAATATAGTCAAGAATGTAGTCCAGAAAGCCAGAAATGAAAATGGCAAATTTTCGTGCCGATGTTCCACGAACTCGAAAGAAATGTCTCTGGTGTCATATTAAAGCCAAAGTCCAAAAAACAGCGTCGTTTTTCTTCAAAAACCTCATAACTACAGCTTACTTTAAGCTGTAGTTACGAGATTTTGTAATAAAAGCAGCGAGACAGCCATTGATGTCAAGATGGCAACACCAAGGCTTCGCAGCATGTTTCCACTATTGGGCTTATTTACCGAAAAGACAGTGTCCACGAGACACACCCTTGCCTGAATCATCCCTTCTGTGTCTTCAATCAAGTCGAACTCTCGATCATGCAGGATTCTCTTTGTCAGGTTACTTGTCAGGTAGAATTGTCCGGGTCCAAAGACAATCTCCTCTTCGTTCAGCTCAATCTGGTCGCAGAGGTAGAGCTTGTTAAGGCCAGGTTGTTTTAGATGAGTTGTGTAAAGTAATTCCAATTCGATAGGTCCACAGCTGAAGTAATTCTCTGAAATATTGTGGTCAGATTGAATCGCCTGCCACGAAGGCACGAAAACTGAGAATGAAGAGGGTTTCATCTTCCGGTTGTATTCCTGAAACGATTGAGAGAAACTTACTGTTGTATTTTCCTCTTCAAGGATCCAAGGTAGTTTCATGGACTTCTTGACATCATCGATAGTAGCTTCCATATCTTTTCCAGCAGAGAGCATATCTACAATGACGACAGCTCTTTCATCACAAATCGTATCGTCGATTCGAACTAAGATGTTAGCGACCTTCCAGTCCTTAGGCCATGGGTTGCCTTTCAAGACGCCTTGTATCATAAGTGAATTGTTCGTTTTCTTGGCAATCTCGTCGAAATCGTTTCGTAGTCTAGGTGTGAGTTTTATGTTAACAAGGAACCCGTCTGAGTTAAGAATGTTTCCTACGAGCACACATTCGCCATCTTGACTGCGAATCTTCCCTGTTGGGCAATGTATCCTTTTGCATTCTTCTTGATTCTGCAATAATAAGATCAAGAATTCTTAAGGTAGTCTACCCCTAATGAGACTCGTGCGATGTCGGAATTATTCGGGCGACGTCGAAAACATTCGGCGGTGGAACTTTCCACCGCAGACTGTTTACGACCGCTCCCGAATAGGTTCGAATATGAAACCACACCGATCGAAAAATCCGATGTTTTATGAATCTCAAAAAGGCCACATTAGGGGTAATCTACCTTAAAATATACCCAAGGGAAAACGAATAAAGTATGGTGATTATATTAGAGACACATCGAATTTTGTTGGTATCTATAACCTTTTCCTAAAAAACAAATGACTAGTACATCTCGAGTAGAGATTAGTTTGGAAATCTTTGACAGAAAAAAAGAAAGTGCGAATGATCACCATTTTTCATTTTTTCTCAATTATTTCAAAGTTTTTGTGTTAGATGATAAGCTCATTTCCGTATCATTCAATTTGTCGTTTGAAAATTCATTTGAATTTGGAAAAAAAACTCAATGTTGTTCTTTGTAAAAGGGATAACCTTTCAAAGGCTTCTTTGTTTCGACTTTTCAAATGAATGCTTATTATCTCTTTTTCGTTCAATATCTCCTTTGCTACAATGTCAAGAAAAATAAATTGCTATTATTAGCTTTGAAAGAGTTTTCAATTGTCGCCGTTTGTGTATTTTCGGGGTTGTTTTTTTATGTTGTTGTTGTTTTTTTTGTTTATTAATGGCTTAGACATTGGATAATTTTTTATCAACAATGATACACATATACTTGTAATATTTCTATACCTTGTTCTTTTGCTTGGTTAAGCACGCTTTATATTCTTTGATCTGTCCAGGATTCTTTCCAATTGTATGCATGATCTTTGGATTAATAAAATAGGACAAAGGTGCGTTCGTCGATTTTCCATTGACGTTTTCGCGTGCGCAAAGAAACGGGACCGATTGAGCTTCACCACACAGAGAACAAAAAACATTCTTGTAAACGAGGCCAGTTTGGACTTGAACAGTTAGTGAATCGAATCCACTCTCGCATAAGCCTTTGATGGTATCAAAGTCAAGGTTTGACCATTTTTGTTCATATCGCACGGTGATGGCACCAGCCTTACAAGTGCTGATGACATTTTTGTAGCATCGTTTGCCCGCTAGAATCGACATGTCGGCCAGTTGGAAATCTACATGACACCATGTAGTAAGGGCTTTCGATTCCAAAAAGCTCAAAATTTCAGAAAGCGGCAGGATATGTGAGCCTGTCTTCTTGGTTGGGTCTTCGCAGCCAAGAATTGACGAGAAAGGCACAGTCCTTTTCACTCCGTGACATCGGGCGCATAAAATGTTCTTATAAATCTCGCCTGTTTTCTCGGAATAAACAGGAAAATAGGAACCAAGAGGCGTTACATCAATATCTTCGCAGGTTGGCGTGAGGACGATGTTCTGGGCTACTTTGAATGGTGTTGCATCAACACATCCATCTTTAGGTGGTGCAACAGCGGTTCTAAATCCTGGGACAGTGGCATCAAGCTGTTCGTCGCGTCCTATTCGAGCATAGAGGCATTCGTATCCAGGTTGTTTGTCTTTGTCGGCTTCCAATTCGTCGGTTTTGTCTTCGCCAGCTTTTACTTCGTCGGGAAAGCAACAATTTTCTTTGACTTTGCAATCAGGGTGACAGGAGCAGCCTGTAAAAATATAGAACTACAGACAAGAGAGGGTAAAGGATTTTCAAAATGCAATATTTCATTTATTGTTCATCAAACCGTATGATACCCTAAGATGCGGGTATTCATTGGAATCGTCTCATCGAGACGACTCCAATGAGTACCAACATTCTGATCAGCATTGTCTTCACAGATTTGAGCATGCGTTCATTTCTCCATTGTTTTATTTGCTTTTACATAACGGTGGATAACCAAAATGATGCTTCAAAGTAATTTTGAACAATTACTCAGCTTATATTCTATGAATTTTAATGAGATAACGTGCAACGTACGCGCCTTTTAGAGGGTTATTCCCGATCAGAAGTTATTCTGCATCAAATTCCACGTACGTGTGCGTATGTTTTGTTTTTCTCTCTCTCAAACATTCAAGAAAAATGATTTTGCTCGAACGTTGCTGATGATTATCATTTTCTTCTGTTGTCTCTGTATTTTCTGTGAACTATATTGTACACAAAACCTATCTTTATCAACAATTATTTTATCGCCTGTTACAGCTTTCAAATTGGAGCGCCCTAAAATGTTCGCTGTTTTTCATCAAAAACCTCGTAACTGCTGCCTAAAACAAGCTGAAGTGACGAGGTTTTTAATGAAAAGCGATTATTCGCTGTTTGCGAAAGTTTTATAAATACCTTTGCAACAAGAAACTGCTCCTCTTCTCAGAACACCATTCGGCTCAAGCTCGGCGTTTGTTGCATTCGCGGCACATATGTCCACCCGAGGACAATACATTCCAACCATCTCTTTCATTCTTTCCCATATTTCGGCTTGGTCCTTTTTCTTCGCTGGTTCACTCTTTACGAGGGGTTTCTCCGCTTCGTGTGATTGTTGAAGTTCATCAGTGGTGGTTGGTTCACTCGTCACTGGAGGTCTATCCGCTCTCTCAGACTGCGGCACGTCAATGGTGTTCGCCAAGGAGTAGTAAATAGCAATGACTTGTATCATTGCGTTGAGCAAAACAAACTTGCTCATATTAGCGCCTACAAAAAAAGAGAGACGTAACGTCAGCTTCTGACAATGAAAGTGTCACATGGTGTAACGACGTTATAGTTATGCGTAAAAAGCTCCATTTCGATACGCTATTTCTTCTATATAAATGCACCCATGCCTCAAATACTGTCATTTTGTTACTCTTTTTTATCTTATTATTCAACACTTACAAAGATATTTTCAACTCTTTCCCATACAAGACCTGATAAAATGCTTGTGAAATAGACGCTTAAAACGTTTGGTAATTAACATTTTGGCGACACAGTTCCTTTCACATGATAAAATTATCTTGCATGCAAAAGTTTTCATAAACGTCCCCTTAACTATCTCCCAAACAAGACCTGGTCATGACGTCACTATCAGGAAAGGCAATGGGAAACATTGATGCAAAAGAAAAAAAATCAGAATTTTTCTCTCGCCCAAACAAGACTTGGTTTTGACATTCCGATTAGGTTTGGTTTATTGGGGTTTTACGCCGTTTTCAACTACTATTGTCATATAGCGGCGGTTGGAGCACCTAACCATGGATTCCTGTCGTTTCTCATACCAGTACTACCACAACACCCTTACCGAGCCTCCAGCTGCTCCCCCACATAGGTTCACGACATCAAACCATTTATGGGTGACATTTTTGTCAGTAAGGGTATTTGCCGCGGCCGGGTATCGAACCCGGGACCTCTCGAATGAGAGGCAGATGCGCGACATTCCTATAAGGAAAGGCTATAGAAAACATTGATGCAAAAGAAAAACAAGAGTGCCTGAAAGGCACTGATATCGCTCACCTGAGTTTTTCCTGTATTTGATGGTGTACAATATAATTTTTTTTGTAAACAAATATGTATGTCGTATCAAGCTATTGTAAATTAAGTTTCATAATTTCCAATGAAGACAATGAAGTCGCATTAGTATTCAATCATATTGCATGTAGTAGCATTTGCATACATCTTTAAAATTGAATATCATGTGCTGTTCCAGTTTGATAATCAGGATTAAACTTTTACAATTAACAATTTACAATTTTGAAACATCAGAATGCTACATTACAGGCATTAATACGCTTAATATGATAAGCCCCTCCTTGCCTCATCAACATTTATTATCCTATCAAAAATTTATAACCAAGTGTTTGAAAAGAGTAACTCAATAAGCATTTTGTTCTCTTGGTTTAAATTGGCCCCATGGTTGATTTTTGAAGAATTTCTTTATGATTTTTTGAAGTCTGATAAGCCCTACCCTGCCACACTCAAATTTTTTAACAAATCAAAAATTCACAAACAATATTATTGTTAAAAAGAGTCACTCAAGCAACATCCCTGGTTCAAATTGGCCCAACAGTTGATTTTTAAAGAATTTTCCTGTCATTTCTCCTAGTCGTATAAACATCCTGCCATGCCCATATTTTCAACCAATCACAAATTTGTAAAAAAATAAATAAAAACGGGTACCCAAGGAACATTCCTGGATAATTTGATACAATTTGTCTAACAGTTAAGGAGAAGAAAATTTTCAAGGATTCGTTTAATAACTTCTCCAAGTCTGATAAGCCCCGCCCTGCAGCGCCTACATTTTTTGACAAATCAAAAAATTCATAAACACACATTGAAAACAGTCACTCAAGAAACAGATCTGCCAGATTTGGTTTAAATTTGATCAATGGTTGATTTTTAAAGATTTTTTTCATGATTTCTTTAAGTCTGATAAGCACCGCCCTGCCACGCCCACATTTTTGACGAATCAAAAATTTGAAAACAAATTTTAAAAAGGGTCATCCAAGTAACATTTCTGCCAAGTTTGGTAAAAATTGATCCATTGGTTAAGGAGAAGAAGATTTTTTAAGAATTACTTAATGATTTCTCTAAGTCTGATAAGCCTCACCCTGCCACGCCCTCATTTTTTGACGAATCAAAAATTTGAAAACAGGCAGTAAAGACAGTCACTCAAGGAACATTCCAGCCAAGATTGGTACAAATTGGATCAATATTTGATTTTTAAAGAATTATCTAACAATTTCTCTAAGTCTGATAAGCTCCACCCTGCCACGCCCACATTTTTTGATGAATCAAAAATTTGAAAAAAAAATTTGAAAAAGATCACCCAAGGATCATTTCTACCAAGTTTGATAAAAATTGACTCAATGGTTAATGAGTAGAAGATTTTTGAAAAAATATTTAACAATTTCTCTAAGTCTGATAAGCCCCGCCCTGCCACGCCCTGATTTTTTGATGAATCAAAAATTCATCAACAGGCAGTAAAGACAGTCAATCAAGAAACATTCCAGCCAAGATTGGTACAAATTGGATAAACATTTGATTTTTAAAGAATTATTTAACAATTTCTCTAAGTCTGATAAGCTCCGCCCTGCCACGCCAACATTTTTTGATGAATCAAAAATTTGAAAACAAATTTTGAAAAAAGATCACCAAAGGAACATTTCTGCCAAGTTTGATAAAAATTGACTCAATGGTTTATGAGAAGAAGATTTTTGAAGAATTATTTAACAATTTCTCTAAGTCTGATAAGCCCCGCCCTGCCACGCCCTCATTTTTTGATGAATCAAAAATTCATCAACAGGCAGTAAAGACAGTCACTCAAGAAACATTCCAGCCAAGATTGGTACAAATTGGATCAACATTTGATTTTTAAAGAATTATTTAACAATTTCTCTAAGTCTGCTAAGCCCCGCCCTGCCACGCCCACATTTTTTGACGAATCAAAAATTTGAAAACAAGTTTTGAAAAGGGTCACCCAAGAAACATTTATGCCAACTTTGGTAACAAGAGGGCCATTGGCCCTGAAGCGCTCACCTGATATAATAACTTTTTTTTGTAAACCAATTTTCAGGTTGATTGGACAAAGAATGTGACCTCTAGGGTGCACACAAGGTTTATCTAAGATTTGACCTCGTGACCTAGAATTGATCAAGACAATCATTCTGATAAATTTTCAGGTTGATTGGGCAAAAAATGTGGCCTCTAGAGTGCACACAAGGTTTTACAAAGATTTTACCTCATGACCTAGTTTATGACCCCAGATGACCCAATTTCAATCTTGTCTGAAAATTGATCAAGACAATCATTCTGATCAATTTTCAGGGTGATTGGGCAAAAAATGTGGCCTCTAGAGTGCACACAAGGTTTTTCTAAGATTTGACCCCGTGACCTAGTTTTTGACTCCAGATGACCCAATTTCAAACTTGTCCGAGATTTCACCAAGACAATCATTCTGATCAATTTTCAGGTTGATTTGGCAACAAATGTGGCCTCTAGAGTGCACACAAGGTTTTTCTAAGATTTGACCCCATGACCTAGTTTTTGACCCCGTATGACCCAATTTCAAAATTGTGCGAGATTTTATCAAGCCAATCATTCTGAGCAATTTCCAGGTTGATTGGGCAAAAAATGTGGCCTCTAGAGTGCACACAAGGTTTTTCTAATATTTGACCCTGTGACCTAGTTTTAGACCCCAGATGACCCTATATCAAACTTGTGCGAGATTTTATCAAGTCAATAATTCTGAGCAATTTTCAGGTTGATTGGGCAAAAAATGTGGCCTCTAGAGTGCACACAAGGTTTTTCTAAGATTTGACCCCGTGACCTAGTTTTTGACCCCAGATGACCCAATTTCAAACTTGTCCGAGCTTTCATCAAGACAATCATTCTGAGCAAATTATAGGTTGATTGGGCAAAAGATGGGGCCTCTAGAGTGCACACAAGATTTTTCTAAGATTTGACCCCGTGACCTAGTTTTTGACCCCAGATGACCCAATTTCGAACGTGTCCGAGATTTTATCCAGACAATAATTCTGATCAATTTTCAGGTTGATTGGGCAAAAAATGTGGCCTCTATAGTGCACACAAGGTTTTTCTAAGATTTGACCCCGTGACCTAGTTTTTGACCCCAGATGACCCAATTTCAAACTTGTACAAGATTTCACCAAAACAATCATTCTGAGCAAATTTCAGGTTGATTGGGCAAAAAATGTGACCTCTATAGTGCACACAAGGTTTTTCTAAGATTTGACCCCGTGACCTAGTTTTTGACCCAAGATGAACCAATTTCGAACTTGTCCGAGATTTTATCAAGACAATTATTCTGAGCAAATTTTAAGTTGATTGGGCAAAAAATGTGGCCTTTAGAGTGCACACAAGGTTTTTCTAAGATTTGACCCCGTGACCTAGTTTTTGACCCCAGATGACCCAATTTCGAACTTGTCCGAG